>CM023449.1:209383-404254 GCA_013339765.2 Haemaphysalis longicornis | reverse complement strand
TTCCTCCGCAACGTGAGGGGTCTATTCCCGCTATGGTACCACAACAAAGCGGCATGAGGCTGCCTGCTCGCAAGGCGCGTTCGCTGCTGGCAGGCGTTTTGGAAGCATAACGGTTTGTTGTTCGAGTGGTCTGGGTAAAAGGGAAGTATTGAGTTCGCACTCAAACTCTACGTGCACTCAAAACACGAAAGAAACGCCAATACTGTTTGTACAGTTTCAGGGCTTCGTGCACAGCGCCGACGACGCGATTTGTCACAGGAAATGCGAGAAATAAACAGTGAAGTTTGCCAGCAACAGCCAGTAGGACAGCCGCCACTGTAATGACGTAATTACAGCAGTGCCTGTGGTGCTTTATGGTGTAAACTTAAGACAGCGCGGTTGGTTTTCTGTGCGTTTCCCAGCAATTTGCGCACTCACCCCCTTCACGTGCACGTGTAATATGTTTGGCTTAGGTAATTCTGGCAGTGTAATCTAAGCATCACGGGGGTTTATTTGCACTGATCAAAGCATGTTGCAGGATCACTTTAAAGTCGGCTTCACTAAATTTACAACACTAAATGTGAGAAAGCCAAACGCCAAGCTTACACCAATCTCCTTAAATTCGGATTCACTTTCCAACACAAAATAGGAGAAAGTCCGACATCAAGCTTACATCGATCTCGTTAAAGTCGGCTTCACTTTCGACACAAGTCGTTTGTGTTTGGAGAAAGCCAAACACCAAGCTTACACCGATCTCCCTAAAGTTGGTTTTACGTCCGAACACAACTACGTTTTTGGTAAGACATTTTATCAGGACCAATATATGCCGTCTTATGTCGAACCAGTGGCTGAGGTGAGGAGGAGAGTGGCTTTTTCGGTCTACGCTCGCGAAACACAGAACGCTGTAAAGAATGGCGTCAGCTGTAAAGAATGGCGTCAGGGTCGGAAAATCCGCCGAAATGCGCGGTGATTTAAAAAAGGTCGTCATAGGCATGTACAATACGATAATGTAGAAATAGCATAAATTTGAGAAAACGACAAAGAAAGTCACAGCGAGATAAAATTGGCCTGTTCAGAAAACCCAGAGCAAAAAACGCCCGCAGGTAAACCACCCCTCCCACGGATACATTCGTAAGAAGAAATGGAACCATGCCAGAATCGGTAAAGCTTTCTTGATCGCCGCATGTTTGACTCAGCGAAGGAACACGCTCCCGATGGCCGTTTCCTCCCGGAAGGCATCGCGGCAGTGTTTGCGCTTCCCTAAACAACACGCATCAGGGGAAAAACAGGACGCAGAGGCCGAAAAATTCTGATTGTGTGCAGGTCTAGGAAGGATAAACAGCCGACAGAGTAAAAGAACAATAGTTGCTGACGAAAAAAGGAGGCGTTTATTTATCCATTCTGTACGCGCCTCAATAGCCGTGTTTGCTTTCATTCGTTTATTCTCTTGACGGGGCTGAAAGGAATGGCCGCCACAGCTCGTAAACTCCCGCTAATTACCGTCACGGCCGCCGTACTGTAACGATCTTGGAAGAAATTAACTTGGCTATAACACGCCTTCAGTAAATGACTGCCCAGTTCGCACGAGATCCTCAGAACCCTGCTCTCCTTCATGGATGCCCACTTTGGCTGCAATCTGCGTTACAGACGACAAGTTATTACCACGCTAGAATTGGCTCCTGCTGCAATTCGAAAGACGCTGTAGCTGGTGGCAATACGAATAAACGAGTAAGAACAAAAGCAAACGAAAAGTTTTGTACGTCGTGTATTTTCTGGGCGGCGCTAATAGCAGAATACGGCTTAGTGCTGGCGTCAGTGATACGTTGTTTTCACGTGGAAGAGAAACCATCGACATTAGCTTCTTGGGTCTCTTTTGGAGATGCTTCGCATTTCTGTGGCTAACTATGATCAAAATTACAACTCTTCATTTAGAGGCGGGTTGATGTGAACCACACCACTCCGCTGCTGAGTTTGTACTTCCCGCCGCGTGCAGTTACGAATTTTCTTTCAGCTTAGTGTGTAAGCATGACACAGTTGTTGATTGTACAGTGCTTTCAACTGTCGCTGTGTTGCAATATTGATATACAACTATCCGTTCATTCAAATTGGTTCGCTTAAAATTTTAGGGCACTGTAATTCTGTTTCGTCTTGTTGAAGAAATGCTGAACCGCTGCAAAACCAAAACTACGACTTGCAGGCAGTAAAATGGGGAGTAAAATTTATTTAAGACAAACGTAACAATATATACTTCTGATATCGATCTCACCTCCCAAAGGATTTTTCCACATAAAACAAAAAAAAAATCTTCTTTTGAAGATTGCTATCTCTGCGAGCTGGAATTACGGCCTCACCACATGTAAGAGCCGTGGGTTTAACTTTCGCTGTGCTTGTTGTCTGTGCGAGCTAAATGCTCCGTTTTACAAGGCCGGAATCGATATGGCGGCTTGCTTCCGGCCCTGAGAAGAACGATACCGTTTATTGCTTTCCGCATCGAATCCAAAAAAGCGTGCAACTTCGAAAGCACATCTTTGTGGGTTTTTTCTACAGGTCGGAGCTTAGGCGAATGACGACCACCGCAAAGTGTCCTTCAGAGGCTTCCAAAAATAAAAATGGAACCCGGTTTGATAAATGCGCAGGCATAATTCGTGAGCAGGTAAATCAATGTCTCATGAAGGTATGTTTTTTTTACAGCTGAGTGGTGAATTCTGCTGTTATCTAATTTTTGACTTCTAAAAATGCAGCTGCCAGTTCGACACCAGTTTCTCCGACAGGAACAGCCATCGCTCTTTCACGTCCGTCACATAACTCCATAGTAATAAAAAAATAAAGGAAAATCACCGCAAAAATACATTTCAGAAACGTTTTGACCCATTTTCTTTTATTAGCATACAACATATGCAATACGCGATAAGACGCTGAAAAGTTTCTTTGAGGCCACTGTAGCACTTCTTTAACCCAATTAAATTATCGCATGGAGGTCGTCTTTTTGTTTGGACCTCCACCGTCCAGTGCAAGTAACAGAATATGGGCATGCTGCTGTGTCGAAGACAGTTTCTCTAAACTGGTAATTTTTGTATCTTTGGTTCGAGACCTCACAAGCATCTGTTAACGAGAATCATTTTAAACACCGCGAAAAGACGAGACGAGGCCCCTCTTGTGTCAGCGTTCACCGTGTGTGTTCTCTGCCTCGTCTCGCCCTCTGGCGCCGTGTAAAGTGATTTCCACCAACTGGCCCATATTCCCGATCCACCTTCCAGAGACGGCCGAAGAGGTGGCCATCTATAGCCCTATAATGCTGGATCCCACTCCCAGCACGATCGTTTCTAAGACTGCAATTGAAACTTTCGCCGTCGGACCGCATTTTACAGCCGGCACTCAGAGTTTTCGCGGGAAGCTCTGCCCGAACCCCAAAGCGTGAAGCGCATGGAGCGTTTTCAGCAAGCGAAAACGCGCCGCGCACACCGCCGCGGTACCACCCGGACGGTGCGCGCTGCGCGGCAGGCGGCGTCAACATGGCGGCGGCGCTAACCGCGAAGTGGTGCGGGTAGCTCCAGTGACTGCTTCTAACCGCTCTTTAAAAGGCCTCTCAAGGCACAAACGCGGGAAAGGAGCTGATAATGTGGGCGACAACGGCACTTCACAGTGCCGCGTCATCATCTGTGCATCATCCGCGCCGGTAGGGAAAGCACCCATCAAATATCTGCCGCCATGGTAAGCCTAAACATCTCCGGCGGGGACAGCCGGCTGCCCCGAGCGCTTCGAAACTGCCGCCCTGAGACGCGCGCCTCCACATTGGCGCAAGCCGTCAAGCTCCTCCCATTGCCGCCCGCGTCCGGCTTCATTTCCTCACTGAGGCAGATGCCGCCGGCGCTCTGAATAGTCGACGCGGGAGGAAGAAAAACGCAAGTGCAACGCCGACGCGCACGATCCATGTGCAAAAACGCCTCATGCGGTTCACGCTTAAGACAACCAGTTTTGCCCTGGACGCCCGCGCATTGGACTCGAAGGGAACGAGGCGGCCCAAGAACACGCCCGAGGACTCACGACCAGGGCTGGGCCCAGCCTCTATAGCTACCACGGGGCGCATTCCACGCGGTACCTCGAGCTTTCCCTTCACAATATTAGTATGCACTACCGTCTCTCTCGCTTAAAGGGGTCCTGAAAGAAGTTTTACCGATAGATGGGTGTTCACATTTTTTAGGTAAATCAATGTCCCAGTAATCACCTCCTTCAAGAATTTTGTTACAGCGACGAGTATTACTGGATTTATTGCAAATCAAGACAACGCAATTTCGACCGCGCTGCTATTGTCCCTCGTTTCGTTCACCTCCTCGCACCGCCAGAGCGTGACTGCCCATGATGCCTTGCTTCCCGGTGACGTCTGCAAGAACATGCGGTTGCGCACCTCCTCTGCTTATGCGATATTCTGTGTCTCAGCGTCACCTTTAGGATGGGACTGTCTGACTTTCTTCGTTCCGTTTGGGCCATTCTTTCAACAGCGGAGCTGTTCGTGGCCGTAAGTTCGGGGATCGTGCGCGCCGAAAACTCCCCGCGAGGAACGCTACCAGGCATCGTGCAGATGTCGCTGCAACCCACTCGACAACGGAAAGACATCTGATAGCGGCCTCCACAACAGTCAAGAAGAGCGTGCGCAAGCGCTCAGTATCGCACAAGAGACCTCGCGCTCAGCGTCTTCGCAGTTCTCGGCATTGCTCGACCGCGGATACAGTAAAATCTCGATACAACAAATTTCAGGGGACCGCTAAAAATAGTTCGTTATTTTGAATAATGGTTATAGTGAAAAAATACAAAAATGCGCTGTAAAAACTCTGAGCGTAACAAAAGCATCACCTACGTTTACTTGGAACACGTGCACAAACGCGATAGCCGCTAACGCGGGTCTGGATGCACGTTTATTTGAAGAAATCGGTGGTCTTTGATTGACGTGCGCCACTCAGCTGCTGCAAGACGAACGATTCGAAGCTGTCCACGTTCTTGTGCACTGCCTCGGAGGCATTGGTGCACCTGCTAAGAAAAATGAGCATTTTTGCTACGCACTGCAAAACAGTTCTCGGCATTGCTCGACCGCGGATAGTTGGCATGACCGACGAGGAGGCCGCGATCCGAAAGGCATGGCATGCTACTGAAACTATGTAATGCGCACCTACAACAGCTTCGCGATTCGAGTCTTGCGCATGAGTTCAAGATTCACTGGATATTTTTATCATTTTCTCCTGAATCCAGAACTCCGCTCGCGGCTGGAAAAGCTGCACGTACATGCGTTCCTAATCGACATTGTATTGCTTAATTGGCTGCTCGTTGGCGCCAATGTCCAGCTTGCAGTGTCGTACACGTTCCTCTAAAACAGGAACGAAAGCTCGTTCCTCGTTCCTTCCCAATTTTGAAACGAGTTCTCGTTACAAGTTCTTTTATCGCGAAAGGAGCGCGTTCCCGTTCCACTTCGAATATTGGAACGTGTCGTTACATTAACGTTACATTTCGTTTTTAAAATTAAAATACGGTGTCGGATTTCTGAGGTGAAATAAAGGGAAAAATTTAAAACTCACATAGAACTACGTATATTATAGGAATATGAACACCACCGGCAGCAGTTTATATGGAGACAAAAAGATTCCAAAGAAACGCTCCGTGACGATTTTTTTTTTCAGGGAGCACCGGACAAACTCCAGACATGTCTAACTGCGACTTTGGTGCTCCTCAATTATAGGTGCAACACATACAGCATTTTCTACTTCGGTCTTTCAAATGCGCAGAAGGTTACTGCACTTCAGATGCGCAAATAGAAAGCTACTCACCCGCAGGAACATAATTAAATTTCTTGCATAAGAAACCGTGCCGAAAGGAACAATACATAGGTTTTTAATGTCATTCAACGCGAACGACATTATCTATAAATGACATTCGCTTTGGCCATGCGGGTCTACATGGCGAAAAAATGCCGTTCGATAATGATAGCAGTGGCGAATAAAAAATTCGCAGAATTGCAAGATAACAACATAAATGCGTCCAGAATATCTATACCCTTTTGCGGTTTTAAAACAAAACCAAATTACCTTTTCAAGAAAAAGGGTGTCTCTATTTTTAGGTGACATTCAGAGCAGAAGCCGAAGCAAGTAATTACGTTTGACAGACTTGTTGTTAGGCGAGTTGGTGCAGATTATTAAAAGGTGTAACCTGCGCTAAGGAAGGCACCGCACAGAGAGAAGTACACAAGTACCAGTGCAAACTTACAACTATTATTCGACGCAGAAACACACATAAATTCCGACGGACATATCATTTCGCACGCACGAAAACGAAAAAAAAAAAAGAAAAAAAAAACAAATCTACGAAAACGTGGGGTGAGGATTTTCCCAAACGCTCTTTGATAAGCAACTCCTAACGCTGGCCTTTGACGTTCGGGCGGCCTCTCTCAGGTATGCCCATTTGGCGCGCGACAAAATTAGGCCCAACAATGACGAAATTCCTGTCCTTTGTCAATTTGTCAACACGGCGCGTACAGTACAAAAGGAGCTGGCACTCCCGTCGACCGATTCCCGCCAGATCGGTGATGTACCGCGCCGTGACGAAATGAGCGCGTACTCTAAACTCGAGCAGTACAACATTCCGAGACACTGCGGCGCGCGGAGCTCTGTTGATAGCCGGTGACTCTTCGAATGACCTCACAGCGAGCGTGGCTCTCCCGACAACAACGCGCCCACGCCTCGCACGCACTAATGCGGTAATTACCGCCGACAATATACAGGTAGGGTAGTTTCCCAAGTTACCTGCAGCACCACTCGGACTTAGGCAACCTTTCCCCGGCAGGGAACAATTCTATCGGCCAGACGATCATCCTGGCCTTCCCAAACAAACGATGTAAGGTGAAAAGCAGTCCGCGGCTGCGCTATTCACATACATGTCGAACGCCACGTAAGCTCAACCGGCATGAAAGCAAGCGCAAGCTGCGGCCCGCTGCGTGGTTTTTCATCTGCCTTTGACCTTCGAGGAAGCACGTTCCGCGGGAGGCTTGGGCAAATTGGCCAGCTTATAGGAAGAGAAACACAGTATCGACTTGTGGATTTTTGTACTCGAGCCTTGGCATAAAAAATAATCAAATCCTAGTGATGTAGCGTTTGCAGAAGGAACGCCGTTCTTTGCCGTTCCTTCAGAAACCTAACGAGTTACCGTTACAGTTCCATCGACCCTTAATGATACGGTGGCGTTACTCCGTTCCTCCAAAAAGGAACTAGTGTAGTTCCAGGAACACCGTTCCGTACAACGCTGCCAGCTTGTTCGTTCTGTGGTGACGCCATGCACGCGCGTACATAGGCAGTTGAAGTATTCGATTCAGTTTTCTGATCGGTTCTAAACATTTCTCAAACATCTCATCAGGCCATCGCTGGACTACGGTCGAGGCGGCTGGCTTGGACTTGGACCGGCGGAACAAACTCTTTTGAACGCCCGAACGCTCGTAGTACCCGCTTACACCGAACACCCAGACGCCATGAAAGTGGCTGCTAGAAAAGCCTGCTTCAGAAGCGACAAGCTCCGTTTCCAATATCGAGCAAACGCGGTTGCCTGGCTAGGCCGACATGTAAAAGGGGGCCAGGCGTCGCTCGGGCGGGTGCCTTCATCTCACGCCGTCTGGCGATCACGCCGGGCTCATCTTTTCTCTCGCTCCGACCTAGCGTGAAACTCGCGTTCCGGCACCATTCTCGAGTAGTCGTGGCCGTGGTCTGGAACAGCAAAGTTCGGCATTGGTCGGATAACCACCTGCAGAACCTTTCACGGACGATAAGGTTCGAACCAAGCGCTGGCACGAACGATTTACCGATATCAACATCCGCGCGCAAAAAAAAAAAAAAAAAAAAAAAAACGGTTAGAAGCTCAGGCGGGTCGCTTAATTCCACCTGATTCAGTGCCCCTTTTACCTTTCACTGTTTCCTGTCGGGGTTATTGCTTGCCGAAGCTCGGGTGTTTACCATGGTAGGTTATTGACTAGGCTAATTGCGCAACAACGCTGTTTCAACACTAATATGAAATCATGATGACCCGACGACCGTTCGTCCGATCGGTATTGTCGGCGTATTCGGTCAGCGAGGCAGTCACACCACGCGTGCTTTAGATCGGCCAACGTGTTCGTGTCGCCGTCGGCGTCACCGTCGTGTCGTCGTCGTGCCAGCCTAGCCAACGCGCCCTAATGAGAAGCGTGGTAATAGAGCAAAAAAGATAAATATGGATCTGATCTGATTGTAGGGTTTAACGCGCCGACGCAACGTAGGCGATGAGGCGCGCCGTAGTGGAGGGCTCCGGATTAATTTTGACCACCTGGGGATCTTTATCGTGCGCCGAAATCTCGTACACACGGGCGTTTTTGCTTTTCGCCTCCTCAGAAAAGCGGCCGCCGCGGCCGGGAATCGAACCCGCGACCTCGTGCTCAGCAGCGCAACGCCTTAGCCACTGAGCCACCGCGGCGGGTATAAATATGGATGAACACAATAGCGTTAGGCGTGCTGCAGGAAGCGCTAATTAACCAAAGGCACCGCCGGCAGCCGTTGACGCTGAGAAGACGACGCTTCTTTTCGCCGGAAGCGCGAGAAAAAGCCGTCCAATTGCAACATTTCTGCTGCGTGACGCGCATGGAAGAATCGATGACGTACACGCGGGAAAATGTCGGAGACCAAGAACGTGCAGGAAAGGGTGGCAACGCGCGCAACGAACTTTGCAACGAAATTGTGAGCACTCCGCTGCACTTTAAAAAGTTATACTTGGCACAGACGACGTTGAAAACCCAACCTAACGATTGCGCTACTTCATTTAGTGTGCTCAAAACGCCTTTCATGACCTATTTAATGTATCCTCCGGTGGGAAGAACTCTAGATTATTCTAAAGCCCCCCCGTGGCGCCTTCTGCAGACAGGCACCTTTCCAAATCCTGCCGTTCTGACCCACGTACAGCAAACTCTATACCATACTTCGGCCTGCTGCTTATGTGGTGGTCATGTCACAGTACCACACATCATCTGGGCCTGCCCAAAAAATTCCTTTTTTTGCGGGAGGCCCCGCTGCGCAGCTCGGTCCCTGATCTACAGGCCCGAGCTGCCGAGGTCGCTGACGCGTTTACGCTGACAACCATCAACGCGGCCTAACCCCCAGCTTAGCTTCAAAGATGCATCACCACTTGTGTTCATTAAAATAAAGTTTGCTCTCTCTCTCTCTCTCTCTCTCTCTCTCTCTCTCTCTCTCTCTCTCTCTCTCTCTCTCCTCTCTCTCTCTCTCTCTCTCTCTCTCTCTCTCTCTCTCTCTCTCTCTCTCTCGAACGCTTCTTCTAACGAGAAGTATACCGGACGACTAAAAAATGTGCGCCATTCTCGTTTTTTGCCGACGGCCATTGCCATACAGCTAAATTTACCCGAAGTGTCCTTCCCCACCGAGAGAAAGGCTTGATTGATTGTTTCATATAGTTCTCTCGCTACGCTTAAGGAAACATTAGTGGCGTTTATCTGCTGCAAACAACAATTTGTTTGTCGTGAACGCCACAGGGTTATCCGCAAGGCAGGGTTCCGTTTGCAGAGTTCTTTTTTCCTCTTTTTATCATGGGTTGAACGCAATGCGGCGAAACTAGGATAAAAAGAAACCCTGCAAATGAGCATTGGCGTCATGGCTTCAGAACTCCCGGACGCTTTCTGTATGAAGAAAAATAATGTCTTTTGTACGACTGAGGGCCATCTTAATCCGCTTAATAAAAATGAACGAGCTCGTTTGGATTTGGTACGCTGAAGACAACAGGGAGAACTCGCCTTCGTTTTTTATTTGAGCTGGACAGCATCTGTATGTTCAAATGGGCGGCTATTTGGTTTATTAAACTGATTGTCAGCACTGCTCTAGCTCGGCCATTAATCCTAGCTGCGCCCTCTGTTACTGGCGCCACTTAGTACCAGAATCTTAAAACAGCTATGTCGTACTAAAGATTACCAGTATATGGGAGAACAAAGCCATGAGATATGGCCACAGAAGTCTGTTGTGCCTGATAATAAATAACATGGCTGAATGAAATTATTTTTCAGTTACATCGTGACTTTTACCTACCCAAAAAGAGAAGGGTTCGAAAATTTATTCTACGCGCGACAATGCTAAGCTCGGTATATGCAAAGTTATAGTGTGTTTGGCTGAAAAGTATATGAGCAAGAAAGCGCGATTTCATGTGAAATGTTCGTTGGTTTAGACTTGTTTTTTTTACTCGCCTCTCAATTTCAGTAGATGGATGTCTAAGGAAAGTATGAACTTATTTTCGGAGAAAGCTTTTTGTACATAGATTTTTTACCTGTGTTTTTCAGTAAATTGACGCTGGGAAGCTGGGCCACTTAGACATAAATTGAAACGATCACCGGCTAAGATAAAGCTTCTTGCCAATAAAACAATAATACGACCATGCTTAGAATACGCCTGCGTAATGTGGGGCCCACATACTAAAAAAGACATCCAAACCTTGAAAAAACTCAATAATTAACCCTCTGTTTCATAAATGGTTGATACTGGTGTCTTGACTCCCCAACCGAACTAATGAAATGAAAAAAAAGAGCACTTTAATCTCTAAGAAAAATAGCCAGATTAAAATTTTGTCACCATTTAGCATAAGGAAATTGACGACTTGGAAGATCAGCCCTGCTCCGCTATCATCGCGTCCCACGCGGCACTATCATCCTGATAAATCGACGCCTATATCAGCGCGCACTAACATTTTTAATATTCATTATTTTCCCCGGACTACAACCGACTGGAATAACTTCCCTCTTTAAGAGTATGCTGAAATGTAAAATCATACGTTTGATTTGAGACTTTTTCGCCTGTGTTCTGAAACAACTTTGTATGGCCATGTTCACGCAGCTGTTTTTATTCCACTAGAAAATGTATAATTGGTTTAATACACTGTCACAGCCCTAATCCTGCTTAGGCACATTCGTGGCCCGCAGTATTGTTTAAACTCATAAATAGATCGGTACGCGCAGCTGTGCACTTTATATCAAAAGGTGAACCCAGAAGGACGTTCCGAGTGACATAATTTCCGGTGTCTTTCACGTCTAAGCACACGCACATCACCAGTTGTTGCCGGTTATGCGGGGACAGGTTCAGAGGGAAAGGGATGGGGGGGGGGCGGGGGGGGGGGGGGGGCGCTACAGGAGCATCTAAGCTTCATGCGTTCGCCGATTGTATGTCTTGTTTTCAGGTGCAAGATTTCAGCGGGGAGCGTCGTACAAGGCCCGAAGCGGCCTTACTGCTGTCTGCCGTGGTCTAGCGGTTTGCACTGGTCTGCAACTTAGACATTAAGACGGCTACGGCTAAAGGAGGAAACGGATAATCCCATGTTTCCTCCTAGAATAAAACTCTTGTACCTTTAGGTTTCATTCATCCAATTAGGTAGGAAGTATGATCGATCTCGAGTTTACAATCAAACGTGTTTTGTTTCGTGTACTCCTCGCGCTGCTCCATTATGCTAAACATTATTTAGCAAAAATAATGCTTAAGGCCCATTTGTGGCACGACATGAATACACAACTGGAACTCGCAGTGTTTTTCTGTTAATTGAACATAAATATTTGCTTGATATTTTATGCCAAATAAAAAGTACGCGTTGAAAACAGTGTATTGACCCAAATATAGAGAGTACACGCGACGAGCCTGGGCCAAGTGGAAGCGTTCCAAGTTGAAAAGCATCGAAAGGTTTCAACAGGTAGCGCTCGAGCAGTGAAACGCCCGAGAATTGAGTTGACTTTAAGCAATCTTTTGCATTCTTGTCGTGCTGGTGCGAAGCATGAGGTGAACAGCGTGAAGGGAAGGAGAAAAGGGGCATTTAAATAGCAGTGTCGGAAGAATAGTATCTTTTTTTCAGCGGCATTTGCAGCGAAGTTAGCAGATACATGGCCATTTTTTTCTGATGACGTTAAACTATCTAGCAAAACAATTTTTCTAGTCAGCTTTAGAAAACTGCGTTCACCACACCAAAGAACGGTTAAGCTTTTTTTTTTTTTTTTGTTGAGCGGTCAGAGCGTATTTGTAAAGCGCATAGTGTCAACCTTCCCACCGCTAAATTAGTGTAATCAGAAACACTTCCAATGCAGATGCTACATCTGTAGCCAAAATTTTCGCTTTGAAACCCAGGAAAGTTCAGGTAATACTACCAGGATAAATAAACCTAACCCAAAATGCTTGTCATGTGAGCAGTTGTACTATATATAAGTCCACTCGTGAAATATATAGCTCTGCCTTCTTTGAGGGGTGCAGAAAGCTCTAAGGCAACCCACCTTCTCGTCTGTCTATGTACTAGTTACATATTCAACAAGTTAGACTCCTACGAGATTCAAAAATTTGCCACAACTCAAAAATATAATAACGGCCCTTTGGGGGACTGCTTGCATGCTGACAGTGCGTATCCATAAGTTCTGTCGGCATCTGCTGTGATATACCATGAGGCACGCACTGCCACTGTGTCACACCAAGCCTCGATGTGTTAACTACAATTAAGTTTGCTTTTAACACAAAAAAACATAAAAAAGGCATTACAATAAGCCCACTGTTCTGGACAAAAGTGCATTCGGAAAGGCCGTTTGTTAGACCGGTTAAACAAGCAAGCCAGTTTAATAAATTGCAGTGTGATTGTTAAAAAGATATAACCGTCAGACGATGAACAGGAATTTTCTAAAACGCCGCACATTCTTTCCTGCGCTAGCGAGATAAACGGCTTTTCTCTCACGCGCAACCAAAACAAACTGCGCTCGCGTATTGAGCGCAACGGGAGGAGCTGCACTTTTATAACATCGCCACGCGTGCTGTGTCGGGAGCAATCGATTTCCACGAGGCACGCCAGACTGCCTGCTGCCGCTGCATCGATCGGCCCATTTCTTGGTTTACTAGCGTTTCCAAAAGCGGGATGCTTTGTATGGAAACCCGAGTTATTAACCCCCTCGTCCCGGCTGTCGCCAGCCTTGAAACACTGTTGTTTTCTCGTGCGCAGTTTTGCCATGTGGATATGGATATGGATACAACCCATGTACTTACCAACGGCGGCCTACATTCACCCGCTTAAATGCAGGGCGAGAAGGTGGAGGTTTTCCAACGTGCCCTTCACTCATGTTAATATAGATAAGGATGTCGATATGCTGATCGGATATGGACTTGGATATGGATATGGATATGAATAAGTTCTGCTATATGGATTCTAACCGTGCCCCTCGAGATTCATACTTAACCAAGGGAAGCTTGCAGCCAATCGTTCATATGCAGTGTGCAATGAAGTTTTCCCTCTTTTTGTTTGCTTTTCTTTCATCCCTTGCACACCCTTCCCCAGTGTCGAGTAGCAATCCGGGCTCTAAGCGTGGATAACCTCTCGGCCTTTCAGTTTGCTTCTCTCCTCTCTCTCCTCTCTATCTCTATCTCTCTCTTCTTATCTCTCTATATCTCTCTCTCTCTTCTCTCTCTCTTGAGTGAAGTTCCCTCATGTCAATATGGATACGAATGCGGATGCTGTAATGGACGTGGCTGTGGATAAGGTTTCCTATGAGTATTAGAAGCATGTGGCTGGGAAATCATAGCTTACCAAGGGTGGCTCGTCATTAACCTCCGATCGGCCATTTGAGTAGTCACATCAAACAATTAACTTGCGGCGTTGAAAAATGGTGCACACGTACTGTGTCCGCCGTAGATCGATGACTGCTGCACCGCGCGAGAAGCCAGCTGGGGTCCCCTTTTCGAGGCAGCGCGACATAATTACTGGTCTGTGTGCGGGGAACGGTGGGAGATCGGCGGGCATTGGAATTAGGACGCTCGGGAATTCTCGGCCGCTTTTAACCTTCGACGACGTGTGCCATTTCTATGGGAACAGTACCGAACTGAAATAAAACGGCTGTGTGCCTCGCGTTTTAATGCACGCATTTTTGTACGCTAGGTGCAAAGTTTGGCAGCTGGGATGACTCTATCACGTCCCAATGTTCTGTCTTTTTACGAGTAAGCTTTTTGAAGCTTTGGAACGAACGTCGAGACGGCTTCTCTTGGACGCGCTGATTTCTAAGAACATATGTAGAGCAAGCGGGGATGCAAATTTATTTTTATGAATTGGAGCTTGCTTTTGTTTCGACAAACTAACAAATTTATTCGGAAGTATTCGCTTTCGGAACTTTCAAAGGGTCATAATTTAGTATCTCTCAACGCTCCCACCCCGAAATTTTCAAGTCGATACGTAAACACACAAATTTTGGTCCGCCCAACCATCCCTCTCTGTCTCTACGTCCGTCCGTTCGTCCGTCTGTCTGTCTGTCGAATCAACCACGCCAAGGAAAGACGACGCACTGCGTCAGCTTATGCAAGATTCCCTCACGTTCTCTTTTTGTGGAATCGTTCTTATCTCATAACCTCCGCCAAATTTATTCTAGTGAAGATTTAGCTCGTCTTACCTACGTAACAGTGGACCAAAAAAATCTTTAAATTATCCGGTTTGCGAAATACAGCTGCGGCTATAATTTGAAGCTCTAAAGAAAAAACCTATTTGAGACATTCGGCAGCATTGCTAAATTCTGACATGGTTTCCTTTCAACACCCAATGCCTCATGACCAGCGTTCATTCGAATTCGGGACAAAGCCTTGCGGCATAAAGGCTTGTCGAATAAAAGAACGCACAATTGTTTACTAGTACGAACATGAACTCGTGACAACTTCACTTGAGTTCCTGTAAGCAAACCACAATATTTTGCTGGCGTGGAATTGACTCCACAACAATCGCGCCGTATTTAGGGTGCACAGCATATAGCGGTGCCGCATGAACATCCCCGGCCCCAGCTTCCCGGCCTGCAGTAATTTCTAGCCGTTTCGTAACTCTCCGCGGTGCCTGGATGGGAGAGTCCTAAAACTCCCCTCCATTTGCGTGTTCCGTAATCTTTGCTTCCAGGTGCAGCACGCGGAGAGGAACTAGATCTCCGCCACGGGGATCGAGGCCTAATAAGGTGGAACATTTGATTGGTGAGTCGGTTGCTCGAACTCCTTCTGTTTTTGTTCCAAGTAAGCAATTTTTTTACCTTAAAATGAGCGGATAATTTTCTATCAGTGTTTTTTGTTGTTGCCTTCTTTTGCAAAACAGGCTCTGAAAACATTGTTATTTTTCTTGGCGGTGGATTTTAATGCGAGATATGCTTATCAAATTCTTTTGCAACGTCTGACAACGCCTCACCCATGCAACTACGTCACATCTTGGAACAGGCTCAAAATAGACATTTTTAAATGTTCACAACTCGGAATTCGCATGAGGTTAGAAAGTTGAGCAAGTGCGTGAGAGCCCACAGTGAGATACCACCGAAGACTAGACTGACGCCCGAGCAAGTACAAGGCGAACGGTTTAGCGGCGGAGTAATGTGTACTGTGTGTTACCTCCGACCCGTCGTCTTGGGCGCCATGGGCCAGGAGGCTGATAAAGTGCGAGCAGCGAGAAGGGGAGCTTCGGTCGGGTGACAGAGATTGACGGGCCAGAAGCTCCCGGGAAAATCAATCGCGCTGGACGTGACCGCAACGACAAGCATTCCCGGGCTTTGCCACACCGTCGGCATACGAGAGGGCGCCTCGCACCACTGGATGCCAGAGGGCCAGCCACGGGAGGTGGGGAAATTCTGCCAAGGCAGCGCTTTCCAACGCGATTAGGGTTTCTGCGCCCACCCTGTGCTCAGATTTCCCGAACATTCCGACGTAACGCGCCCGCAGGGACCGCTTGGGGAGGCCAACCTGCTCGACAGCAATGATGCAAAAGAACCGTTGCTAAAGTCACGCCACAGGGACTATTGATAGTGTCAACATTTGACAATTTATCCTGGTGAACAAGGTCGTTGGTGAACAACATGCTGCTGCATGACAATATATTGCGACAACTTTCATAACTGAGCAGGACGAAATATTCCAGTCGTCGAAGTTTCACACCTTCCTTGGACCTACCAATGAATGCATCGTCTGAATATTTTCACCAATTATAAGCGCACGGACAGCACAGTAAAAAAAAAAGAAAATTGCGCCCACCTCCCCGCGAGGGGAACCCTGTGTAGATGCGACGCATTGTGGGGTTCACTTGGTGTTTCCGTTGGATTGATTCTGAAATCGCGTGAAACGTGTCGGGAACGCGTATGATTATTATTTTTATGATTATTATTATGTTTTATTGGCCAATCTTGGTTAATCTCTTTAAGTGGTATGCTTGGGACTTCGCTGTCGCAACGACCTTTACTCCATCATTGTTGCTGTAAGTGGGAGCTTCTTTTCTTTCAAGTGTTAATCATTGCCCCATCATGCGTTGTATCAGTAGCATCTTGACGTAGTTTGAATGAGTGAAGGATATAAGGCGCGTTCGTAGCATTTGATTCTGTCTCGGTTTTGTGGTGAAGTGGGAAGAGCACCATGTACCTCACGTTCCGCCCACAGGGTCGTGGATCGAAACCGGGCGCCGCTAATTATTATTTTTTTATAGTGTAGGGGGAGGGGTGTGGACGGACAACGCCGTATGGAGGGACAAGGCAAGTGAATGAGATGCAGTCGCATCTAAAGGACGTGACACAACAAAGTCAGGCCAAACGCAGCCACCACTAGGATCTTCGTTGCTTTTGTTACTGATCAACAAAACAGTGCACAATGACACAAAGGCCACCCCGACTTCATGTCCATCAGTTTGTTGTCTTTGTGATACAAAGCACTGTAATAACTGGAACGGCCGAGCTGAATGAATAGCGCTTGAGCAGGAAGTAGTCTGCGCGCGCAGATGTCCTAATTGAAGCCTATTCGCCTGATGTGGTCGCTTTATCTATGGCAAAGGCTACGGAAACGGTATCGCGCAGAGGACTAGATAATGTGTCCCGCCAGTCGGATGACGGATATAAGAGCTTGTTGCGCGTAGGGTTCTAGGCTTCATTGTTGAGCATGGCTAGGTCTTAGTCAGCGAGTCGGTACACGGAAAGGCGCTCAGCTGTGGAGAGCCGCCCGTTGCTAAATCTCATCCGTTCCGTCGAATTACTCGCGAGTCATGGTTGGCCTGTGGGCCCAGGCATGGCCATTTCTGTCCTATTGATTGATTGTGCAGTTTAACGCGCCGACGCAACGCAGGCGATGAGGCGCGCCGTAGTGGAGGGCTCCGGATCTTATTTGACCACCTGAGGATCTTCTCGTTGTGCGCCGAAATCTCGTACACACGGGCGTTTTGCTTTTGCCTCCATCATAAAAGCGGCCGCCGCGGCCGGGAATCGAACGGCAACCCCGCGACTCGTGCTCAGCACGCAACGCCATTCTGTCCTGTTCAGACAGCACGCAGCATCAGTTTTTCAGCATATACTTCGCTGTCAGGAAACGGCTGTCGGCACTAATTCTTATTTTCACTGCCGGGAGAAGGCTAGCGCACTCATTGCGGTCGTTTTCGGGTCAATTCTCAACGCGCCGCACTTGAGAAAATACTCGTGCACTGTGCATCGACGAAATCTTGCTCCACAGACTTTCGCGGTGAACACTCCTAAGTTCTGCGCACGAACATGAAAAATAACTTACGGCAGGTGACTTTCTTTGTCCATATATATAAGGAAGTTTGACGTGGTAAATGCATACGTAACCAACGCGGTCCGGTGTTTCGTAACATTCATGCGACCACGCATTGTCGCAGAAGTTTTTGTCTTCCAGTTAGAAATAAATGTTCCTTTAGCGAGCAAGAGTACCTCTCTTGCGCCACGAGTGCCTCTCCTTTTCCAGTTTGTGACGGCGTCTTGCTCGAAATCGCCCACACTCAGTGGTATTTCTGATCGCTACGCCCTCGAACCGCCCACTTGCAACTGAGCTCCAACTGTTCCCAAACCAGAAAGCTTGAGGCGAGGGCCTATATTTTTCCCACGCCGACAAAGTGGCCAGGATGCCGTCATCATCAACTTTCGGCACCCGATAGCCGTTCGGTCTTTCGCCGCCCGCCAAAACTTTTTTTCAATCCCAAAACGGTGTAAGGAAGCAAAGTTGCCGCTGTCTGGACACAAAGTTTTCCCCTGAGAGCAAGTTTTGGAAACCTGAGACGGATCGATGGCACCTCCTGTCCTTTCCGCGGGAACTTTGAACAACAAACCGAGGAACGGGCTGGGCAAATAGCTTCCGTCGACAGATCGATTTGCCAAAGTGAAAAGAGCCCCGCCGGAATCGGGAAACGAAGGCCGAGCACCGTGGCTGACAAGACGCACGACCGGGCTTTGTGTGTGCGGCTACCCAGAAGGGTAAAAAAGGGCCAAACGATTTCCTCGGGAAGATCGGCCTCTTGTGCTGTTGTCCCGTGTCTGCCCCAGAGAGAGGTAAAAAAGCAGCCGCTTCAGTGCGGTAGCCCGAACCCATTAAAAGTGAGGTATGACGGAAAGAACCGCCCTGTCCACTTCAAAGACTCGCGTTTCCTTCGATCGCCTTCTGGGAAAGAGCAGCACCGAGGAATGTGATCGTAGATGTTTCGACGACCCACAAAAGGCACGTGAAGCGATGCAGAATTCTAGGAGTGTCCCAGCAGTGTCTCCACCGGTAGTTGAGAGTTGAAACCTTGTACAATGAAAAGGAAACTTTAGGTTTCTTTCCATTTTTAAAATAATGCGCCCTGCTTTTCAGGCCACATGTCCCTACACACAGTTATTAATAAAGAGATACCACGAAATACGGCTCTTCTATACGCAGCGGATTCTAATAACAAAAGAGGGTTAGTTGGCTCTCCGGTGACTGTTCCACCACTGGGTGAGGTTGGTTCTCTACAGGGCCCCATAATTATGTACGTAATAACGTAGAATAATAACGGGACGAGGACCCCCGTAAAACACGTGGTGCTGCTGCAGGGTGATATTATATAATATATATATAATATATTGTAACGAGAAGAGTAAACGCTGCACAACAATATAGATGCAGAATGCCTATTTGACAATCGGGTAGCGCTATTTGCCCAATCGGGTATTGCCTGAGGATTATCATGAAGACGACGAAAGGCCCGACTCGGACGTTCATGCTCACGAGCTCATACCGGCTGGACCTGCGCTCGGCCCGTTGCTTACGCTACGCTCCTTAGCCTTAAATAAACCCCCACGATCAACTACCATTGTGACTGCTATTCCCCTTTACAATATATAATGTAGATATATATATATTATATATATATATATTATATATATATATAGATATATATATAATATATATATAGAATATATATTTATATATAATATATATATAATATATATATATTTATATATAGATATAATATTATTACGTTGTTACGTTTCGTCGCAGAGCAGATGAGACGAACCATGAAGAAGGTGAACAATCTAGTTACAGTATTTACATGGCGGCAATCAGACAGCAAGCGCAGGGTCCCGCCAGCACTTCTTCGTGGTGGTCGTCGCGCTGGTGTGTTTGTGAATAGCGCGGTGGGGGTATTGCCACGTAGATGTCCCGTAACATATCCCCGGTCGAGGGCGACCGTCCCGGTCGAAGCTGCGACGCGATCCGATGAGGACGTGTGATGCCGACGAGCAATGCGGCCAAAAAAACCAACCAGCGTGTCCCACCCAGCATCGTGATCGTCGATGATGCTCGTGCGTGACGCTACACGCCGCTTCATGCGTCATCCTTCGTCTTTGGTGGGTAACGACCATCTCCCGAAGGCGACTGTCCCGGTCGAGGCCGCAGTAGGGATGACAAGCTTGGGTGAAGATGAACGATGTGATGAGAATATACAGTGAAGAAGCTCTTGCCAAAACTGATGTAAGTGATGGGGTTGGTGAGCAGCGTCTTGCAGCAGCGACGTCCGCAAAGCAACGATGAACCGGTGAGGTCTTGTAACCACGTCGGACGACAGGGGACGGGTGGGGACACGTCGTCGGTCTATGGTCTCATGTCGTCGGGTCTTGGCGGCTCTGGATAGGCTCGTCACGGGCTGGGGACACGAGACGGGGGGACGTCGTAGAGTGCTTGTAGCGGCGGCTCTATCAGGGCTGAAGCTTGTATCGGATCGTCACGGACGTCGTGGAGTGCTTGTAGCGGCGGGCTGGGGCTGCCCGACGCGGTTCCACGCACCCTTATGAGTTCGCCGATGCTGATGAGGTGCGAAGCTGGGGCCAGGACGGGGATGACGAACCCGCACACTCCACCAAATGTAACGTGGTGGCAGAGCCGATGAAACGAACCATGAAGAAGCTGAACAATCTATTAACAGTATGTGCATGGCGGTGATCAGACAGCCAGCGCAGGGTGGTGGTGGTGCCAGAAAGATGTGACTGATACCTACTCAGGGGAATTTACCAGGAAAGGGGCGCTAACCGAAACAAATCATAAAGTAATTAAAGAAACCCATTTAAGAAATGAATTACAATAGGCGTTTAGGGGAAATATAAGCAGAAAATAAACTGTCCCAACATGAGACGTAGAATCAGGAAGTGTTGAAACCGAAATAAAATCAAAATTTAAAAAGAAGAAAACATAAAAGTATATAGAGAAATAAAACAGAAGGGAAGTTGTTGTGAAGGGAGATGCAGTGGTCATAACGATAGCAGTGATATACACGCTGGGATCTTTTTGAGGGAAGCCTGGCATGGCTGGGGCTAGCACGGGAGACGACCAGATTCCGAAATGAATAATTGCACGGCGGAGCAAAGATCTGCGGGGCTCCCCCAGCACTTTCTTCTTCGTCGTCGTCGTCGTCATCGATGCTCTTTTGTGATGGCGCTGTGCGGTGTTGCCCACGTAGATTGCAGCTCCACAAAAACACCTATCTCCACCGCTCTTTCCTCCGTGCCATGTGCCACACCCTCTACTTCGCTACTTCTAATTTCTGTCCCAATCCAGGTACTCAGCACTACGTGGAATGGGAGTGTAAGTAAACCCTATCTCTTAAGCACAATCCCCACCAAACCTATGTACGAGCAAATGGCGGGCCAGCCGGCAAGCGCCAGCCTCTCATGGCCGTATTCTGAGCCGGTCCTCCAATCCACATGTTTCCTCGGCTCAGCTCAGCGGCGGATACTGCAGTGCCTTTACAAGCGAAAATTGCTTTCAAGGATCCCCTCGACTGTCGAGGCCTGAGTGGAATAGGAATCCAGTATGCGGGGCTCAGGCAAGCGTACCCTGGCGGAGAGGGCCTGCGCATCCAGCACGGACCAGGGCTTCAGGGACTACAGAAGGACCCCCACCATGCGGGCGTCAAACCATCAGCGCCCGAGTATCTTCGAAATAAAAGTCAAGTGCTCACTCACTCCACTAAACGTATTTCCGCGCCGCCACTGGTGTCCTTTGTAGAGACAATCATAGGGTTCAGACTGCAAGCTTGCCAGGATATGACATTTCCTTCACTACGAGTTCATGTCTCAAACAAACCAATATATTTGCACACTACGAACACCAGTTACCCCGCAGAGGTATACGCGCGAACCGTTGGAAAGGCCGCTAGCATATACTGAGCGGCCGAAGCGTTCATGCAAAAAGAAGAGGTTGTTTCGTGGTAGGTCGTCACCCACTGTTCTTTGCGCAGCCTCGCCAACAAACCGAGCACTGTTCTTAGGAAGCGCTTCCATCTGCTGTGAAAATACCTTCTCAGAACCAAAGCTATGAAAAGGAACAGAAAAATCAAAATAAGCGGAGCATGCGAATGTAAAGAAGAACTGTTAAGTGCCAAGTAAAACAGTGAACAGGAACGCGAATTTCCGTCTTGGGTTGTCGCATCGCAAAAAACTACCGCGCTAAACATAAAGGAAAGCAAAAGACGAAATTACAAAATAAGAAGCAAAGACGAGAGCTGAGTGCTAACACAATTACGGTTTGGGTCTTCTACAGAGCGGGGAGGATAAACAATGTAAAGAAATGTGGGAGTGGGGCTTATCAAGTTAATAAACATTAATTCGATGTTACACTGGCGAATAGTCTCACAGTGTGCCCACCCACTTACCGGCAAGTGTCTCTACATTGTTGAAGCCTTGCTCAACAAAAGAGCCCCGACCATAGGCTCACTGTTAGCGGGACACATACGTGCCCCTCTTCTTACGTGATCTCCTCCTTGGAGTTAAGCAGTAACGCTTTCACTGTCGTCTTCCATTTTTCACCTTTGTCCATGACTGGCGTATTCAGAAAGCTTGACTGAGAAAACACGGGATTAAGGATAAACGGAGAACAGTTGAGACTTTTGAGACATAGTCTTGCTTAGTCAGACTAAAGGACACCTGCAAAAATTTCTTGAGCGAACTACAATGCGAAAGCACGGCCGTGGGGCTCAAAATAAATATTAATAAATCTAAAGTAATGAGGAATAACCATGCGCAAAATGCCCTCTTCAGAATATATTGCCGCGAACCATACATTCGGTTTGTTTTATTTGTGTTTTGCCTTTTACGCCCGGCTGCGCCGGTCTGCGTTATCTCTGCGCCAAGGGAAGCGCGTGTCCATTCCTTTCTTTCTGTGCCGCATGTGTTATCTGTTGTGATAGGGAAGAGCATTTCCGATCTAACGTGAACAGCCCAGAATAATCTTCTTGGATCTACTATGTTCTCGATGCGAATCGACGTTTCGAGAACCACGCGCGCCGAAAGATAAAAAGCCTGCAGTGCGGACGCCGGGGCATTCGGATTCGACGACACTCGCCTGTGCAAGTCACTTTGTTGACCGCTGGCTTCGCCGCCTCTGTATTATTTTGAGTTGTTAGAGGAGCACAAGTTCGCTCCAATAAACGTATTTCTCATTCAAGACAACTGCTTCGTCCTTGTCTTCGTGACATCTGGTGGAGGGTGCGGGGTACGCACCCTTCTATGCCCACTACAACCTCTGGAAGCCGCCAAGCCAGTCCAACAAGAGCCAGCCTCCGTGTGCAAGATTTACCACCCAAGTTCGGTCTACTACCGGAGAAGACGAAGAGAAAGACGTCGCAACCAGCACCATGCTCAACCAAGCCAATCCTCCTGTCGTTCTGCAGCAGCCACGGGAACCGCCATCATTCCGAGGAGCCCCCGCAGAAGACCCGGAAGAATGGTTGGAAAAACTGGAGCGCGTCCGGAAATTCAACAGGTGGGACGACGCAGAAACGTTCCGGCACGTTTTCTTTTACTTGGAAGATTCGGCTCGCAGCTTGGTTCGAGAACCACGAGAGCTCCTTGACAAACTGGGCTCAGTTCAAAAGCGAGTTCACTAAGACCTTCACTACCGTGGTCAGAAAAGAACGCGCAGCGCTTTACTCGAAACTCGAACGCAGCACCCCAACGAAGGGGTAGTGATCTTTGTTGAGGAGATGAAGAGGTTGTTTCGACGTGCGGATCCGGAGATGACAGAAGAAAAGAAAACTAAGGTTTCTCATGCGAGGGGTAAAGCAGGAGCTTTTTGCTTGCCTTGTCCGCAATCCTCCCAAGACGGTGGCCGAATTCGCGTCTGAGGCGGCCGCGATGGAGAAGACGCTGGAAGTTCGAACGAGGCAGTATGATCGCCCGGTCAACGTGATGGTTTCCGAGACGATCGGTGCCGGGGCTACAAGCTCCGACACACTGCGTGAGACCATCCGAGCAGTGGTCAGGGAGGAGCTTCGGAAAGCTTTTTCCGACGACGCCCGCAACCTCAAGTGGCTCCCTGACTGACGTCAATCCGCGAAGAGGTTCAACACGCTTTGGGCACTTCTATGCCATCCGAGGCACCCCGCGAGCCACATGGCGATGACCTATTTGCGGCTGTTCATCGACCCCGCCCTACTCCAACCCGTCTACAAGAAGCTCCACCGTACCGCCGTCCACTCTCGCCGCCGTCCCCACTCTCGCCGCCGTCGCCCGTACCGCCGTACACAGCCCAAACGCACACGCCGGAGGAAGACTGACGTTTGGCGAACGCCAGATCATCGTCCGCTGTTGCTACCATTGCGGGGAGGCCGATCACATCTATCGTCGCTGCCCGTACAGGAGACTCGGACTGCGTGGTTTCTCCGTCGACACCCCACGCCCCCGACCCGGCCAGCGCCCTACTGAGATCGACGAATACCCTGTCCAACACCAACCGAGGACCAGCCCGCTCACACCGATCGCCATCGCCCTACCCATACCAGTCGCCTAACCGCCGTAGCAATGCTGATTCGCACGTGGAAGGTCCCCCAGCCCACGCGGGGGAAACTAAAAGCAGCAACTTCTGGAGGTGAAGTTGCTCTACGGCGAAATACTGGAAACCCTCCAACGACGCAAGGACGCACCGAAGACAGTGATTCACGACATGCCCTCATCCCGACGACCCGACCCAGCCCTGACGAGACTCCTGAACACGACGACAGCTACACGGCGCGACGCGTACCCGACCTGACCGAGACGTCCGTTGAGAAGACGACGACAACGACGAATGCACAGTGCCCGACCGTCAACACGTACAAGCAGAGATACGACGCCCCGACGAACCCGGAACTCGAGGAAGACTGCATCTGACGTCAAGGTGTCCATCGACGGCTTTGACGTAGTCGCCCCTCGTAGACACGGGAGCTGACTATTCGGTAATGAGCGGACCATTTGCGTCTAAACTGAAGAAAGTTATGACCAGATGGGACGGTCCGCATATACGCACAGCAGGAGGCCACCTCGTGACGCCAAGTGAACGTGCACATCGCGCGTCACCATAGACGGCACGACGTACCCTGCCGCGTTCGTCATCTTGCCTAACTGCTCCCGCGACGTAATTCTCGGAATGGACTTTTGACGGACAACGGCGCAATAATTGATCTGCAGACCAAGTCGATAACTTTTTCCTCCGATCACTCCATGACGCCGGAACCGAACCCCGAACACCGTGCAGCTGTAAGGATAGCCGATGATCATGTCACCCTGCCACCCCGCGCAAGTTTGATGATCACCGTCTACTGTGAAGGTGCTGCTCCTGACGTTGACGCTATCGTGGAGAGTGACCAAGGGTGCTTCTCGACCGCGGTGTGTCTGTCCGCAAGAGGCATTGCGCGCTTCAAGGAACACCAATCCCACATTTTGGTTACTAATTTCACCGAGGAGTACCAGCATTTAAACAAGGGCGCGGCAATTGCATTCCTCGAAGAAACGCAAGAAGCAAGTGACGTGATCGCGGTCGCCGACTTTGAACGCACACCCGTAGAACCTTCAAGCTCCCGCAGCCCTTCGACGTGAATCCGGCGCTACCGCAAGAACAACGGAACAAATTATTGGCTTTGCTGCGTCGCTATAGCGAATGTTTTTCGTCGAGCGCAAAACTACGTCAGACCCCTCTAGCGAAGCACCGAATAATAACCGAAGATGGAGCCCGACCTACCCGACAGTCACCGTACCGCGTCTCTTCACACGAACGGGAAGCCATCCGGACTCAAGTCGACGACATGCTCAGCGACGACATTATACAGCCATCGAAAAGCCCCTGGGCTGCGCCCGTCGTACTCGTAAAGAAAAAAGACGGCACATTAAGGTTTTGTGTTGACTACCGGCGACTGAACAAAATCACGAAAAAGGACGTGTACCCCCTCCCCCGAATCGACGACGCCCTCGACCACCTCTGCCACGCGAAGTACTTCTCATCGATGGACCTGAAGACCGGCTACTGGCAAATTGAAGTGGACGAGAGAGACCGAGAGAAGACTGCATTTATAACCCCAGACGGCCTATACGAGTTCAAGGTGATGCCGTTTGGGCTGTGCACAGCACCAGCGACGTTTCAAAGAGTCATGGACACTGTGCTAGCTGGCCTTAAGTGGCACACCTGCCTCGTATACCTCGACGACGTAGTGGTATTCGCCCGGACTTTCGACGAACACCTTGCAAGGTTGGAGTCTGTACTCGAGGCCATTCGTACGTCGGGGTTGACGCTGAAGCCTGAAAAGTGCCGTTTCGCATACGAGGAACTCAAGTTCTTGGGCCACGTCGTCAACGCCGCGGGAGTCCTACCTGACCCGGCAAAACTTCAGCTATCGCGAACTTCCCTAGGCCGAAAGACAAGAAGGGCGTGCGAAGATTTCTCGGGCTGTGCGCATACTACCGGCGCTTCGTCGCAAACTTCGCACGCATTGCAGAGCCACTCACGCGCTTGACGAAAGACAGCACCCCTTTCAGCTGGGAAAACGACCAAGAAAAAGCATTCTGCGAGCTGCAAAAACGCCTGCAAAGCCCGCCCGTGCTCGCTCATTTCGACGAAAATGCCGAAACGGAATGCACACGGACGCCAGTGATATAGGCTTGGGTGCCGTCCTTGTCCAAAAGCAAAGCGGCTGCGAAAGGGTAATCGCCTATGCCAGCCGTGGTCTGTCGAAGGAGGAGAAAAACTATTCTGCCTCTGAGAAAGAGTGCCTGGCTATTATATGGGCGATTTCAAAATTTCGCCCATACGTGTATGGAAGGCCATTCAAGGTTGTAACAGACCACCATGCGCTGTGTTGGCTCGCCAATTTGAAGGACCCCTCTGGCCGTCTTGGGCGGTGGAGCTTGCGCCTGCAGGAGTTCGACGTTACAGTCGTTTATAATCCGGCAGGAAACACTTCGACGCCGACTGCCTGTCCCGCGCCCCCGTCGACCCACCACCACAAGACTCTGATGAAGACAGCGCGTTCTTCGGGATCGTGACGGAGAGCGACCTAGCCGCCCAGCAACGTGCCGACCCCCACCTACGCGTCATAATCGAGTACCTCGAGGGATGCAACGTTGCCGTTCCTAGGACCTTCAAACGCAGCTTACCAGCATTCAGCCTGAGAAACTCCGTCCTCGTGAAGAAGAATTTCAGCCCCGGAACAAGAGCGAATTACCTTCTCGTCATCCCCGCGGGACCTTCGTGACGAAAATTTTGGAAGCGTGCCACGACGACCCGTCTTCCGGACATCTCGGGCACAGCCCGCACTATTGGAAAAATCAAGGCGAGGTACTACTGGCCCGGCCTTACCTCTGACGTCACCCACTACGTCCGGAGCTGCCGTGACTGCCAGCGACGAAAAACGCCGCCGACAAGACCCGCCGGACTTCTGCAACCGATCGCCGTCCCATCGAGACCATTTCAACAGATTGGAATGGACCTTTTAGGCCCGTTTCCCTACGTCACGATCACAGAACAAGTGGATTAGCGACAGACTACATGACGCGCTACGCAGAGACCGCCGCTCTTCCGAGGGGGACTGCACAAGAAGTGGCAAAGTTCTTTATAAGCCAAGTTGTGCTGCGACATGGAGCCCCGGAAGTCCTAATCATAGACCGCGGAACGGCATTTACTGCGGAGCTGATGCAAGGAGTATTACGCTACAGCAACACGGATCACCGAAGAACGACGGCGTACCACCCCCAAACGAACGGACTAACAGAACGTCTGAACAAGACAATCGCAGATATGCTGTCAATGTACGTTGACGTTGAACATAAGACTTGGGACGAAGTGCTCCCGTATGTCACGTTTGCGTACAACACGGCTATCCAGGAGACGACGCAGCTGACGCCGTTCGAGCTTGTCTACGGTAGAAGGCCGACTACGATGCTCGACGCCATGCTTCCGCACGTAGAAGACGACGACCTCAACGCCGACGTCCACGGATATCTTCAACGTGCGGAGGAGGCCCGCCATCTCGCTCGAGTTCGTATAACGGACCAGCAGCTGGTGGATGCGGGCCGCTACAAACCTCCGACGCCGAGACGCCGAGTACCAACCAGGGGATCGTGTGTGGGTTTGGACTCCCATCCGACGACGCGGACTCAGTGAGAAGCTCCTGCGACGCTATTTCGGACCCTACCAGATTCTACGACGTGTTGGCCAACTTACCTACGAAGTGATCCCTGATGGTGACTCCGGCACATCACGACAACGCAGGCGGCCTGAAGTCGTCCACGTGGTTCGCCTAAAACCTTTCTACGGACGATGACGAACTTTTATTTTCATTTGTTCGGACTGTCGCTTATGTTAGCATCGGGTCGATGCACTCTTAGAGGGGGGGTAATGCCGCGAACCATACATTCGGTTTGTTTATTTGTGTTTTGCTTTTACCGCCCGGCTGCGCCGGTCTGCGTTATCTCTGTGCCAAGGGAAGCGCGTGTTCCATTCCTTCTTTCTGTGCCGCATGTGTTATCTGTTGTGATAGGGAGAGCATTCCGATCTAACGTGAACAGCCCAGAATAATCTTCTTGGATCTACTATGTTCTCGATGCGAATCGACGTTTCCAGAACCACGCGCGCCGAAAGATAAAAAGCCTGCAGTGCGGACGCCGGGGCATTCGATTCGACGACACTCGCCTGTGCAAGTCACTTTGTTGACCGCTGGTTCGCCGCCTCTGTATTCTTTTGAGTTGTTAGGGGAGCACAAGTTCGCTCCAATAAACGTATTTCTCATTCAAGACACTGCTTCGTCCTTGTCTTCGTGACAATATCTACTTTGGACAGATGATTCGTGCTGACCCCCAACCACGAGAGAGAAATCCAGCGCCGAATAGGTATGGGCTTGGGAGCACTCGGCAACCACTCCCTAATAATGCGAAGTGAGCTACCTGTGTCACTCCAACGAAAAATATATACAACCCAGTGCTTACGGGCGGTGATGACCTACGGAGCTGAAACTTGGCGCTTTACTAAACAAGGTC
Organism: Haemaphysalis longicornis; assembly: GCA_013339765.2. Taxonomy (NCBI): domain Eukaryota; kingdom Metazoa; phylum Arthropoda; class Arachnida; order Ixodida; family Ixodidae; genus Haemaphysalis; species Haemaphysalis longicornis. The sequence goes on along the minus strand of CM023449.1, from coordinate 375,687 downwards.
AGCTCAATGGATCATGGAATGAATAATGATCGGAGTAACGCTCAGCGACGGGAAATCGAGCTACCTCGATCAGAGAACAACTAGGGTTGAAGAAAAAAAAAGGACTTGGGCTGCCCATGTAGTCCAGACGAATCAACAACCGGCAGACAATTGGGGTAACAGGGTGGATATCACAGAATAAATGGATACCAAAAGATTAAGGAGATGAAGGAATTCAATAGGGGAATTCGGGGGGTCCGCAGTTGACTCGAGCGGCACAGGACAGGAGTGGTTGGAAGGCATTCGCCAGTAGACATTAAAGATATGCACGACGAATGTGAGAAACAATTGTGTGTCTCGAAGCTGAACGAGAAACGTTTTAGTCTCGAAACCGCTTTACACCCTGCATCACATCGAAGCACTTGTACGAAAATTATTCATGGAAGCGAATGATTTTACATCACCATAACGAAACAGTGGGGCGGCAATATGACGCCGTCACAATTTTGTTTCGCTCGGTAATGGTCGCCCATCGCTGGGGTTGGGAGAGGGGGCGCAGGGTTGACGTTCACTTTTTCTACGTCCACGTGTATGGCATTAGCCATAGAAGCACTTCGAGGAACCTTTAAAACTCTTCTCTACGTTTCACAATTCTATTACAGCGGCAAAATATTCTATTGCAATTGGCGCACTTAAGCACAACACACGAGTACAAATGAAGTACATATGGCATGACGTTGTGCGAGACGCTCTTTCCTTTTTGTTTCGCCTAATTCCGGACACAGGACGCACAGGGCGATCTTCACTTGATTAGTTTGGGTCGAAAGTTAGCAGACAAAACGGGCCAGTGTTTCGCTACTTCCGAGGATCCGTTTGTAACGGGCTTTCAATCTGCGTCACGTGCGACAAAAGCCGGCGCTTGACTCACCGTGGCGGTCCTGCTTCTTGCGAACGGTGGTGTACAGAGAGCTTGCCGAACTCCAAAAGCACGGGCGAAGCGGTCACGTGAGGCCGCGACGTCTTGCGGCTTCGGAACCGCAGCGGCTCCGCCACGCCGTCGAGGCACGCACGAAACGTCGGAAGCATGCTGGAGGGAGCAGAGGTTCCGCTCCTGCAAGGCGTACGCTCCGACAAGACTGACTGACTACTGGGCCCACGCTCCGCTTTCACGGGGTTGCGCCTCTGCCTGCAACCCCTTGAGGCTGGGAGAGAGTGCGGCCAACCAAGCATCGATCCGCGGCGCGGGCTTTTCGAAGTCCCGGTACTCAATAAAAGGGGCGCCGACACGTTGAACATGGCGAGATAGAAGTAATAAAATTCATTTCATTCAAACAATAAAAGATTTTGAGAAATGCCCAGCCTCTGATTCGTCTCCCTCGCTGACTAAAGGAGCCATGAAGAGAAAATACAACTTCGTGTAATTTGAAAGGACTAGGATTCAGTATTTCACTCAGCTCCATTACAGCCCCAAAAGATGTTTTTTAACGAAAAAAAGTAAAAAGTATTTAAAACTTTAAAATTCTGCGCCACAGTGGCGTGTTATGAGCAAGAATGACGTCATACGGGCCAACAATCAAATATAATTTTCACTGTGTTAACTGCACGGTAGCATTCAAGTGATGCGGTCAAATGGAACTAGAGGCCCCATTACAGACGTCCAGTCATGTGTCTTCACGACAGGTCAGTTAGCCGGCCGCCAATCGAACAAACAAGGTTCTGTGACGTCATAGAAAAGTTGCGGGAAATTGGCTAGGGGGTCGCGACTGCTTCACACGTTTTTCTCCGTTATTTGTTCGAAGATTGCGATGATATTGGTGTCATTGCAGTCTCTCTAATAAACCCAACTTGTATTTTGTCTTCATGGCTCCTTTAAGGGTCGGCCTCATGCGGTCAGTTCGATCCGGCTTTCGAAGGCCGTTCCTCAATATCCCTCCCACACCCCTCGTACACGTGCTAGGCGTACTTCGCACTTTAAGTGTCCAGTGTTGATGTCTGTCTGCCTTGTTGGTGGGATTGGCTCCCTGACATTCCTTCGTTGTCAACAGGTGCCGGCGTTTGGTCGCCATCATTCCCGTTAAATCGTATTTTCCTGCCTGCTCCACACTGGACTCGCTAAACACGATTTTACAGCGTACGCAAGCGCTGACGAGCAGGGTTGCCACGTCTCGCTATTTGTCGCCAAACTGGCGACTTTTTTACACTCGTGGCGACGGAAATGTCAGTGTGGCGACTTCGCTACTTTCTGGCTGCTTTTAGCATTGGTGAATTTTATATATTTGCGGTCCCTCCCTACACCCCACTTTCCACAAGGAGAGCCTTATATGACAGGTAAGTGCATTTTCAGCCGTCGAGACAAATTTAACAAAGAGGAAAGAACGAAATTTAAGGAAGATGACGATGATGTGGCAAAGGTTAGGATAGGTTAACGAATAAGTCATCATCGTCATCATCATTTATTTTACCCTGAAGGGCCTCTCTCGGGGCATTACATAAGTCACTCAAACACACCGCCTTACAGCGCTACTTACCGGCACAAATAAAAATTTGCCTGCTCTTTCTAATATACAGCGCCTGAGGTCCTATGAACAACGTGAAAGCCTCCAAGCAATGCCGTCGGTTTAAAGTGTAATGCTTCATAGTTTACGCTAGCTTGATATTTCATGCAGAGTAGTGCGAAGTGTGTATGACGATGTATTATTGCCACGGGAATTTAAAGAGACAGCGGAACTGGCGAAACATGGTGTGCAGCAAACGCCCGTTCTAAGTCATTCATATTCTTTTAAGGCTTTACCTATTTTAGCTTCTTTGTAGACAATAGTCATCCGCTGTCGCTGTCCCGCGTGACCTAAAGTAAGCAAATAAAAATGTGCCGCGTATTTGCACCTTTTCTTCCAAATGTCGTCGAAAGACGATAGTCTTTGTAGACATTTGCCAAGGAAATGCCCCACTTTGCTTTCCCGTTCACCTCTCATGCGGTTCCTGTACCGTCGCCTCTCATCCCAAGGTAAACACACTAAAGGTTTGCTTAAGGCGATTTGAGTTTACCGCGTTCTACTGCTACAGGCCTGGTTCCTCAATGCCAGCGCTGCAGTACGGCGCCAGACGCGCGTGAATGGAGGCGGGCCGACTACAATGTTTATAGAACCGTGTGGCCGTGCTCAACGTGCGTTCCAAGCAGAACGTGGAATCTAGCTAGTGGAACCTTTCGTTGCTGTTGCCACTTGAGTTACCGTATGCCGCCAGCAGGTGGCGCGAGCAACAGCAGGCGGCGGTTTTCTGCAGTAGATGTAGATTATCATTTGCTATCAAAAACCCAAGTATCCATGAATTTTTTTAAATAAAAGAACATTGTAAATATCCCTTGTGTACTAATTTCCTGTCTTATATTGGCGTAATGTCTTGTTCTTGTTCAACAAATTTGGCAAGTATGAACATAAAACCGGGCTTAGACGTTTACGTTTGGCTGTGAGTATATAAGAATATTGCGCAATATCAATTTTGCTTTGGCCGGGTGGCTGAATTCAGTCACAGACAAACAGACGTACAGTCAGACCAAAATTTCTGGGTTTAAGTAGCCCAAGAAAGACTATCGCCTTTAAAAAAATTGATGACCGTTTTCCACTATTCAAGCTTCTGCATTATTCCGCGAAGGTAATATAACAGTACCTACTAGCATCGCATTGCTGAAAATGGCGACAGTTCTGGCTCTTCTTGAAACATTCACTTTAAGTTGGCGACTTTTTCGGCTAGTTCTGGCAATTTTACGGCGACTTTTCCTTCGGAAAACCTGGAAACCCTGGTGACGACAAACGTCGAGAAGCAGGACGACAGGCGCGACGGCCAGAGGCAGTGGTGCGAAGCCAGCGCCACCGGAGCCATGGTCCTTGCCGGGTCGGCTCTCGGCTGGACGTTCTTCTTCCGCAAGCGCCCTCTCGTTTTATGATCGTCTGCCACTTCAATGCTCCCAGACACTCCGACACTCCATGACAGTGTTCCGGGTAGGTCTTGTGGCGGCGCCGCAGCCGGGCGCTGCAAGAGCGATGACTTCAGTAAAGTACGTTGTTGGGCTAGTTGGTGCATGTCTCTACTTGAAAAAGGCGCTACAAAATACACAACACGAGCACGAAGAAGGACGGGACGGATGCGCACTAACAACTGATTTATTGGAAAGTATAAGCGAGCCCTCGCTATCACTGTTTTTGAATGAGTTTCGCTTCCTCGACAACACGCAGTAATGATGTGTGGAATTGTCTGATGCCGTGGCCTTGTTGGTCTTTATCGCTGATTTTATTTTTATGTGTGTGGCTTATTGACAACCTACTTATACTCCTGTTTTTTCCTTTCCAATAAATCAGTTGTTAGTGCGCATCCGTCCCGTCCTTCTTCGTGCTCGTGTTGTGTATTTTGTAGCGCCTTTTTTCAAGTAAAGAGCGATGACGCTGGGGTTGAGCGAAAAGTGGGGGCCGACATTGGTAGCCCCCGTTCGGGGACCACCAATGTCGGGAACGCGACAGAGACGAGCCAAGACACCTCTGAACGCTATGCCGTTTACCGAAAAACTTGGGCCCCGTTTAATTCCACGCTCATGGCGTTCGTCGCTGCTTGCGCACCTGGAGGGGCGTGGCCCGCACTCATCGCTTGTGGCTCAGCCCCAGCGCCGTCGCTCTTGCAGCGCCCGGCTGCGGCGCCGCCACAGTCTCTTTACGCACCACCATCTCAAAATTTCTCGAGAAACGGTTACAGCCTGGCATAGCCTGGAACACTGTTGCGGTGTTACCTCTCCGGAATTGGAATGACCTCCGGATTCATCCACGTTTTCCAGATGCATTGGAAAGGGAATGAGTATAAGAATGGGAATGGAATTAAGCGCCTATTGCCCGGCATGGAATGGTGATTTTCATACGACGGTGTTACCATCGCTGGCGCCTTCCGCCTACGTTAGTAGTCGAAGGTTGTATTTTAGAAGCTTGTTCAAACTCCAAATTCTGAGCAGTGTTTTTCAGGGTTTTGCTTAGCTCCAATACACCCTTTTTCCATCCTTGTTAGCCCTTCGCACTCTACGAAAAATGTTTCATTGCTCACAGTGGCTCCCACGCATGCAGTTAGGTGGGCGCGAAAAGGAACAGGGGGTGTTGGAAAACGTTTTGAAGTCAGTGTTGCGGGATGGGCATCCCCATTCCATTCCAATTCTACTCCGACGAATTAGAACTTGTCGCGATTTCATTACTTTCTATTCCTCGGAATGACATAAGTTAGTCCATTCCCAGCTCCGGAAGATAAGCGTCTAAAGGTCCAGCGAGAAGAAAGATCCGACGAGACCGAAAGGTTCCAACTGTCGATCTTTCGTCTCGGTGAATCTAACATTTCGTCGGACATTCAGGCTCGATTTGGACCTTATGTTTCGGTGGATCGTTTCGTCTCGGTGGATATTTAGGCTCTTCTGTATATGAACGTCCGAAGCACTCTACAATCACCTTCACTTACTAATTCAGCAAAATAGTACCCAGAACTTCTGCGTTTCAGGTGCAAATATATACGTTCGCCTAAATACACGATAGTTTAAATTGAAATATCCTTCCGGCATTGGCCTTTCCACGTGGTCAGGAACGCTATTTCCGAACAACAGCTTCACGAAGATGAAATGACTAGTTCACGAGATATATGCTATTACTGTCGCATGACTGAGGAACGCCCACAACAAATATTTTGTGGATGCGCTGAGTTCTCCTTTATACCTGTGGGTGCGCGTGTGCGGGTTGGCGAGGTTTGCGTAATTCCTCTCAGAGAGAGCGCGCCAACCATCAGTCTGAAATAATATCTTCCTGCGAACGAACTCAAGTTCCTCCCCAACGCATGGACACCTGCAGCACTTAAGCAAGCGTAACTGAATTCTGCGAGCATATATTTGCTCAATTGGGCACTTCGCTTTTTTTTATTTATAATTTAGGTGGGTTTGCGAGAGTGCGCAAGTCTCCTTTATACCATTCAGGTAATTTCACACTTTCTACCTGAGAGCCTATTTATAAATGACAGAAATTGTCCCATTTTACTGTGCCGCCTTTGGACCCTGCGTAAGACTGAGCGCTATACAGGTCTCACTTGAGTGAATGGATAAAGCCTGGAAAACTGAGTTTGGTTCTTCAGTGATTGCTCAACTGTTTTAAGGAACTGAGTAAGTTAAATAAGGACGCGCGACAGTGCAGTGGAATTATGCCACCCTTCTACAAAAGGGTTGCTCTCGGACCTCCATTTCTCAGCCACCGACCATTACGGTGGTTGGACGGCGGCTCGGTGAAACCCTATCGATTCCGTTATCGGAGCTCCAAGACGAAGGTTCGCGATTCATGTTTGACGACTTCCGGTAAAAGCCGAAGGCGCATATTTGTGGTAGCATAGCGGCGGTACGTTTCAAGCGGTCTGTGGGACTTCCGAGCACGTATTCCATCCTTTAGCGGATTGCAATACCTGCGGGAGTTCTGTGTGCCGAAGGTTGCGAATACCCGCCGAATTATTCAAGAATTCGAATGTAACAGAGAACAAATTTTCTTTTTTCGGAGAGTAAAAGTATGAACCTTTAACAACTGGAATGACCATAAACATATGCAGACCACCTGATGCGTTGTGCCATACACATTACCTTGTGTAAAGAAGTCGAATTACCTTAAGGAGACAGTTGAAGTGATTGTAAACATGCGCATATTGTAGTCTGGAATCCATAGGCCAGGTTCCCACCCCTGAGGGTGCGTTTACGCGACTTTATATTCGAAAAATCCATTTGAAAGTGCTGTCCTCTGCATCCTCCTTCCCGATTTTCTATGACGTTAAGAAAGACGCTTACTTAGGCTTAGGTAGGCTTAGCTTAAGTGGGCTACGTAGGCTTACGTAGGCTTACGTAGGCTTAGCTTCACTGAGCCTGCTGCGCGGCTCGCTGAACCTTATCACTAGGCCGGCCGCCGGCAGGTCGTCGCAATTCATTCGCTCAGTTTAAAACTAAGCCACGAGATTTGTGATCGGGAGAGTGGCTTTATTTTGTTAGTTTGTAAAAACCCGAAATCAGTGTATTCCTACACGCACATGTACGTCTTTGGCTTATTACGCTCATACACGCTAATACATCTTTTGGCTTATACGCGCATACACGCTAATACGACTTTTAGCTTATACGCTTCGCTGAGTTCGCTTCACTGGAGCTGCAAGCTGCATTTACCCGTGCAACTGGTACGCTAAGGCCACAAAATGTGGGAGAAGATTCAGCATATTTAATGTAGGTATTAAGCAAACAAAAAAAAAAAAAACTACCAACGAATACTTTTTAGGGGGCAGCCCTTGGGCGGCCATCTCTGGGCTGAGCTGCGTCGCCGTCGTAACCGAGTGAAAGATTAGAAGATCGAATAGTGAAAGAAAGCAAAGGAGGAGAGTGCCGCAAAATTGTGAGGGAAATCGTGGGTGGAGGAGGGGGGGGGGGGGGGTGGGGGGGGGGGGGGGGGGGGCATGCGCGTGACGATGGTGTGCGTTCTCTGCCTAAGGAGTGGGTCGCAGTCCCTTCCTGAGACGCACTTCGCGGCGCCGACGCAGAGACTCATCATCGCTGCCATCCAAAAAGCCCACGAGTGAGTGGCGCCTCACCGCACTGCTGCTGCGCCCAAATATGGCATTAGGAAGTAGCGTAATTGCCAACCAATTTTCTTGTAAAGCATAAACCCAGTACGGTTGCAGCGCAACCATACATTTGCTATCTCTTTTTTTCTCGCCTAAAGAGGCCAGCCACTCGAGATAAGATATTTGTAGGGATTTGGGTTACGCAAGAATGTTTTCTTTAAGTTCTTACATCAAAACTCCAAGTGAAGACATGCTTGCGGGAAAAAAGGAACGTCTATTTCTTGGCCGGGCAATTACCGCTCATATCAACTAGAAACCATTAATCGTTGCTCTGTTTTGTGCCGGGATTCAGTGTTTTTCTGCGATGTTTCGAAACGAACTGTTAAAAGGGTGATGGTCATTACCATTTACACAATGCGGTTCTTGCCTTCCTGAAATACTACAGGTGTGCCCTATGATATATTTTTTGGTGGTATTGTACAGCTTGTACAAGTGCCACATGACCAACGAAGTCCGTTTTGTGGGAGAAATGCTGGGTTGGTGTAGAACATCTGTGCAACGGAAGTGACCCACCAGAGTGGCTGCACCTGTTGGATGCGCGTGTCCGCTTGCTGAAGTTTTGAGGGGCGCCTTATCGTAGCTGCTGTGGTGTTTACTCCGTCTTGAATAACTGCGAAACTTTTGTATTCCATAATAACTGCACGTTTTTCCTCCAGTAAATGAAAAAAATGTGGCATAGACGAGTGGTCTCAAGAATTAGATGCAGTACATCATAGGAGCAGGTTGACATCCCCGGTCGAATTTTTTTTTTCGGCAGTTGATTTGTTTCTAACGATTTCTCTTCGGTATTCACCATTTTGCGCTGAAATCATCGTTGCATTATGAGCGAGTTTGGAGACTGCGTGCAGACAGACACTGACGCGCTGGCGAGTTCCCGTTGGCATGGTGTTGACATATCACAGACAGCATGCAGGCCCAGTGTCGAATCCACTGACTGTCGGCCTCGCGCGAACGCGCCACTAAGACACAGAGACGAGCCAGGCAAGCTCTGAAGTTTAGGGAGAAGCACCTAGCAGTTGAGCGTCTCCGATGGCGCGGAAGGCGTGCAGCCACTCCGTACGCCTCAGCTAGAAAACGTTACGATTCTGTGTGGGACTGGCAGCCTTATCTGACCTATCATGAAGCCGACAACGACATCCAACCAGCGTAACGTTGGACATCAAGCATGTTGTTGTGGGGAACCAAAACGAGACTGGTTTGAACAGCTATCCAAAATAAGCGAAAACAACTGCATGCCGATACATGTGCTTGTTGCCGATAGTACTGACATTCCTTCTAAAAATAACATTGACGAGGAAGCGATTGTGCATGAAGTTTAAAATCTTGGGCATCGTCCAGTCACATTGCAAGGCGTATCCTCATTAGTACTGTAGTGGTTACGGCCACCGCTAGGGGCACATGGGTATTTTTTATTCTTTTTGGGTTTAAGGAATTAAGTGATGTTTTAGCGACCGAATGAACGATAAGCCTATACAATGCAAATACAAATAGAAGCTTGAAGAATTCACTTCAAGGACCGTTTAAAGGAACACTACTAGTGATTTGAAAACATTGTGAGATCGCTTGGGGATATTGAAGTCTGGAGTCCTATAGGCCGAATTTGGACTACTCTGAGTGCGTTTATGTGAACGTATTGAGTAGAAAAATGAATTCATATTGATGTTATTTTTGCATGCCCTTAACCATTTCCCGTGACGTTTCTAGTAGCCCAACTGGTCTTGCAACACTCTTGAACTATTTGTAAGGTTCTAAATTTTATGAATACGCTACTGCATTTTCGTCAATTGTTTTTTTTTTTCTCTAGGAAAAACTTTAGTGCCCTTAGCTTCAAGTGAAATCGGGAGAGTGTGTTTTTGTGGTTTATTTTTGAGTAGTTCGAGCTAGTTTCGGTTTCGCGAATATAAAATCGTGGTCACTGACCAAGTCAAAAGGAAACAATTTGACGTTTCGGAGCCCATACGGGTTCCTTGTTCACAATCTTTTGACTTGGTCAGTCACCAAGATTTTATATTCGCAAATATGACCCCTGACCAGACGAAGTTTAGTCGAACACTCGACTAGTTTCGGTGTCGTTCCGCCTTGGAATGCGTCCGTGGTTTCTGACGTTCTCTGTGATCACGCATTATTCATGCTTCAGAAATAATCATGACCCGCTATTCACATGTTGTTGTCTGCACAAGTGGGCCCGATAAACCTCCTTGCATCGCTTCCAGCTAGCAAGTATCGTTTCATGCAGCAAGTAAGGCCGAGCAGAGGTGGTCGCAATGGCTCAACTGCGGTGCTCCTGTTCATCGGCGATGGAGAACCGCGGGACGTCTCTCCCGGACCTACGGATCTTCCCTGCATGTCTCTTCTCCGCATTATCCGCCGCGGCATCGGCTAATCGGTTAATTAAACACAGTCGGCCAATAAAAAAGCAGGCCTCTACTCCTACATTAGAACCCACACAGAAGATGCCACTCGCTTTGTGCTTCATCAAATTAGGCTATTGGAACGTGCAACGACGCTTACAAATAAGTATATATGTCTAGATTTCAACCCATTGCCGTTTACTTGTTGGATTGCAGTACTTTGAGCCGCTAAGCTGAGCATTCCATGAGTAGCGTTTGTGCTGTACGCTTTATCCTAGCCAGATTCATAGCCAAAAACAGCGCAAGAAACACACAGACAAAAACAAGACGGGACCGACGCACTCGCAATTCGCAACTGAAAGCTTATTAGAAAGAAACACGTATTATACACAAAAACCGTACTATCGCGTGAACAGATAACACGGGGAATGCATGTGAGCGCACAACAGTTGGCATCTTTAAACAGCGTGGCACGTGACGAAGTTCCGCATACAAGAAGTCACACAGTCTGCTAGCGGAGAAGAAATTGAAATTCCTTGTCAAGTAATGACACAGAAGGAGCATTAACGCATTTCTTCTCGTTCCTTCTAACGTGAAAAACCTCTATTATCCATCTGACATGCTGGTTTTTATGTTTGGCTACTACTTTGTATCCTTAACGACAGGGAAACAACCTTTACATTTTTTGCCGTCCTATACAATGTGTGAATAGGCATGACCTTTCAAAGAACGTCTATGCTCCATTAGTCGAGTTTCAGGCATTGGCCCATTTGCCCAGGATAAACTTGACCGCAGACAAAAGGAGTCACATACACAACACCAACACTACAAGGAAAAAAAACGTGACACATGTTTTACTCCGCAGCTTCCACGCGTAGGTACATGTACCAACCTCCTACCTACCGCGCTACACATCTTTCCTAATTTCTTTGGCGCCGAGAACAGGACATTACACCATAACGGCCCCGATACATTTTTGAAGCCATGGGACAACACGTGTACATATGGCATGACCCAGAAGTCGTCTTTTTTTTTTTCTTAGACTCTGCTTCTCTACCCGTTACAACGGCTCCGTAGCGGGTAGAGAAGCAAGTACGTGTTTTTCATATCCTAAACTTTCAGTTGCGAGTTCAGCGCTGTGTGTCGTCCCCTCTTCTTTTTGTCCGTGTGTTATTCCGCTGTTTTTCACCATGAATCCGAATCTGTACCGACTAGCCCAACTTGCCATCTTACTTCACCCTAGCCCCCACAAATATCTGATCAGCTACTACGTTTCTTCGGGCAGTATTATCGAACGGAAATGTGCGGTCATGCAGAACACCGGTCTGCTATTCCACCCTGTGAAAAGGTTTTATCTTTTACGATAAAAAAATCCAGTTGGTTTCATTACTTTAGTACGTACGTTACTTCGTTTTTAATTGTCTTTAGATGTTCTACAAGCGTACCCGTCGCGTAGGCATATGGAGCTTGCGGCGAAGCGTCGTACGTCAATAATATGAAACGATACTTGTTTGCTAGAAAAGGTGATAGAAGGTTTATCCACTCCGTCTATGATGTGACTAGGGGTCATTGTGATTTCTGCAGTATGGCTAATGCGCGATCACAGATATCGTGGGAAGTCATGGGCTTGTTGCACGGCGAAACCGAAACCGAAACTAGTTCGAATTGCAATAAGTATTTCGTAAAAAACATTCTTCACAGAAACACAGGTGTGTATGCATGAATTGCAAAATCTTGGTCGTCGCTCATTACGTCGCAAGATGAGTTTGCGTCATTTGCGTCACTGTTGCAGTTGTTTCAGCCGCCGGAGACTTCGCATTTGTTTTCTTCTTGGGGCTTTAAAACCTAAATATGGCATTAGCGACTGCATAAACGACGAAAACTACGTTTATTGGCGCGCGTCTGTGCAATGCAAAGACAGACAAGACGTTAAACAAATTAAAAAAAAGCAGTTCGTTACGACTTATCGACCCCTATTCACTAGGTTGCTTAGTATTCTTAAAATTCCAAATTGTTTTCTTTTGTCTTGGCGTGTGCAATGTTCTCGGGACTCATCATGGGGTCCACTTACACCAAGCAGTTCAATTATTGGCAGAAAATGAAGAAAGTCACATATTGGTTTGACCCCTGGATACGGAAGCAAATAATAGTGTAACGGTATCGCTTCCTTTGCAAACATCGATATTTGAAATGCATTTATACAACAATCTCATTTGATAGCGCTTTATCTCTAGACTATGGCAGCTCAGAGCATGATTAAGGTACTGCGCCAAGTGAACACGGAGTTTCGGCTTGATTCCTGGCAACAACAGAAGCTTTTTCCATTAAGTAAAACGAGACAGCAGGACAATAAAATAGCATAAGCAAAAAACGTTTATGTACCTAGATTGTTGCGCAAGTTCAAATAAATTAGGCGTTATAAATTGGTCCGTCTCCTCCCTGCCACGGCTGTGCGCAAAATTTCACTTATTTTTTACTGGAGTCTCCATGGTGCCGGGTTTCGGTGTCCGCTCTGCCTTTGTCTTTTGTCACGTAGTTCGTACAACTAGACGCGAACTGAACGAAATGCGTCGAAACAAACTCTGTCTTGAACACCCACCCACAAAGCATTGTAAATTAATGGATCAGGTGTCGGACCTAGCAAAACGTTGAGTTAGTGGAAATGAACCTACGACATCAATTAGGGAAACCACTTGTGGTTTAAAAAAACCGAACACAGGCGCATTTTCTGGTTAAAGGAAAATGATAGCGTACTGTCGGCGTACACACACACACACAAAAAACGAAACAAGGGTCGAGCGACGATCGAATGACCAACCTTCGGAACCTTTGCCCGAGTGTGTGACCGCTGCACTACAGCCACATTTTTTAAATTTTAAACAATAACTTATTTACACAGAAATATACACGTTATGCAGAAGGTTACACATAATTCTGGAGCAGCTTTGACAGCGGATGTGGTGTGTCGGTTACATGTTTTGAGTGGTGAGATGACTGTAGCGAAAGAGGGTCAGCGTCTGGCTTCCGATGTGGTAGTAGTAGTAGTGCCACTTTATTTTACACTGGGTTCAGGGTAGGGGGGTGGCGGAGGCCCAAAGGGCCCCCGCGACGTCCAGGGGCTCTGTCTTGCGTTGCGAGGTCAGAGCTCCCCAGAGCCTGCTCCCAGTGAGAAGAGGAGGGGAAAGGGGGGAAGGGGTCGCGCGGACACTCACACAGCGAGTGGAAGAGAGTGTCCAGCGCGCCACATGAGGGGCAGTGAGGGGAGGTGAATTGCTGTGGGTGAGTGTGCACAAGGAGAGTGCGGTGTGGGAAAGTGTGGGTTTGTAAGAGCCGCCACATGTGCGCTGCCGGCGGAGTAAGTGAAGGGTGCGGGGGAGGTAGGTTCCTGCGGAGGAGGCGGTGGTAATGTTGAGTTATGTCCCTGTACGTAAGTAGGTACGCGTGGGACATTTCGCGGATTGCCGTGTGTAGGCGTAAAAGAAACTGGAGCCCGGGATATCAAAGCTCGGGCGTGTTGGTTGTGTGCCGTCTCATTACAACCTACGCCGGTGTGGGTCGGAGTCCACAGCAGCATCACGGGGTGGGCAGGGGGATTCTGAAGAAGAATTTTGAGGACAGCTGTGGAAATGACGCCCTTTGTGTAATTTCGTATGGCAGTTTGGGAGTCAGATAAAATGATCTGGGGGGTAGGTAATTGAGTTAGGGCAAGGGCAATGGCTGCCTCTTCCGCAGTTACCGAGGAGGTGGTGGCGACTGTAGCTGAAGCCTGAGGGATTGTTGGAGAAGCGCCTACTACAGCGAGTGCGAAGGCAGGATGGGTGGGGTAGGCCGCTGCGTCTACGTAGAGAGTATGTTCAGAGGAAGGGTAGCGGGAGAGGTGTGCTTGGGCTCGGGCTAGACCGGCGTCCGCGGTGGTAAGCTGGATGCATATTTCGCGGGGATCGGCTTAATTTGGAGACGCCCGCGGAGAATCCGGGGGATGTGCGCTGGAGGATCTAGTATAAGCGGGGGGTTGGCATGAATTCGGTCGAGGATCTGCCGACCAGCCGGGGTCTGGGAAAGGCGCGTAAGCTGGGCCAGGCGATGGGCTTCGATTTGTTCGTCTATGGTATTATGTATACCAAGCGCGAGGAGTCGTTGGGTGGGTGCGTGGGGGGGCAGTAGCAGCACGGAGCGATAGGCTCTCCGAAGTAAGGCATCGAGGGAGGTACGTGAGAGGGGGTGAGCTGTGCGTACGGGAGGTGATAGCAAAAACGGCTCACCAGGAAGCACTGCACAATTCGCAGCCGTTCTAATTCCGTTAGCCCATGTTTCCTAGACGTGATACGTTTAATGAGACCAATAGTCTGGATGGTGTGAGTGCGCAAAAGATGTATGGTGTCTGCTGCTCCTGTTGGCTTGGAGATGCATGCCGAGAAGGCGAAGCTGGGAGACCCGGGGGATTGGTTGTCCGTCCAGCATTACCTGAATGGTGGTCAGGGGAGTGGGTCTAATTCTAGGTGGAGGAAGGAGTAGGAGTGCTGATTTAGACGCCGAGCAAGTCAAGCCTGCTTGTGCAGCAAGACGGGAGACTGTGGCAGCCCCTGCTGAGAGTGTGGCCTCTATGCGGGCGTCGCTGCCTTGCGTGACCCAAAGTGTAATGTCGTCCGCGTATATTGTCGAGTGGAGGGACGGTATATTTTCTAGAGCATTCGCGAGAGGGAGCATGGAGAGATGGAATAGTAGAGGCGAAAGAACGGCCCCTTGGGGGGTGCCTCTGTTGGGCATGTCGAAAATGTTTGATTTGACGGTGCCCAGTCGGAGAGTGGCGGTGCGATCGGTGAGGAAATTGCGTATGTAGGTGTATGTTCGATCACCTAGGTTGGCAGTGTGTTGATGGAGCTAAGAATGGCGGAGTGCCCTACCTGATCAAATGCCTTATGGAGATCTAAGGCGAGGATCGCCGCATAGTCTCTGGTGGGGGGGTGTTGTAGAATATCATGGTGGATTGCAGAAGGGCGTCCTGTGTGGACAGTCCGGGGCGGAAGCCTATGAGGTTGGGGGGAAAGAGGGAATGTTCTTCAAGGTGTGCGGATAGCCGATTATAAATGACGTGTTCGAAAAGTTTTCCGAGGCAGGAGGTGAGCGAGATGGGTCGTAGATTGGGCAGTGCGAGAGGTTTGGCTGGCTTGGGAATCAAAGTGATATCGGAGTGTTTCCAACTACCAGCGTTCCAGCGTTCCAGCGTACCAGTGTACCAGCGTTCCAGTGTGCATTGAAGAATTGGGTGAGGTGGTCTATAGATATGTCATCCAGATGGCGAAGAATTTTATTCGAGATTTTGTCCGGGCCGGGAGCCGTTTGCCGTCGAAGGGCGCGTAATGCTGCCTCTACCTCCTCTCGCGTAATTTCGCATCTAGCTCCGAATTAGGGGTGCCGGTGTAGAAAAGGGGGCTGGAGTCAGAAGGAAATGGCTTCGGGATGTATGTAGTGTGGAGCTGTCGAAGGATGGCCTCTGGGACAGGTTTAAACCATGGAGAAGCTGGGTTATACGCGTGTGTTGATGCGTTCGGGATTTTGTGGGATCGAGGAGATGACGGAGTAATGCCCATGTGCGACGCATGGAAAGCTTGCCCCTCATATCGTCGCATAGTTGGATCCAGCTGGTTCTGGCCAGATAGGTTGCATGTCTTGTGATTTCCTGCCGAAGTAAATTTAACTTTCGGCGGAGGCGATGGCGTGTTTGTGACGCTTCCACCGTCGCTCGAGACTGGAATATGCTTCCCAAAGGTGAAGCATTTTGGAGTCTACATACTCCGCAGGAATGTCCGGGTCGATTGGGCGATCGTGCTCTTGCTTTGTACGCAGAATGTTAGAGACCCACTCCTCTAAGTCCTCCTCTGTGCTCCCCTTGTGGGGGGTGGTATGTGTTGGTTTTCTAATCGGAAGGCGTCCCAATCTGTGATAGTAGTGTGGGTGGGATGTTCATGGGGGATAGCTGTAGCGAGGTGCTTAGCTCGGTAATATATGAATCACTTCCCAGTGTATGTGGAGTAGGTTGCCAAGCGGCCGGACCGAGGCAGTGGAGAGTGTAAGGTCGGGTGCCGTGTCGCGTTGGACGCTGGTACCAATTCGGGTGGCTAGATCGGGCTCGTTGTGTGCTGTAATGTGGAGGGCTTGAATAGTGTCCCAGAGGAGGCGACCCTTCTTGGTGGTGCGGTGATAACCCCAGGCGATGTGAGGGGCGTTAAAATCACCTAGGATGACGAGTGGATGGCGGTTGGCGATTGTGAGAGCAGAGTGGAAGAGGTCGCGGAAGGCATGTTTTGTTTGCTTCGGAGAAACTGTATATATTGAGAACGTGGAGCCTGGTCTGTCCGAGTTTCTTCGGCAGTATAACGTGAAAATGTGGGGGATGTCCGAACACAGAGTGTGCTGCTCTACGCTATAGTTGCGTTGAATTAGCGTGGCCACTTGAGGAAAGTTAGGGTTAGGTAGGGTGTGTAATTAAGTAGTTTTACATTGGGTCCAGTCCTCTTGTAAAGCTATAATATCAGCGGTTTTGGGGCAATGTGGTGAGGAGCGCCTGCAGAGTGTACCGCTTGTTTCGGTACCCACGGCAGTTCCATTGCCAGAAAACAGTGCATTTAGAGTTCTTGGTCGGGCGTCAGCATCAATAGGAAGGGGGGCGTCGATGGGCGCTAGTAAGGGAGAGGCTGTGATCAGGGGCTGTTGGGTGATGGTGCGCAGCCATTCAAGTACCTCTGTGTGAAGGTCATGCATTGACTGTTGTAGCGCAGTTATTTGCTCAGTCGTTTTGTTTTGAAATGATAGAAAAAGCTCTTGATATTCGGCACGTAGTTCCAGCGTGGTGGGGGCAGAGGCCGCAGTTTGGGAAGGTTGATCGGTTTCTGCTTTTCGTTTGAGAGGGGGAGGGTGAGAGTCCCGATGCAAGGGTAGCTTGTGCTTCTTGCTGCGTTGGTGCAGCAGGGTAGTTAAGGGTGGGGGAGTTGAGACGTTGGCGGAGAGCATGATTTTCCTGCGCGAGGCGCGCGTTCTCTTGGCGAAGTTGGAGGATTGTTTCGCGCATTGTTTGCATATCGCGAAGTGTTTAGTGTCTAGTGCACTGCGCGTAAGGTGTGTGGAATTGGGTAGAGAGGGAGGGGATAGTTTGGGAGGGCTCTGGGGGCTCACCTGTGATGCGGGGCCTCCGGGTGAGCGAGAAGGGAATCCTTGTGTGACTTGGCTGTAGGAAGGTTGGCCGGTGGTATCGGTGATGGTTCGGGTGAGTGCTGAAGTGGCAGGCGGCATGCTACTTGTCTTCAGGGAAGCGAGGTGTTGCCCAGGTCATGGCTTGTGAAGTGGTCCTGCGCTGTGGTTTGAAGCGGTTGGTGCATCCAGTCGACCCAGTGAGGTGGGCCGCGCCACATAGGATACACGACGGCGTGCAGGGGTGGTTGGCTGGGGTGCTAGCGTGCCGCAGGTGGTGCAGCGGTTCTCGGTGGGTGGATGAGGGCATACGTCTTTGCGGTGGCCGGGGCGCCAGCAGGCAAAGCAAGCCTCTTGTTTTCTTTTGTAGGGGTAGCAGCGCATAGTGGCTGCCCTGTAGCGGATCCAGTAGGGTACTACATTGCCTTGAAAGAGCACTTGCACAATTGTAGATCCGTTCAGCCCGCTTTGCGTCGATTATTCGAAGCGACTGGTTGTAATTCAACAGGCTCTCAAGGGTAGTGTTTGCATCATCTTCTGGCGGGGTACCGTGAAGATGGCACCTACTACAGTGGCGCTGGGGAGGAGGAATGTGGTGGCTAGGGCGTAAGTGGCTTCCTTCCACAGGAGGGAGGGGGAGTTCAAGGTAGCACTGTCCCGAGCTTCCGAAGGGGTGCTCACGACAATGAAGTTAGATCTGTAGTGAAGGCGTACTTGGTCTGCCGCGTGTCGAGGTAGCTTGGCTTGGTCTTGCAGGACATCAGCTAGAGTCGCTGCGTTGACGCTGGTAAGGTCAAGGCCTCCTTGTGGACGAAGGATCACCTTAATGTCATTGTCCGGTAGAGGGTCTTCAGGTGGTGTGGGCTTGCGTTTGTGCCGTTTCTGGCAGCGCTTGCGTGGCTGGTCGCCAGCGGTGGGGGCTTGGGTGGTCCGTGTTGCTGCTGTGGCTTCAGCTGCGGCGATCTTGCGGCGAATGTTGAGCCATCCGGGTTCCGTGAGCACCTGGGGGTCAATGTCCTCGCCCTCGACCACGTACTCCATTCGGTGGGAAGGCGAAGCCGACGAATCGCTTGCATCGGCAGGAGCGAAAGAATTTGAACCGTCTGCCATGAAGGCCGACGAGGAGGAGGTGGGCGCCGGAGCCGGAGGTGCGCGTGCTAGTAGCACGCGCCCGTGCAAAGCCAGGCGCACGTGGTCAGGCCGGTGCGGCGAGGAACTGGTGGAACCGAGCTGGCGCTGAAGGTCAGGCTTAGCTCCGCGTCGGCGTGGTCGCGAGAGAAATATGTTTCTTTCGGGCGTAAAAAACACCGGAGAGTCCAGAAACTCACTGTTTAGGTTCCCGAAAGGTTAATGTTCGTCGAGGCGGTTCAGTTGGCCGGTGTAGAGGCTCACTAATTGAAAAAACATGGCTTTTGTTCGGAGCTGACACGAAGGGCGTTCGAACAGCTCGGCCACCTGGTGGCGAGTCCCCGATGTGGTGATGGTGTCGATTAGCGAGGCAGTCCGCGCCCCCCGATCCTCCACTTCCTCTTCTCCTACTGTCGCCCCCTGCCTGCGCTTCTTTATTTCTCAACACACTCCCGCCACCGCCAAGTTCGTTAGGAGCTAGCTGGCAGCGGCACGGGCAACGACCGCTTGCTGGGTTGTTGACCAAAGTGACGTAGGGCTAAAAGAGTGCGAATGTTCATACGGTCACCCAGGGCATGCTCTAGGTTTTGGGCCAGAAGGCAGCCGCCGGGATCGAATGGAAACAGCTGATTCGGACGGTCAAATTTACAGAGATCTTGCGGTGAGTGTAATGGCATCGCCGTTGCGTCCACGTCTGATTCGCCTTCCGTGAAGTAATTGTTGTGTTCCAGCGGCATGTCCGTTATCTCTGGGAACCATAGGACTTCACTCTCGCCGGACCCAACACGGTACAAAGGCTCGTTCAGAATCGAGTTGCGCTTGCTAAATAAGGGGTCGTCACCATAGAAGCATTTGTTCTGCTTTGCCACGAAGTTGCCTCCACACCGAGCCTTGACGAGCGCGGCCGAAGCTCGCTTCCGGCGTCGAAGCTCGCTCATGGAGCGTCGGAGGAGTAGCGGCTTCGTTATCCCCTGAAGCGAGTCCATCTTCTGCACGAACCACGTTTTCGTTGCTGGACCCAATGCAAATATCTTCGACTTGAAACCGGGTTGCTGAACTGCTTGCGAAACGAGAGACGCATCGCCGACGTAAGGGTGGCAACAGGAAAACTCGGAGGTCTCCGAAACAAGAGTCGCATAATCGAATCTAGGGCCGTGGCAGAACGGGTCCGACGTCTCCGTGGCGGTAGTGAAGTCGTGAATGCGAGGGTTGCGGAAGGGCTGTAATGACGCCTCCGACGTGAGAGCCGCGTCGGTGACGCCAGCGCTGCGGCAAGGCCGGTCAGACGCCTCGGAAACGATGGTCGTGACAGCGACGACGAGGTCTCGGCAGGCTCCCTCAGATTTCTCCAACTCGGAAATCTCGGCAACACCAGGGTTGGGTGGTCGCTGGAGCCACTCTCCCGGGCTGAGCCCATCGGGGTCTTGCTTGGCGTTCTGAAAGGCTGCAGCACCTGCGTTGTTCTACCGCCGCACCAGTTATTTCCCGGACGGGCGGCACATCACCCAGGACCACTGTCCGCCAGACCTCCTCGGGAAGCGAGCGAATATTCGAAGTTGCGATGCGGGTGGTGAACAGGGCCGCCTGAGGTTGAAGGACGGGGCTTGCGGCAGAGTCGTGGCTTGCAGAGAAGCGTACACGCGTTCTCAGGGCGCAAATACGCTCGTCGTAATCGATAGCTTCCAAAATGTCCGCTTCGAATTCGTCATCCGTCAGTTTCGCTTGAATTTCGGCGTCGAGCTAGTGAAGGCTTACCTGGTCATGCAAGATGAGGTCGAGGACATTTTGTCTATCAAGGGCCGTTGCTGCCTGGCTCCGCAGCAAGGCGTCGAGGACTGTCAAGGTCCCGGAGATGGTCGCTCGCAGGACATCTCTGCGAATACGAAGAGCGTCCATGGCACCAGACGATGAAGCAAGACGCTGGGGTTGCGAATACCAAAGGAACAAGGGCGGGCTTGGGCACGAGCCGAAAGGGGCGGCGGCCGAGGGCAAGGCTTCCAGGATAAAGCAGTACGAAGGTATCCAAGCCTCGCGTGCCTCGGAGCCGCTGCGCCGTCGAACGTAGATTCGCTCGTGCGCCGGTTCCCGGGTTTCGGCAGACGCAGACGCAGACGCGAGGCCATGGCTGAGCTGGACCCTGTTTATTTGCTTCTTTCTCCTCTAGCCCCTGATCCCGATGATAGTACGCGGTCGTCTTCCTCTTCTTCCATAATTCTGTAACAATGACAACGAACGTAAATCCAGGGGGAAAAACGAAACAAAGAGGACGGGAAATGACAACAGCAACAGAGGCTATACAGTAACATAGGCTAAAGGAATTCTGCGGGCCCTATTAGCTGGTGCTAATCTCTCCTTTATATACACCTGAAAGGAGGGGCTGGTCAACTTAGATGCACTGGCTCGTTAAGTGGTCCAATGTTCTGTTTTTTTTTGTTTGTTTTTTTTCATGGCTTGGAAGTTTCCCTGTCTTCGCCTCTCCTCGTTTGTTTTATAGCGTTTATACACACACACACACACACACACACACACACACACACACACACACACACACACACACACACACACACACACACACACACGCACACGCACACGCACACACACACCACACACACACACCACACGCACACGCGCACGCACGCACGCACGCACGCACGCACGCACGCACACACGCACACACACACACACACACGTGCGTTCGTGCGTTCGTACACATACATACATACATACATACATACGTACATACGTACATACATACATACATACATACCTACATACATACATACATACATACATACACACACACACACACACACACACACACACACACACACACGCACGCACACGCACGCACGCACGCACGCACGCACACACACACACACACACACACACACACGTGCGTTCGTGCGTTCGTACACATACATACATACATACATACATACGTACATACATACATACATACATACATACATACCTACATACATACATACATACATACATACACGCACACACACACACACACACACTAGGAGCAAAAAGAAAGCAATAACAAGTGCTCCAAGTGTCTGTCATGCATGACAGAAAAGCAGAGATTTAAAATCAGTGGGCTTGCCATTTCTACTTTTTCGTACGCTTGCTGTCGGTAGCGGGGTAACCGAGGGCACTCTCGCAGAATGTGTTGCAGTGTAGAAACCTTGCTGCATTAAAGTTGGTCCTGGCTCGTTTATTTTTAAAATAAATGTGAAGCTGCGGGTAAAGACTCAGCGTTATAAACTACGTTTGAATTGTTGCGCTAACCAATGCTGAAATCTCCGACTCACACGAAAGAAGTGACGTTGCTCTCAAATAACCCTGTATACATCATCAACAGGAAAGCTTTCAGTTACGGCGTTCAGCCGACGTGTCCACTCCAAACGAACCAGGCCACGTTCCGTACTAACGGTTAAAAAAACGCCTTCCTAGCAGGGCACAGCGCTACGTGTGGGCTTTGCCTTTTCCAGTTTCGGAGGGAACATGTTTGGATGCAGCCTAACGGCGAATGCAATATAAAGCACGCCTCGGAGATCACTACACCTTCATACGCAATAAAACGCCCCCTTTTTTATTGCATTTGCCGTGGTTGCACTCATAAACTGTGCCTAAAGGTCGCGCAAAGTTTTTTTATGAGTGTTTTACTAATGTGGTTAAGCGTAGTGCGGGCTGTTATAACCATAGCCAGTCACGTCTTTGATTCGGTCACGCACTTTTGACATGCCGCCTCCTTTTTGTTCGCAGCCTTTCGAGCAGAACGGAGACAAGTGGAAAGCCACGCGGACCGGAAAAAGCGCTTGGTCCACCACATCATCGCGGCCACGCTTTCACACCACGCCTCTCACGGTATACTTCGCCACATGAAGGGTGCTATTACAGAGATGCACCCTTTACAGGCGGTCGCGAATGGTATATTGGTTAATGATGTTTTCGGGTTCAGCTCTACGAAGCCTCAATAGCGTGAAAACCTAGCATTCATTGGACGGCTGGCTTCCAATGATTTTATTGCGGAAGTGCTAGGTGTGCCATGAGGGGCATAGGTCACTTCAATAAGCTGTTATCTCTCCCTCTCCCACGTGGGAATTATCAGATAATGCGTAGGCATTCTTCAAAACGTCCCATCCCCGCGCTTAGACCTCTAAAGGGCCTTAGAGGCCGCTTTTATAAGGGCCGTTTTATTCCTATGTTGTTAGCGAATATATTTATTCGTTTTGGTAGTTTGGGGCTTTGTGAGGCCTATTTTGGGGTGGCTAGCACACGTTGCTGCTGCCTAGCAAGAAGTGCGCAGGCGTAGCCGCATTTTCTGAGGGGCACGTTAGAAACGGGAAACTGTCCATTGACCCCACAGTCTGTTCCCCAGCTCTTTGGCAGACAAGCACTCATGGCCGCGGATGCATGCTAGTGTCTTTCGTGAGCCTGATCAAATGATCCCACCAACCACACAACCACGGCGATCCTTCGACATCAGATCTACGAGAAATGATCCGTCCAATGTACAAGAAAATGGCAGCCCCTCCACTCCGTGGATGATGGTGAGGGTGCGGAGTACGGGGACTTAAAATGACATCCAAGTTGCGCCCTAGGGGCATCAGATTTGCGCCCCGACCTTCATTCGATTTAGTCACTTTGCCTCCGCTTGCCGCGCTTTCGTATTCTGGGAAGTTCGTTGTCTTTGTAGACGTTGAGCAGCAGCGTGACGGTTCTTACGTTCGTTTCCGTGCACGGCGAGAAGATAGTGTGTGATTTCCGGAACACGCTTATATACGCGGTGCACCGCGGCGCCATCTCGTGTTTACACGTAGCGCCATCTAGCATAATTCGATGCAGTCACTGTGTATTACTTGATCCCAAACCAGACTACACCAGTGTTTTGCGTGTTTTATCGTCGCTAGGTTATGTTTGTGCCTGTTTTCGAGTGTTTTGAGTGTTTCTTGGACCCTTTCAGGTAGTTTCTGCAGAGATTTTCGCTTGCTGGTGGTGTGCGGACGGATGGACGCGGACGGACATTGGGAGGTTCTAATGTACTCCGCACCGTTACAGGCGAGGGAGTAAGCCGTTTGACTCACGGGTACCAACTCACGGTCGTAGGGTAAGACGACTGACTAACTCTGTCTGGTCTACCAGACACAGGCTCGAATCCTGCCCGTGCCTTTTTTTTGCTATTGTAATGCTATGCGCACGGACGCGGACGGACATCGTGAGGTCCTAAAGTGCTCCGCACCAAAAAGATTCCGCGTTAAGAAATGAAGCCCAACAAGCGTATGCAGTAGTGTAAAGCTAAGTTATTGTCGGAGCAAATTGTTCATGGATTACCACTACCACCTGTCAGTAAGAAGCTCAATGAGTTATCCGTGACGTAGAGCTCAAGGTGGGTGGTTCATGTAACGCTGCTGACAAGAAATGGCTATGTATGTTTGCTTGGCTCTCTACCAACAAAACTCAGGCTTTTATCGCCAAACTCCACACAGACAACGTCGAGACCATTGGTTTAGTGGCAGGTTATTTGAGCTTAAAGGAATATTCTCGCGTCCAAAGGTTGCTAAGGGTAAAGACAGTGCTATAAAAATTCTCCATGCATCCTACGCTTTTGCAGGAAAATACAGTGTCCTGTGGCAACGATGCTCACCCCGATAAACTCGTGAAGGCCTGCCAGAAAACCCGGGTAATATGTGTCTATGTAGAAGATCTATACCTGAAGCCGTCCACCGACACACAAGATTCTCTCGTCGTAAAAGAACAGTCGTAGCAAAGTTCGGTGATTGCCTGCAGTGTTACAATGAATATGCGGAAGAGATGGCATATCCTCGGGAAAGTAACTGCTGCAGAAAAAATACGTTTCAAACATAGCTGGACACGGTTGCGGATCCGGTAGCCTGACCGGTGATGGCATCCGTTGGTCCGGACCACGCGTAAAATGTTTTCCTCATCGTTTGAATAAAAAACACAAAAAGAAGTGGCTTAGCTCGGCTATGCCAGGATATGCGAAGCGTGAGTTAAGGTTCAGCGGGTTAATCTTAGCTTTCCTGGTTGGATAAGATTAGCTTAATTATCATGCTTACTGCGGCTTCAATGACACACACACGGCACACGCATTATGTGACACATGTATATTTATCAAGCGGCTCGGGCGCAGCATCACCAATCGCCCCAGAGGTAAGCTGGTTCCACAGGCGCACGCTGGTGTTGCTGAAGCGCCCGAGCCATCGGTTCCACACCCTGCCATTCCTCGCATGATCATCAAGTGGACCGGACCGCCACGTCCGGAATGGAGGGCGGTGAAGACGCTGGACGCGTGGGGTGTGGTTCCACAGGTTCACGCCGGTGTTGCTACGACGAACGAGCCATCGCTTCCACACCCAGCCACCCCTCGCATGATCATCAAGTGCACCGGACCGCCACGTGCTGCACTTGCTGCGGCGCACGAGCCATCGGCTCCACAGCCGGCCACCCCTCGCATTATCATCAAGTGGACCGGGCCACCCCGTGCCGCGCTTACGCAGCATGGCTCTCCAGGAGCCACGCGAACTGCTCAACCTCGGCCACTGTAGCTCACACTTCAAAAAAGCGATCTCATTCTGGTATTCCTGAATTTCCGAACTCACTGCGGCCATTTATGTTTGTGCCAAGTGCCACGTGACAGAATGCCTGTGTGTGCAGTGTCCTTAAGTCGATGCCATTGGGAAACTTTTCACCCCGCGTCCTGCGTCTTGTTTGCCTTGAATATGAGAGATAAAAACATTATCTTTAGCGAGACGTCATTAACCTCTCGGAAACGTTTAGACAAAAGCTGTGCAATTGCCAACAACGTAGGCATACTACTCACGCTGTTGAACAACTCCGGCTTGAGCAATATCAGAAGATGCACTACGTGTTGCAGTAAACGAGCTTGTGTACCACCGGGGTGGGGGCGAATGGGAACAAACATGGAGGGCGACTCTCGCTCGACCACACCTTACGCAACCATAGAAATTTCTCGATGTCGATCGTTTTCGACCGCGGTAAAAAAAGAGCAAAAATGTCGAGGCAAGTCGACAGGTGGGCTCCTGCTTTCTATAGGGAGAGAAAGGGGGAGACAAACATAACAGGCGAGAAGAGGCGTCAGCGGGGCGTCCCCACTCCTTCGCCGTCTTGCGGAGCCGCGGCCAAGTTACGCCCCCTCCACCCCTTCGTGGTGGCGAAAGAAAACGGGGGCAATGCCAGTGGGCGCGAACAATTGTGGAGGCTGCACGCCGCACCTGTCTCCGTGCGTTCTCCTGCATGGCGTCTTTTCAGTCGCTTTGATGGATCAGATATCCGTTTTATGTGTTAATTCCATTTTCTTTTTCTCAGGTATTTTGTAGGGCACCCGGCACTGCTTAGAGTAGACGCGATAACATTAAAATATGGAAGGTGAAAAAAAATTAATTTAGGTATTCGAATATATTCTAAGCTGAACGTGCGTTAAAGGGGAACGATGCAGTTTTTCGCTCTTCTGAAATGTTCGTTTAAATGGCTTCACGGTCTGTGCTTAGTTCACTCGAGGACCGCCAAGCTTAACAAGCTCGGAGTGTACAATACCGCTGTACATTGAAGCTCAGCTATGCTCACAGAGATAACGCTTAGAGCTCACTCGAACGGGAGAGGAGATCCTGTGGCGGCCAAAACATCGCAATCTCGTAGCAGCCTCATGAGCCATTACCCGTCCCTGATGATATACTCGGGGAATAAGCATGAAGCCTCTGCCAAGGCGCGTGCATTCTATTCATAATTCGGCACGACGCCAAGCAAGAGCCCGGTCTCCCCAGGAGGCTGAGAAATAGTTCGTAGGTAGTATGCTCTGACGCAGCGGAGTACAGGTATCACTGGACATACGCTATAGCGATCACCGGTCAAGAAAGCCGTGTGTTATGATGGAATGGGCAGGTGCGCGCAGAGAGTTATGAGCCGTGCCACTGCTTCTACACAAACACACGCATTCTATTCAACAGGCAATCCAAACGGGCAGGTAACGACAGCAGAGAAAGACTATTTACAAGGCTCAAAGAGAACTAGTGAGGCATTGGCCTACTTCAGTCCGCTGGAGCTGGTACGTTGCAGAGCTGGTACGGTTGGCGGCACTGACCGCGAGGCTGCTGAGATCTGTGCGCCGAGGAGCTCCAAACCGGCGTTGTGGTCCCACGGTGAAAAACGTGATGGTGCCGATGACTAGCGGCGGGACGAGATAGCTTGGGCCCGCAACGAGGCCTCGCTGCCTGCGCTCCGCGTCACCGACTCACCGCTGACTCGTGGGCTAGACACCGGCTTCTCCCGGCGGCGTCCAGGGCTGTCGTCGGGCCTACACTGCGACGGATCCTAACTTTGAAGGCAGCGCCGACGACGGAACTCGGGCCTACACCGCGAGGGCGCCGTCCTGCTGTGGTCTTGGTTGGTTGGTTCCTTATGTCATGGCGCGTACCCACGCGGGGGATTGGCCAAGAAGCTGCCTGTAATAATTAGACTGTGATCCGGTTTATTTTAGAGAGAAGAAAAAAGAAGTAGGAGAAAAAACATTGACAGTAGAAAAAGAAATCTTTGGATAGAACAGGATTGTCAGGAAAAAAAAAACTTGCGAAAGCCGGCATAGCTATCTAGCAGGGCATCCGGCCTGTCGCCGCAACAAAGGAATGAAAGGCGATCACAACATCTCTGTGGCAATATCATATGACGGAAGCACCCAGGGAAAGCGACGACCGCTTCCGAACTCCATCTTGCTTCTTCATCTTCGATGCCTGTTTTTTCTTGCGGAAACATTGCGCCACCGGTACCGGCGGATTGGCCACCACTCTGCACCGGCTCTTCACTACACACTGGTCCACTCAGCCTTCTCACAGTCGTAGCCACCTGCCCTTCTGTGGCGGAAGAGGCGGCAGTTGCTTTATACTTCACACATAGGCCATATCCTGTAAGTGTAATCACAGATTCGAAAACGGCCATTCACAATTTTACCCGGGGACATAACTAACCTACGGCGCTTAAACTTCCAGGGTGTCGAACCGGAACGGGAACCGAACTGAAAACTGAAGCCGAACCCAAATTTTCGCCCGATACCGGAACTGAACCGGAACCCTATCTTTTCCGCCATTTTGAAACTGCACCCGAACCGGAACTAATTAAAGGAAGCGTTAACACTAAGGTATAATAAACTGACCATGTACGGGAAAACGCATATCTCTGATGGAACAAGCGGCATTGTTCGAGAATACGATTCGAACAAGGGAACAAGTGTTGTCACACAAGGTCATAAGCCCAACAATGAAGCAATTGCCGTTTCCCAAGGGGTAATCCATACCAACTATCGCCCGACGCTTCTCGAAGCTCCCGATTCAGTCGGTATTCATCGAATCACCTGTCTATAATTGTAGTGAATTGCCGCAGTCTTAAAAACAAGTCTTTCGAATTTTCTGCGCTGTTAGGCATGCCGAAGCCGGATATTGTGATTAGAAGGGAGTCTTGGTTGAACTCTTTGGTATCTACAGGATTTCCCGCTCAATATAATCCAAACGCCAGTGAATATAATCCCAGTGCCAGTGAATATAATCCCAGCACAAGTGAATATAATCCAAGTGCCAACCAATATAATCCAGGACCCACGCAGTGCAGAACACATGCGAGCGCTTTGTAATTTTGTGTATTTTCATCCCAGCGCTTTGTCTATTTTCGTCCAAGTTAGATGAACTAGGTTGCGCAACCAGCTTAAGCAGACGACCTAAGAACTGCGCAATAAAACAGTCACGTGACTATCCAGCACTCTCTCCTATTTACTATACTGAATCCGAGGATGGTGTCATGGGATTGAATTATCGCATTTAAATTGCTCGCTTGTTCGAAATTTTAGGGGAAACTGCCAGAATGCATAATTCTCAAACCCAATACGAGCTTGAACGTGTGACATACAGGTGGCGTTCAACAGCGCCACCCGCGGAAGCAAATTGGAGAAATGGTCGGGACATGCCCTGGCGTGTAGGTGTTGAGAACACGTGTTTCCGTGTTGTTTAAAGGGGCAACCTCTCGTTAACGTGATTATGTTAGTCATACGAAACTCACTTTTTTTTGTTAGAAATAAGGTCCGGGCGACACGCGTTCGGTTTAATTAATTACCTAATATAGGTACTTAATTCATTATTCGTTAGTGATTGATTTGGTTAAAAGGTAAATTGATGTACCCAGGGCTAGTGAGCTACCAATTAAAGGCCTCGATAAGGGGAATCACGTTGGAGAAATTAAAAATTGCTTCCTTGCTTATAGTCATGAGATGGCCACGTGAGTCATAGTTTGAGTAAAATGTCAAATTAATGCCACTAGGGCTTCCTAGTTATCAAATTAAAGGTCTCCATAAGTGTAATCCCGTGGACAAATAAAAAAGCTTCCCGGTTGTAGTCATGAGATAGACACGCGAGTCCTAAATTGGGTTAAAATTCAAACTGATGGCACTAGGGCATGTGAGATATCAAAATAAAGGTCTCGCTGAGAGGAATCTCGTGCGGAAATTAAAAATTGCTTCCTGGTTATAGGCATCAGATAGTCACGTGATTCACAAATTGGGTTAAAAGTCAATGTGACGCCACTAGTTCTTATAAGGTATCAAATTAAAGGTCTCTACGAGGGAAATCACGTGTAAGACAAATGAAAAAACGCTTCCTAGTTATAGTCAGTGACATAGTCACGTGAGTCATAGATCGGGTTAAAAGTCAACGTGATACCGCGAGGGCTTGCGAGGTATCAAATTAAAGGTCTCGATGAGGGGAATCACGTGACCGAACACGGCCCATCCTGGGATTCGTGCCACGCAGAAACTCATCGCGGTTCGTTTTGTTTGGCCTCGCATGAACGCTGATGTTCGCGACTGCGTCCGCGCGTGTGCACCATGCCAACGCGCAAAGGTTCACCGGTGCCCAGTTCCGCCGGCAAAGACGTGCCTACAACCTGATGAGCGCTTCGCCATTGTGCACATCGACCTCGTCCGTCCCTTGCCCCCTTGCCAAGGCTACCGCTACCTACTGACTTGTGTGGACCGATTCACACGCTGGCCTGTAGTCACACCGCTACCCGACATCTCCGCGCTCACGGTAGCGTCAGCAGTCGTGTCGGCATGGGTAGCGCGCTTCGGATGCCTATCATCCATTGTCACCGAACCGCGGACGGCAGTTCGAGTCTGCTTTGTTCGCCGAGCTCCTTCATCTCCTCCGCACGACTCGTTTTGCGCACGGCAGCGTACCCGCCACAAAACAAATGGACTCGTCGAGCGCTTTCACCGCCAACTTAAGGCCGCGCTCACAGCACGCGACTGCCCAGCACAGTGGGTCCAGCCCTTGCCCCCTCACACTTCTGGGCATACGCACCGCCTTCAATACTGACCTGACGTGTTCTTCGGCTGAAGTTGTTTTTGGATCCCAGCTTCGACTACCAGCCGACCTGTTCGAGGGTACCGTCTCAACCATCTTCCGCCGCGGACTACGTGAAATCCCTGAGATTGATCCTCGCTGACCTTCGACCGCAGCCTACACGGCAACGAAAACCCAGAGGACCTCATGTGCTTCCGGACCTTGAACAGACAACACATGTGTTTGTGCGGTACGGACCCGTGCGCCGCCCTTTGCAACTATCCTACGTTGGCCGTTTCCCTGTGGTAGAACGACACTCGTCAACATATGTCATCGACATCAATGGCTCTCACGACAACATAGCCCTAGAGCGCCTGAAGCCGGCATACGTCACCACCGCCGACATCAGCCCTACGAGTCTTCCTACTGTGGCTGCACACCACCGCGACCATCATGTACGTTGGGTTCATCAGAGCGTCGCACCAGCTCCTCTCTTAGGGCGGAGCCCTGTAGCGGCAAGCCACAGTGCCAGCGGCAGCAGCGTGACGCAGGCCCACGGGCTCGCGCCCCGCTGGCATTGGAACCCCACGGCGTTCCGAATAACCCGGCCTTGCTACGTGGTGTGGTCGTCTCTCTTTCAAACGCCTCCGTGGCATGCGCTCTACAACTACATAAACATGCACGGGGGGTAGAACACGGGAAAAATGATTGAGGTTCACAGTCAACTAGAAAAAGAACAAACTGAAGTATATGCCTTTACGGCAACTCTTCTCAGGATTTAGACCTGCCACCATTAATGCAAGAATATATATTGCAAGGCTGTAACAGAACTGCAGGTACTTAGAAAGGTGGAGGGGTGGGCATGCTAATTCAAAAGGGAACCAATTGGCACAGACTGAAGAAAAAACTGCGAAGAACATATGTGGGTTAATGACACGATAGTGATAGAGAAAAGTTAGGAGTCGCCTATCTGTGTTCAGGGGATGATAGTGACGTTAGAGAAAAGAATGAAAAACCGGTAAGTTGCATTAAACGGGACCTGAAACAGTTAAGACCATCGGGACAGGTGATTCTGTTGGGAGACATGAATACCCACATTGAGGACCTGGATGGATACACAGACCACAATTGCATACTCGTACTAGACATGTGTGAAGACAATCTCATTGTGTTCAACAGAGAGAATAGATGTGAGGACAAATCACTTGTGAACGAGTGGAAAAGCAGTACAGTATAGAGAACAGCCTCCTATCGGAAGGAGTGTACGAAAGGTTGACTCCAATGGAAATAAATGAACGCACTGTCTAGAGTGCCGTCCGACGACATTAAAATATTGAAGACTAGGCTAGCACTGGGCCGAAGCGGTTGTCGTTTGTAGTGTAGAGGATCCGCCTTAGCTTCTTGTTCTCAAGGACGGTGGTTCGAGACCAGCTCTTGACTAGGTTTCTTCTTTTCATCTTTAAATTGAAGTATAATTTTTATACCTTAGGTTAGTTTTGGGGTTTATGAAATTATTTATTTGTGTGCGTTAGGTTATCTTATGCTATGTTTAGGTTAGGTTGTCTACCTTTACGTTATGTAGAGTGATGTAGCGACAGGACGCCAGGAATTTTGCCACAAAACACCCGTAGACGTCGATATAGTGCACTGCTTTTAATACCATCGGACGGCACTATAGACACGGCCATAAATGAAACAGGTTAGAGTCCTGGGAGGAAGCCCTGTCCAGCTCGGACCCTGCACAGCAGTTTGCGCTGCTTACTAGGACCAGGAATGGCCAAATAGCTTCTGGGGTCCTGGGAATTTGGATCTTTCCCTTGATCTCTCCCCCCTTTTCCCCTCACCCCTTTTCACCAAATAAAGTTTACTACTACTACTACTAAACAGGATCCCGAAGCCTAAAAGTGACCATAAAGAATTAATCTTGACTTTGGAAAAATTAGATGGTGGCTCAAAACGATGGTTCAAAACATTACATTAAATGTTGAGCAAATGGCTATTATTGCCAGAAGCCATGGAGATGGAAATGAGAGGCAGCCTCCGAAACATTGGGAATACAGCGAACTGATTGGTTTCATTGAAGTAAGAATAAGGAACGCGAAAGGACGCTACTACTGAAGAGAAAAAGAAAGCCTAGAAGCTGGTGGAACAGGGAAATCAAGGAAGCCATAACACAAGAGAGCAAGCATCGAGGACAGCAACGGCAGGCCAATCGAGTGGGAATACAAGCAGAGGAAATAACTTTGAAGTGGAATTGGTACCGGCTTAAAGAGCTGGAAGTCCAAAATTTTCTACAGCGAAAACTTCAACGATAACGTGACGGATGGGTCTCCAATAACGGGCAAAGGATAAAGCCGAACTGAGAAAGCTTTGGAGCCATGTAAAAGAACTAAGGAAAAAGAACGAAGAAGTACAACTTCATGTCATTAACTGTGAAGGTCAGGTACTAAAAGGGGAAAAAGCGATATTTCTCATTTGCTGAATGATACACGAGACGTTCAGAAGAACGGAGAGAGGATTGCAGCATTTAGAGAGTGAGGCAACTGAAGTGCGTACAGAGAGCTAAAGTGGAGGAAATAAACTGAAAAAAAAACCGAAGAAAATATACCTACTAATTAGGGCAAGAGGGTTGGAAAAAAATTCCTATAAGGCTGGTCAACCTACTGACAGCAAAAAGCACAGCACAACTGATTCGATCATTTGAAAAAGTGTTCTAAACTAAGGAAGTACGATTGGCGTAAGAGCAGGTCGAAGCTGAATTGCAAAGGTAAAGGAGACAGGGCAGATGCCAACTCGTATAAGCCTATTAAAGTTATCTCGATGGCATACAGGCTGTCAAGGCAAATCATAAAAGCGGAACTACAAGCTTGCATAGAGGGGAACAGCATACTGGGAAAACTACAAAATGGACTGCATTCCTTTGCACTACCAGCAGTTCCTTGTAGTGTTCAGAAAAACGCGCTCCACGACTTTGAAAGAGTACGCGTGTGTTCCAAGCGAACCACTTGATTGCGCTGAGCGACTACAGGGCGGCGGACGTGCGTGAATCGAGGCACCCTAACAGGAAATGCCTGGCTTAATACACGCACAGAAATAGAATTTCGCCATTGGGATACCCATGCAGGAGTAACGACACGAAATTTCAAAGCTGAATTAGCTATGTTAAAGGCTTCCCTTGTATAGAGAAGTATCTTAAAGAGAGTTTCAACATATTTTGAATCAACTTTAATCTCTCTGCGCACGAGAAAGCTCAGAACAGATACCCTTGTGACATCGTCATCAGCATGACGTCATCTGCTCCTGGCCGCATGCCGACGTCAGGGATACCAACGCGCTGGCTGAGGTTGGTGCGCGCTGCTTCGCCGTGCGTGTCACGTCATCGGTTTGTGACTGGCGCCAGGGCTCTCCTTGCGCGTGGAGATGGCGGGAGATGCAGTCGCCTGATCTTCGACTAAAAGGGGCAGACCGAGCGTCCGTGGCGGGGATCACGGCCGGTTGGGGCGAGTGCGCGCGCACTCGCATCGCGCCCAGACGTACAGTGGCGCGACTAGAACGGTGACAACCACAGGCGCCCTGCTATCACGGCGGCCGCCTCGACGCTGAAATCGACCATTTAATGTGTCGTTCTATGATTAGTGGTCTGCTAAGACATACAGCAGCCAAAAATACGCAACGCAAAAATTTCGTGTCAGTACACTTCTACACGTCTTCAGCTATGGGAGACCGCGCTGCTGAGATCGCAACACAATGTTCAGGAGGAAGCAGTCCATCCAGCTGGCGGAGGCACCTCTATGGCTCATGGTTTTCTGATCATCGTCTTACGGGGCTCGCTACCTTGGATAATGCTGTGGCGCAAGCCCCGTAGCTGCGTCGGCATTGGCTACAAAATGCACGTGTTTCTCACTCTAGATCGACAACACAGCTGTGAACAGCTAATTACCCGCTCCTCATACCCACTCCGCTGGTGCTTTTGCACGCTGGGAGATATTCTGTTCTGGAGTAGGGACTTTGCATTCCCGGCCCCGCAGCAGCGAGTATTGAGACGTAGCAACTTCAAGGTTTCAACATTTATTCACCAATTGCTTCACAGTGCACAGTGCATCTGTGATGTTAGGCACAGAAAGACATGCCGAAGTGAAAACTTGCTAGGAGACCTCTTGATGTCCCTTTAAACGTACGTGGCCATCCCCAATCTGCCAACTGGTGACGCAGCGCATTTAATACGAACCTCTCTCCACGCGATGCAGGTTAACTAGGCGCGTTACAGTTGCATACAGAAAGGGAAGCGTAAATTTGGGGCACAGTCAATACTCGGCTTTCTGAAGGAATTCAGTGTGCCCCATTTCCCGTGTAAAAGTTTCATTACGATCAAAAAAAGCAATGTCAGAGAGCTGGGGCGGAATTGCCGTGTTTTTGTCCATTTTGTGTTCCTTTTCAAAAGTGTCCCTTTGAGCGAGCCCTGATTGGCTAAAAGCGAACACGCGGAAGAAGACGCCATGTAAGCACGGCGGAGCTATGAGCCGTAGCTACTCGGAACAGACGATTTGGAGCAGACGATTTTTCGTCGCGGTTTCGCTTCGCGGAACAATAAACACATAAAAGATACTCTGATACGGTTTCAGTTCTTTGAAATGCGTTTGCAAGAACAGTTACCTTATTTGAATCAAAGGCCCGCTGTTTAACGGAAGTACGTCATGATGAAAGGGACGCAAACGGGACGTTTTCAAAAGAGACAGTTACGAGAATACCGCCCCTGGTGATCCCCTCTACGCAGGGGCTCAAGGTTGGTTTGTCACTTTCACCATCCAGGCATCAAGAGTTTCGGCTTATGCGTATGTTTCCTCCGAAGGAGAGAACTGGCTCACGAGCTAAGCATAAGTAATTTGTAGAAAGCGGGACTTTAGTATCAGTCATTAAAATGTTCTGTTATTGTGTCCTCCTCCAAAATAATTAAAATAAAGACAAACTCCTTACTGCACACAGCCGGCCAATGTCCCTGTGTGAGCTCAATGCCGTTACCGTGAGAAGGAGGAAGACCGGCACAGGAAGACCGGCATACCACGGCCTCCGCATTAAACAGCAAAATAGGTGTTTCCGCAATAAACACAGTCCAACTGCCGTTGTGTCCTAGGTCACCCAGTTTCAACTTGGATACACCTCGTCAGGTACCTTCCGCCCATCCATCATCATTCGTGTATACCAGGGGATGTTGGCATGCACATACGTAGTAAAACAACACACTCGCGAGATTATGTCTGCGCCACCGAAAACAGCATGCGAAAGGCCTAGAAAGTTTCTTCTGACACTTAAATCAGGCCATGCGATTAAAATAAAAGCTACAGAAGCACTTCTCACGCAGTAACAATCATAGCCATCGACACACTTATTTTTGTCAACAAACATCACAAATGGCCACGAATGTCTTAAGACACTGGGCACAAAAAAATATGCCCGGAGTAGGGCCTGAGCTGACATAATTCACCACAAAGCTCACTGAACGTCTAAGTGCACAACCGTATCAAAATCCAAACACTCACAATGAATACGAAAATAGTGGGGGTTCAGCAAGTACTGAGACAACCGTACGGCAAAAAATTACGTTTTTGCACTGGTCACGACCAATTCAATCAGCTCGCACTTCTTTGTCGGGTTCATCGGCGTGCCGGTCGCACACTGGAAGGCTTGGGCAAACTCTGGCAGCTTCGACAGCGGCAGGTTGCAGGCCGAGGGCGGAGTCTCGCCGGAGATGTTTCCGCGGCACTTGGGAAGGCAGTACGCAATGAAAGCAGCTGCGTACCGCTGTAGCTCGTAAAGCCTGGCAGCCGCATGATGAACCGTCGGTCGCCCCGCGGACTTGCGGCGTAGGCTTCGTCGTAGGCATCGACCAGGGCGCCCAAGGCGAGGGTCTCGGCCAGGGCGAGGAAGAGGTTGGTGTCTCTGGCGAATGGACTGTCCCGAAAGCATTTCCTAACAGGTCCTTCGGACGCCAACGGCCCCGAGAGGTGGTAGGCCTTGAGCGTGAGCACGCCCAAAGTTTTGGCGATTTCGGGCTCCGAAAGCCCCGAAGTTAACACCGGGGATGAGGTGGAAGTCGAAGATGGGGAAGGTGATGGCGTAAGGCATGAGCTGCAAGTCGGGCCGCCCGTAGAAGATTGCGCTGAAATGAAGCATGGACAAGGACGACAACACTGCGCTCACCTCTACATCGGTGCTCACGTCGAATTCCGGGCTCCGCACAGCCACGTCCGAAGACGTCTTGCGGAAGTTGGAAAGGAGGGCATTTTCGTCCAAGTCGGAGAATATCTTGTCTCCGCTGGCTTTGGCGTGGCTTCTGGGATTCACTTTCGTCGCTCTGCCACTTCCTTGGATGAGGCCGAAAAGTGTGTCGAGCGAATTCCAGTCAGATACTACGGTGACATTTTTGTCGTATCCGCTCCATCGGAGCAAGCGATCGTGGAAGGCCCTTCGCACTAACAGGGCGAGGCGACGTGCCTCCTCCAGCGTTGAGGAAGTCTGGAACTGCTGGTTGTATTGCCCGAAGAGGTGGGGTCCAGAGACAGCGAAGGCCCGGCTGAAGCAGAAGGCCCCGTGTAATATTTTCGCCGCGTCGAGATCAGCGCCGTAGAAGTTCGCAATGAGCTCCTGGTTCGCGAACAGGGCTCCCACCTGTAACGAGTTCCCTTCTTTTGTTGCAAAGAAAGGCCGCTGTTGTTAATTTAGGGGTCATAAAGAGGCGCTGCAACTTGTTTCATTTAAATGAAGGAGAATTTCTTAACTTACTCAGCCCAATTCAAGTTGCGAAAGACGTTTTTCAAGGAAAAGCAAATGAAAACTTAGCAACTTTTAAATTTTCTGTAATACTGCCATGTTATGGGCAAAAATGACGTAATATGGGCCAGTACTGAAACAAAGTTGCATCACCGCACTAACCGGACGTTAGCGTTCAAGTGAAATGACCAAAGAGAACTAGAGGGAATACTACAATAGACCGCCGAGTAATGTTTCATGGCGGTGGCTTAGCTCGGCCGGCGCAAATCGAACAAACCAGCTTCTGTGACGTCATTGTGAAGTCGCCAGAAGGTGTCGCGGGAGTATGTCAAATTGTTTGGAAATGCTTTTCGATTACCCACTGTGTAAAACGTCGGCAATCATATGACTTGACGACCCGCACTCCACAAAAACCAGCAAGCTGTTCCTTTGGGCTTTTTTCTGGCCTTGCGAAGCCACTGTGTTTTATTACCCGCCCTGCAATAGTTTTTAGATGACGTAAATTGCGGGTGGTAGGTGTTTGCGCCCGCAAGATAAGTCACGTACTGTTGGAGCCTTCTGGTTGCACGCTTCGCCAACTAAGGCAATTAAAGCTTCCACGACAAGATCGCTCCCTGAGGGTCACCTAAATTTACGACCACGAAATAAATCGAGAGAAACCCCTCACCTGCACGGTACACCAGGAAACGAAAAGATGCATCCTGGCATTTTTTAGTTTCTTCCAGAGCCACAGGAAAGTATTGAAGTAGTCCTCGTTTGCTGTGCCAAATTGCAGCCCGGAAGGCGGTGTGCTGTCATTGAGGCCGAAGCTCGAAAGAGTCTCTTCCCATACGTGACGGGAGAGTCCGATCTCAGGAACGTCCATAATGCCCTGCGCGGGGACCGGTGGGATGACGTCGGCCTTGTAATACGCCCGCCTGAGCTTGGAGACCGCTATCCTCTCCGCGTCGCTCACTTGTTCGAAGGTCACCTCGTCCGTATAGTTGCTCTCCTCCCCGCCGTGGGATTGCCGCAGGTGTTGGCGGAGCACGTCGAAATACGCTCTACCGCTTGTCCAAGGTCGAAGTGCTGGACGTCCTTGTTGAGGATCTCTATTATGGTCCTGCCGCTGTTTAGGAGAAGCGTCCTGGAAGAATTCGCCCGACGGGACTTCCAGAGCGGTATGACGCGAAACATGACATCCCAGCCCAGCCGGAGCGAGGTCGCCAGAAGCATGTGCGGTATGTCGATCTTGGTGGGACGAAGCGGCCACGTTATCCCGGCTTCCCTGAGGGCCGCCTTGACGCCAGCCACTTCGTGGCGTGTTCCCTGGAGCACTGCGTCGCAGCTGCGGTACAAGCGCCAATCCACGCTGCGCGCTGTTCTGGCCAGTCTTCGAGAAGAGAGGCAGTTGCAAAAGGAAGACGTTACACGGAATGATCAGTGATAGAGGGCCGCAGCGAAATATTTAAGCTGTACGCGAACTAAGGTATCGTAAGACTATTGGTAAACACGCATCCGCACATAGCCAGGCTTTACTGTTTTACTTGTTCTGACTTCGGAATTACTGTCCTGTATATATCTGACTTTCTGCACAAACTGTTACACACAGAGCAACCATGACCTTCTCGTGGTTATCAAGTAAAAATCCCCGAAGATGTCCATCTTTACTGCCGAGTTAAGTTCCCTCTAATTCTTTCGCCCTGCATGCTGCAAATCGTTTCGCTGGTCAATTCGGTATACCGTCCCTCAAACCGCTTTTATACCTTGCACATCTCCCTCCGCTGCTTGGTAGCCATTCTCACTTTCTGGACCCGCCTGTCACTTGTTTCCCCCCTTACATGCGGACCCAACTACGCTTATCTCTCTTAATTTGGGTGTAAGATTGTCTCCACACCCGAATCTCCAATATCGGTATCTCACATATCTTCTTCTGAACCGTTACTGCTATCGTCATTCTACAATGGCTCTTTCAGCAGAATCCCCTTGTTTGGGAAGATCACAGATTTCTGCCTCATATCATCGTCAGCTTTGCCCAGGAGAAAAGAGCAAAGGTGACTATGGCAATATTTGTTCGCAAGCTACTCTCCTGATAAAGTTACCCATTGGTTGCACGCAAAACCAC
The DNA here is from genome assembly GCA_013339765.2 of Haemaphysalis longicornis. Lineage (NCBI taxonomy): Eukaryota > Metazoa > Arthropoda > Arachnida > Ixodida > Ixodidae > Haemaphysalis > Haemaphysalis longicornis. The sequence goes on along the minus strand of CM023449.1, from coordinate 337,144 downwards.
TTTGCACGTGCTTTACCTGCAACGCAAGATGATTTTACTCGGATCGAGAACGCTTCATACCAGCTGCCAAAAACGTTTATATGAAGCAGAACAGGTGAGCAGAAATCATGGAAGGCGACTTAGTATGGCAGGGGAAATCAACTGGTGATGTGGATTTCCCCTGGCGTTAGGAAATCAATCATGCTTGTCAACTTGCCGATCTCATTAGATTATTACCAGGCTTTTTGTCTGAATCACGGCTTGGCTGCGCAGCGCACGCATGTCGCGACCTCTGCGTTCTTGTGCCCCATTCTGTAAGTGAGCGCACTAATAGTTGACTGATATAATTATTGCTCAAATATTACGAGCGCAGTAACTGAACTTAAATCATATGGTAGTGATGTTTCTAATGATGTTATCGGTTCTGTCTCCTTTATCTGACCTGTTTCGAGTACTAGCAATACTAAGAGAAAACGTATTATAACCGCTGTTCTAGCAGCTGGTAGGTGCTCTGTTTTCCACGGTCGTGAAAGATCGCAGAGGGCGCATGCGCAGCGCACCTTGGGCAGGTACGTGACGTTCACCAGCCGCGTCAATGTCTCGATGGCGCCAGTCACGACGCGCTGCGGGACGCCGTGTCGCTTTCGGCGGGACCAGCCGTCGCACACGAAGTGCGTAAAGCTCTCGCACGGCTTCACCGACTCGTTTAGTGCGTCGCCCAGAAGATGTGCGTACTCCTCGCAGCTCTGCGGTCCCGCACACTTCGTGGGCGATGACGCGACGGTAGAAGAAAAGGAAAAGGAGCAGCAGAAGGCCGCCGAAAATGACGGCGGCGACCACGTTGGCGGTGACCAGCCGCAGGGACTTTCTTGCAGCGCTCGTGCTCACTGTCATCCTCGAGCAAGTACTGCACACGTACGATAGATTGATGAACGAATTGATTGATTGATTGATAGAATGATTTATTAATTTATTTATTTATTTACTTATTTATATTGATTGATTGATTGATTGATTGATTGATTGATTGATTGATTGATTGATTGATTGATTGATTGATTGATTGATTGATTGATTGATTGATTGATTGATTGATTGATTGATTGCACTCTACTTTTCGGGTCTCTGCATGTGCTTCACATGGACCAGCAATCGCCCCATGAATCTAAGGGGGGACCACACACACACGCACGCGCGTACACACACATACTGTAGATGGAACGTTCCCAGAAAGGCGATAACCGAAGTTCGCGGGGATACTCTAACCACGGAAACACTCCATGCGCGTTGGGCAAAACTGGACGATCCCCTTCAATGTCTTTTTAGCCTAGCCTATAACCGATATTTTATACGAATGCTGACATCCTCCGCCTTAATATCGACGATGATGATGTGATTAGATTGTCGATTTGTGGCGAAATATAAAACTGAGCTCCGCTTTCATCTTCTAAAACACGCAATCTGTCGTCTCACTATTGCAGTGATGAAATGTCTCCGAATGTAATACGTTTAATTGGGGCATCCCGTTTTCGACTGCCTGCTGTGCTGCCTAAATTCTGACGTAGCCATCGTGAGCGCGGGAAATGTGTCGTACCAACCACTGGCACGTGGTAAGAATATATCAGAAGCATAATTCCTTTCACACAAGAAATCGCCTGAAACGGACTAACACAATGCTCCATGTAACCCTCACTGTAGACGTGTCAGCACAATTAAACATTGCAGGTGAACCTTCTGCACCTGAGTGAATGAACTCAGAAATCCCGGGCCGGCGTGTCGGTTCTGCAAGAGCCACGTGCGGTTGGATGCTAGTGACAGGTATCCGTGGTGCGACTTATGGGGCGCCTCGATGCTGGGAGAAGCCCCATCTGCATGCCTGCGTGGGAAAAACGATGGCGGTGAGTAGGCAGATGGGCGCGCAACTCTCACAAAGCACGCCTTGCACACCCGGCCAAATTCATGCGGTTACCACGTGGCTGTAATTACCACGTGTTCTCTGCCACCGAACAAAAACCCGAATATGCAGGCGGCGTTCCATTGATATTCGCTCACCCCGAGTTACAACAACTACTCGTCCAGCTGGCGGAAGATGCCGCTAGGACCCACGGGCTCATGGCCGCCGTCTAACAGGGAAGGCTCGGTGACTTCCTCCCGTCACCCCCTTCCTTCTACCAGTTTGGGCTCAAATAAAGTTCCCTCTCTCTCTCTCTCTCTGGCGATGCTGTAGGAAAGCCACATATCTGCGCTCCCGAAGGGCGGCGTGTTGACGAAGGCAAGAGCGAAAGCAATGTGGTCGATCGATCGGGCCTGGTCGACCGTCACCGACGTCTATAACTCCCGTCATAGGCGTTGGTGACGGTATTGTGGATGAATACCATACGAAGCAGTGGTTGCCTCCAGTTACTAGGACGTTTTAGCTTACTCTTCCCACGTTGTGTTCCGGAGGTACTGTGAGTACCGCATCTCGCCTGGGGATGGGCGCATTCGTCTTGGTAGGATAGCTTAGATCCACTGGCGGACTGTCGATCCCTGCCGTGCCCGCGCATTCGTTCCCCTGAGGGGTGGCAAGCCCCGTCCTGCCCTCGCGCTTATGCGTAGCCGTGTCCCGGCACCCATAGTACGCAAGAAACAACGGTACACAAGGCAAGCAAGACCTCAGTGATCTCGGAAGAGTCGGAACTACAGTATCACGATTCACATACTGTCGAAAGGTCATGTTTAGATAACTTTCACGAAAAATGTCTGGCGTTGTAAAATAGTCGTCTCTAAGCCTGACAAGAATGGTTCACCCAGTGTGCCCTGAAAGAGTACTATGATATCACACATCAACCGACCATTGCAGATAGTTCAATGGTGGGGTAGTTCAATAGTCGGATTGCACATAGTTCACCACAGGAGAATGGCACCTTCTGTGGGGATTTGTGGGTCATGCAATCGAAATCTGATGTTTGCTGCATAGAAACAGGCAGGCACGCCCTGCGGCGACGTCGAGAGGAATTTCATAATTCCACAATTTAGCGTGGGTTAAGCGTGATGACACTACCGCTGCGATTATTATGGAAGACTTCACAAACCAGAGAAGAAATGGTTTACTCTTTTGGTTCTATAAGAAATTCGGGTTTTAGTTGCACACCAAAGCAATCACCCAACGGTCATGTCTTGGTTTAACTGGCCAAAACCGAAAGCGTGTTTTAATTAAAATTTAAAAAAAGGCTGAACAGGGGTGGGCCATTCCGACGATTTCCCGATCAGAAACAGGAGGCGAAACTACTGCACCACGCTACAATGCCAGACTGTGCTATATCCTCACAGACAGTAATACCCCCCAAAATGCAGTAAGCCTGTACAGCAAACTACGAGACATCGCCAGCCAAGTATTTTTATCAGCTAAATTTAGTGCCTGCTTACGGAAATCTGTACACTTCCGTAGCTAAAGACGGTACTTACCCCGACAGGTGACTCGGTTTGCTGGATTTCGGCGGGGGTGCGTGCCCGAGCGATTCCGGGCGGTTGGCGGAGTGACTTCTTGAGCCCCCGGATTTGGTGGATGGCCCGTTCCAGATGATTGGGCCGAGCGGGAAGAGCGCGTGTGTTGACCGGGTCCGCCTCCAGAATCGGAGGTCCGTGGGCGGTGCTTCCCGACATTCGGCTTCATGCCCCGGCCTCTGGTGTGGTCTCGCTTAGGTACGAAGGCCATGACGCGCCTCTTCAGCCTTCAGTGTCGCTGCTGGTGGGATGGCCAACGGGCGCTTCTTGCAAAGGCGGTGTCGGGTTGGCGACAGCCGATCTGGGATAGGCGTCAGCCTGTTAGATAAACGACGTGAACTAGGCTGGAGCGGAACGAAGACGTGAGGCAGGGATCGTGCCGAACCGCTCGTGTGGCTGTCTGCTTCCCTCGTCGTCCCCACTAGTAGCGACAGAAAAAAAAGAAGGTTCAAGTGGTCAATCATAAACTGCGAAGGAAAAAAAAGGGCACGGCGAAAGAAACAGGGAGAAGGTGTTGCTATTGTCTGACAATATTTTAGACACAAGAAGCAGCCGCCTGGCCCCTTTATTAACGTGCAGTTAACCTTACATTTAAGAGCGCCGCTTTTGTGCGAGCCGTAAATTCAGTGTGGCCGGAAAAAATACAAGTAAAATACGGACCACTCATGAGCGCGTGCCTCGCAGTGACCGCCGAGCGTCAACGCCACGCGCAGTGGCTTTGGCAAAAACAAACTCTGGCAAAAAAAAAAAAAAAAAACTCAGAGGAGGGAAAAAATGGTGTTACATGTTTGTGGAAAATTATTTTCCTCCCACCTCTGTAACGGCCCGCAAGGGCTTACAGTATTGGAAATAAATAAATAAATAAAATTCCAAGCGCTCATGCGTCTCTCGCGGAGACCGCTGAGTCAGTGGTATAGCTCTAGCTAGAACTCTAGCTCTGTGGTCAAGCCCTACCGTCTGTAATGCTTTGCATGAGGAACACGACTATATCGGTGCTCATGACGATTACTACTATATATAGCGCAAAAACAACGACAGAAGATGTAAATGAACAATTTCAAACTTGAACAAATGCGTGGGATGCGTCATTAAGTGCTCACGTAGAAAGAATCCTGCAGCTTTGCTTTGGTTCAAGCCTTCCGCGACTTTGTGCAAACTTCGCCAGGTGAACTACAATGCTGAGGATGACCGCATCCACCCCTCGCCGCTGAGAATACGACGAACTCTTCGATGACGACGACGATTACTAGCACTCGCGGAGCTACGCATTTAAACAATGATACTGAAATTTCACTACGTTCCCAGCAATTCTCACCTACAACAGCTTCGGTATTCAAGTGTTGCGCCTGAGTGCAAGCTTCTTTTTTGAATTTTTTTTACTACGGTCTATGGCCATTGATTTGGGCTTAATTATGGTGGTTTGTGTAATAGGCTAAAAGATAAAGAAGGCGAGAGGTGTCGTAGGGGATAAAGGCTGTGTCTACAGTGACGTCCGACGGTACAATAAGCACTCTACTGAAGCGACGTCCAGCCTCGTTTCGATGAAACACTCCCTCCTCTAGGAGTGTTTCGCCCTCCATTAACGCAATGTAACCTAAACGTACCAACATAACCTAACCAACCGAAAGCATCATTTCAAACACCGACAACAACTTAAGCCACCAAAAGTGTCATTAAAGGTAAAGAAGCAAAAAATCAGCTGCCAATTACTGTACTCCCTTATTTTTTTTTATTGGGGAAGTTTGCTAATCAGCATAAGGGGAAACTAAATGTATGCAAAATTTGTGCGCAGCGAAGAAAACTGCAGTCTTCTCAGTCATGGCGCATAGCTGCTGCTCCACCACGAAGCGATCGCGTGATCAGCGACCGCACGGCGGCGGGCGCTACTCTGCCGTCGTCACGTAGCACGTTGCCGCCGCTGAGCATGTTGTTGTAAATCGTGTTTCAACCTCCCACGCAAATGTCACGTGGTGCGGATGAGCCAAGAACACTGCAGGAGCGCCTCTCGAAAGTGAGAGGGGAAGCAATGAAAAACGTGAGATCTTAGCAGCGCGCGCCGCTCTCCCCATCAAACCGTTTGAGGTTTGGGCTTTAAGGGTGGCAACCAGAAAAACCGAAGTACGACGGCAGGTTGGGCTAGTTGGTGCATATTCGGATTCATGGTAAAAAACAGCGCACGAAACCCAGGGACAAAAAGAAGAGCCGGTTTTGCATTTCAAACGCCAAACGTTAACGTTCGTAACTTCTGCTACAGACCAGATAGAATGATAATGTTAGTCTCATTGCACTCCTTGATTTGTTCACCGTTCACTGGTACCCTTGTTCAGCTGCATCCCTCGACAGTTTTTTTAGGATGGCTGTCAAAAAATCAAATATAAAAATCCGAATAAATTCAAATATAGTCGTTTTGCACAAAAACAATTTTATATCTACAATCAGAATAAAAACTACATATTCCCCCCAATTTTCATCATCATAACTGTAAAAATAATGTTTTGGTCAAAGACCCACGTGCCCCCATAACACACTGGGGAAGCTACCATCACAGCTCAAGGGCAACTACTGAAGTTCAAAATCTATAGGGGTGCAAATGAGTCTGTACTCTTACCACAAGCCTTGAAGTGTTTTTTTTTTAATTGCGAGAGGTTGCCCTACGGTATAAGAGGAAGTTTTGAAAGCTACAATTGCAGCAGTCTCACTAGATTTGAAAAGACTGCTTCAGAGCTCCGCTGACATCCATGCTGTCGTTTCACCGAAAAGAAAGAAATAGAAGCCTTCAGGTGACTTTAAAGGGCGCATGTAGACAACGTATCAGCTTGTTTTATTCAAAAGATTTCGTGTTTTATAGTGCGCCCAGCACTTGTCCGGAAGGAAACGATGCGTTATTCACTGAAAAATTAATCTATTTAAGTTAGAATTTTGATTCTCCCAACAAATCGTTCGTTTTCTCGCGGCGTCTGCAATGACATCATACAAGTTGTATTTGATGTTGCCGTTACGCTGCCCAGTGCTTGGGGGCTTGCAGCTCTGTCAAGCTGTCGATTTTTGACAGCTTTTACTGCTCGCTCCCAGCGTCATGTACGTTGTGCAAGATGCGAATAAAGACAAACAAACAACAAACAAACATCACAGGAACTGACCACTCTGAAGCCGATTGCGACGCTTTGTTTACCGTTAGTGAAACTGGATGGCACCATCATACCGCGCTAATGCGTTTTCTGCCTTTGGTTTGTTTTAACCGTATTAAACCTGGCTTGTGTTTCTTCAGGGAAATATAATCGTTTCGTGAAACATAGTGCTCGCTCGACAAATATGGGGACCCGTAAAACACTGTTTGCTTGCGTCAATCAGCCAGTGTCGTCTGAGACAACCCCGAAGCCCCGCAGTCCTGTGCAGCTAAACCAAGCATAGCGCGCGCAGTACCAACAGCCGTACGCTTCGGTACTTCTATGTTTACGTGTCTTTCGTAACACTGTTTGTCCCATAATTCTTAATGCTTTAAGAAGAATGTGCCCTACATTTAAGCGCAAATAGCGCAAATAGCGGCCTCCGCGAATCGCAGAGCTGGCTGTATGGCATCATAGGTTCTGTTGCGGAAAATGAGCTGGTGGGTAGCATGGCCATTCTCTTTTTTTCCAAATTATATAGCTTATTTGGACGTAGTATATCTTAAAAGCGGTGTCCATACGATTATAACGAGGGAATCGTTTGAATGGACCAAACTTAATGTTTTGTCTTTGTCTTTCTTTCTTTCTTTGTCTTTTGTCTTTCTTTCTTTCTTCTTTCTTGTCTTTTGTCTTTGTCTTTCTATGTTTTGTCTTTATCTGTTTTGTCTTTCCGAACATGGTACCTTTAATGGAGTACTGACACCAAATTTTCACGCCTAGAAAATGACGTAATTGGCTTCAATAAGTTGTACAGATGCCTCAAAGAAATTCTTGCAGCGATCCGAGGCCGGAATCACATCCACAATCAATTTTAATTGTCCCGGCCATGCGCTACCAAAAATCGGCAGCACTACCGAAATCGCTATCGGCGTGACGACAGATTGGCCGGCGTCTCTGGACGGTTCAGGTGACGTCATACAGTCGTTTTTGGAACCGGAAACGGTCGCCTGCGCTGCTGTTGTCGGTGGTCTTCATTTCGGCAGGAGACGTGGGGTGTACCTCTGTTAGAATGGCTTGTAAACTTTGCGCACTTTGCGTGTTTCGACGTCTTTGATCTTCAGTTCGTGACCGGCTCATGGTGTTCCTTTCCACTGGTGCCGAAAACTGCGCGCTGTCTTATCTGAGCGGCCTGTGCGCGTCGCCGCGCTCGCCAAAGTTGTGCTATGGCAAGCTCACGGAATGCGAAGTACTGCTCAGTGGAAGCCTGCCCGAGCAAAAAAGATGACGACGCCAAGATGCATTATTTTCCACGCGACGACATGCAGCGCGAAACGTGGACTGAGTTCATGCGTGGCGGCGGCCGCAAGACCTGTCGCCTAAGCCAGCCTGCTTGGCGTTGCTGGGGTCAGCTTGGGTGTTGGGAACTTTCAGCTTAGTATCATGACGAATATATCGCCGCTAATCTGTAAAACTGCGAATGTCCATCCCTTACAAGACTTTTCTACACACTATCAACCCCTTTTTTGCATGTGAAACTTTATTTTGTCGATAACTTTCGTTTGAGCGATCGGTGACCGTGGCCTGTTTTGATTCTATAGCGCAGGTGGCGCCATCTTTCGGCCGCTCGCGCACCGTGGTGCCGACAGTGCTGGGTCGGAGCGCCGAACCTGCGCTTCCGGTCAACGTAGGCTTACCATCGCGGCAAATATCTGATCGCCGCTTTTAAATTCTGCGCTGAAAAACAACCCCTAGCACATTTTTTCATCACACTAACATCTACTTTCTCGCATGTGCAACTTCTTTTCCGCGATCAGATTGGATGGAAGAGAGGTGACAAGCTGTTTCTATCACGGTCTACGCCGGTTCGAGCCGCAGCGATATTAAAGGGGTCCTGAAATGCCTTCCGCCGATGCATGGATGTACATGTAACCAAATAAAGCAATGTATTAGCAATCTCCTCCTGCAAGAATTTTGTTAAAGCGATGAGTATTAGCTGAGAAATCGTAAATCAAAAACCGCGAATTATCGTCGCGCCGTATTTCCTCCTCCTTTCAACTGTTTTCTTCGCTGTTGGCCTCCCCTCCCATGATGCTCCGCTCCTCAGCGGTGACGTACTTCCGCTATTGCGCTCCCACAGACTGCCGTCTGCTACGGGGCCAGCTCTTTCGGCTTTTCATCTCTGTAGACGCCATGGACACAGGCTGGAAAAGCGAACGAATGACCTGCCGCATGTGTGCGGGCTTGGCCTTGCCCTTTCGCGGTTTACGTAGCTGCAGGGCTGCAGTTGGTATCGGCGGCGAACTCGCAGCCGCGTGGGGAGAATCGTGCGCTCGTTCCCTTTGGTGCACACCGCGCACTGTTTATCCAAAAAGCGCGGTCTCAGATGTGGCCCCGCTGGTGCCGGGTGTTATTTTGCGGTGGTGTAATTCCTACTACCGGCGGCATGTGAAAAAAGACATTTTCAACCGACCACAGAACCCGTGCACGAAACGCGCCGGATCGGATCGCTTTATCAGCGGCGATGAAACGTGAAGGCGAAGAGCAAACCAACGCTGCACTCGATCAGCGAGGAACCCGTGTTCTGACAAGCTGCACCCATGTGGTTGCATTCAACACTGACGGGAAAGCGTTTGTTTGCACTTGTTTGGATAGTCGTAAAATGTCCAAACACTCCGGCACTCCGCTAGCAGATCAGCCGCGAGACATTTCGGAAAACATTTGACAGATGGCGCCGTATGCATTAGTGTGTCGCTACGCAAAACTGATGAGACGCTCTACTAAAATTCCCATCGCGGTGTCACGTAGCGGGACGCAAAAATTTAGCGTTTAGCGTATGCAAAGGCCACAAACGCTGTACTAAAGCTCTATTAGCAGCAAAATAGCGTGCGTATGTGAAACCGCTTGCGTTTACAAAGCTGCACGCCGAGCGCGTACGCTTCAAACCTAGTGACATCGGTTAAATACACTGGCAAGCACAGTGTAACGTAGTCAGATATCAACCGTATGCTCAGGCGACAAGCAAGAGCTTGTTTATGTGGGGCGGGAGATTGCGCATAAAGGCCGTTCGCACTTGCGACGAAAGCGAGTGAGAGCGGCAGGAAATTCCGTCGCTTTGTCGCGCGACGATCGTTTTTGTCGAATGGTCGGGACAAATTTGGTTGCGCGACAGAATTCCCGTCGCTTTCGCTCGCTTTCGTCGGCAAGCGGGAATGGAAAGTTCTGCCGCTGCCGTCTGCTACGCAGCTCGGAGGTAACCGCGCGATCTGCTCGGGCCGATGAACGCGCACACTCCCGCACGGCAGCGCCCCAAGCGGCAGACGCCGCGTACATCGCTCCCGGCGCCCGCCTGGAGCCCGACCCTCGCACCTAGCCGGTATATTTCAGGCCTATAATGGATGAAAGATGTTTTTGCTTCCGATGAACCTAGTTCTTTGCCCCTGTGTTTTTAAATACGTGAAGTGGTTAGCACGTCTGTCCTCTACGCAGCTCTGTATCGTCGTAGCACAATCGCTGATTGTCCGAACGAAGCTTGCGAGCTAAGCCAATGCAGCGACCGAAGCTGTGTGTGTGTGTGTGCATCGCCTCCTGTGTGTTGTGGACGCGTTCGTTTCGCGATGAAATGCGACATTGTACTTCTGCGGGTGGATAGTGCTTCCATGGTCTGGATTATCTTTCTCGAACGACGTACCACTCAACCTCGCATGGGGTATGTGCAGTGTGCCTGGCTAAAGCCTTCTCGCTTGCGCGCCAGAGTTGTGACTTGCTGCTCGTCCCCGCAAACCGGGTGTGAGGTGAGTGCCGTAATTTACGACGGGCAGGAGGAGGCAACTCATCGTCTGTCAATCGCGGTTCAGACTTGAAACGCATGTTGTGACGTTGCGTTCGTTCGAAACGCATCTCTGGATTGTTTTGAAGTTGAATAAAATGTACGCGTCAAAACCCGGGCATTCGACTCAGGGGCGTTCTCTGCGATTGCACCAAAGAAGTGCCACGGGACTTTCTTTATGGTACGTACTCACGTAAGATAAAATCCACGTCGTGTTATGGCCGTGTTGCATTCAATACAAACGGTTAAGCGTTTGTTTACACTTGTTTCGTTTGTCGTAAAATGTCAAAGCACTCCGGCACTCCGCTGGCAGATCAGCCGGCGAGCCGACGCTGAGCAGACGACTCATCTCTTTGCCGGAAGTGCGTGAAAAAGCCGCCCAATAGCAGGATGTCTAGCTCATGACGAACATCTGGAATCGATGATGTAGACATGTGAAGATGGCGGCGTCCAAAAACACGAAGGAAAGGGTGAGAAAAAAGCGACAAACTTTGCAACAAAAGTGTGAGCTTTCCGCTGCGCGTAAAAGAGTAATACTTGGCACAGGTGACGTTGGCGACCCAATCTAGCGATTGCGCTAGTTCATTTAGTGTGCTCAAAATGCCTTTCAGGGCCCCTTTAAGAAACGGACGACGGCGGAGACGTCGCTGGCCTAATCGCCTGGCCAAATAAAATTGTTCTGTCTGCCTGCCTGTCTTTCGGGTGGTAGCGACGCATCGTAGTCTGACGATTCACACGACATGTCGACTGCGCGGGCGAGTGCGGACCATGTGCAATCGTAGCAGACGATGCGGCAAACGACCCTGACATCACGGAACCGTGACGTCACATTCTCCGTCCTGCATTTGAACGGACGTTTTGACGCGGGACGACCGAATTTGAAACTGATTGAAATAAATGCGTTATAATTAATTCTACGCTGGCGGCTGACCGCTTTGGTGGTTCATGGCGAAAGAAAATTTTATAATTCCGTTTTTTTCTGCAGCATTGTTGGAGCGCGCAAGCTTGAAGAACAAAAATGATTTTCGTAAGTTGTCCACTTTGAGCATCTAATTATTCGTATTCGGGCTTTTATCAAATTTTGTCAGTACTAATGCTAACGAAGTTCACATATTTTCGCGATTGAATAATAATAAAATTATTACTAATATGAATCAGTACAAGAGCCCATCTTCACATCGCGTTACCGAAGGGCTTAAAGGGGCGAAAGGAACTTCCATATTTTTTTGTGTGTGCAAGTGTTTTAAGTCCACAAAACCAGTAAATCGAAATTGTATGAGAACCGCGGGGAAAAAATTCTGAGAGAAATAGGAAACCCGCCGTGGTTTTATTACCAGGCGAAGGAGGACATTAAAGTCGCCTGATTTCCTGGCAGCCCAGCTTTTACACAACGAAGACACCTGCATAATGTCACCAGTCTCACGCTTCTCACGCTGTTGAACAACTCCGCCTTAAGCAAGATCAGAAGATGCACCACGTGTTGCAGGAAACGAGCTTGTATACCACTGGGGTGGGGGGCGAACGGGAACAAACATGGCGGGCGACTCTCGCTCGACCACAGCCTACGCAACCATAGAAATTTCTCGATGTCGATCGTTTTCGACTGCGGTAAAAAAAAGGGCAATAAATCTCGAGGAAAGTCGACAGGTGGGCTTCTCTTTTCTATAGGGAGCGAAAGTGGGAGACGAAAAGAACAGGCGAGAAGAGGTGTCAGCGGGGGGCGTCCCACTCCTTCCCCGTCTTGCCGAGCCGCGGTCAAGTTACGCCCCCTCCACCCCTTCGTGGTGGCGAATTAAAAGGGGGCAATGCCAGTGGGGCGCGAACAATTGTGGAGGCTGCACGCCGCACCTGTCTCCGTGCGTTCTCCTGCATGGCGTCTTTTCAGTCGCTTTGATGGATCAGATATCCGTTTATGTGTTCATTCCATTCCTATTTCTCATGTATTTTGTAGGGCAAACCCGGCACTGCTTAGAGTAGACGCGATAACATTAAAATATGGAAGGTGAAAAAAAATTAATTTAGGTATTCGAATATATTCTAAGCTGAACGTGCGTTAAAGGGGAACGATGCAGTTTTCGCTCTTCTGAAATGTTCGTTTAAAATGGCTTCACGGTCTGTGCTTAGTTCACTCGAGGACCGCCAAGCTTAACAAGCTCCAAGTGTACAATACCGCTGTACATTGAAGCTCAGCTATGCTCACAGAGATAACGCTTAGAGCTCACTCGAACGGGACAGGAGGTCCTATCGCGCAAAACATCGCAATCTCGTAGCAGCCTCGTGAGCTATTACCTATCCCCGATGATATACTCGGGCAAATAAGCATGAAGCCTGTACCAAGGTGCGTGCATCCTATTCATAATTCCGGCACGATGCCAAGCAAGAGCCCGGTCTCCCCAGGCAGCTGAGAAATATTTCGTAGGTAGTATGCTCTGACACGCTGCGGAGCACAGGTATCACGGGGCATACGCTATAGCGATCACCGGTCAAGAAATCCGTGTATTATGAAGGAATGGGCATGTCCGCGCAGAAAGTTATGAGCCCTGGCACTGCTTCTACACAAACACAACGCATTCTATTGAACAAACAATCCAAATGTGGGCCGGTAAGGAAAGCAGAGAAAGACAATTTACAAAGGCTCCAGAGAGAACTAGCGAGGCATTGGCTTACTTCAGTCCGCTGGAGCTAGTACGGCGCAGAGCTGGTACGGTGGGCGGGCACTGACCGCGAGGCTGCTGAGATCTGTGCGCCGAGGAGCTCCAAGCCGGCGTTATGGTCCCACGGCGAAGAACGTGGCGGTGCCGATGACTAGCGGTGGGAAGAGATAGCTTGGGCCCGCAACGAGGCCTCGCTACCCCGCGCTCCGCGTCCACCGGCTCACCGCTGACTCGTGGGCCAGACACCGGCTTCTCCCGGCGGCGTCCAGGGCTGGTCGTCAGGCGTACACTGCGACGGATCGTAACTTGGAAGGCAGCGCCGACGACGGGACTCGGGGCGTACACCGCGAGGGCGCCGTCCTGCTGTGGGTCTTGGACGACCGCTTCCGACCCCTTCTTGCTTCTTCTCTTCTATGCCACTTTTTATTGGCGCAAAATATTACGCCCACCGGTACCGGCGGATTGGTCACCACTCTGCACGGGCTCTTCACTACACACTGGTCCACTCAGCATTCTTACAGTCGTAGCCCCCTGCCCTTCTGTGGCGGAAGAGGCGGCAGTTGCTTTATACCTCACACACAGGCCACATCCTGTAAATATAATCACAGATTCGAAAACAGCCATTCAAAATTTTACCCGGGGACATAACTCACCCATGGCGCCTAAACTTCCAGGGTGTCGAACCGGAACCGGAACCGAACTGAAAACTGGAGCCGAACCCAAATTTTCGCCCGGTACCGGAACTGAACCGGAACCCTATCTTTTCCGCGATTTTGAAACTGATCCCGAACCGGAACGAATTAAAGGAAGAGTTCACACTGAGGTATAATAAACTGACCATGGATGGGAAAACGCATATCTGGGATGGAACAAGCGGCATTGTTCGAGAATACGATTCGAACAAGAAACAAGTGTTGTCACACAAGGTCATAAGCCCAAAAATGAAGCAATTGCCGTTTCCAAGGGGGCAATCCATACCAACTATCGCCCGCTGCTTCTCGAAGCTCCCAATTCAGTCGGTATTCATCGAATCACCTGTCTATAAGTGTAGTGAATTGCCGCAGTCCTAAAAACAAGCCGTTCGAATTTTCTGCGCTGTTGAGCATGCTGAAACCGGATATTGTGATTAGAAGTGAGTCTTGGTTGAACTCTTTGGTATCTACAGGATTTCCCGCTCAATATAATCTAAACCCGAGTGAATATAAGCCCAGTGTCAGTGAATATAATCCCAGCGCAAGTGAATATAATCCAGGCGCCAACCAATATAATCCAGGACCCACGCAGTGCGAGAAAACATGCGAGCGCTTTGTAATTTAGTTGGCAACCAATACCATCGGGGCGCAGTGTATTTTCATCCAAGTTACATGAACTAGGTTGCGCGACTAGCTTAAGCAGACGACCTAAGAACTGCGCAATAAAACAGTCACGTGACTATCCAGCACTCTCGCCTATTTACTATAACCGAAGCCGAGGATGGTGTCATGGGATTGAATTATCGCATTTAAATTTGAGCTCGCTTGCTCGAAATTTAGGGGAAACTGCAAGAATGTGTAATTCTCAAAACCCAATACGGGCCCGAACGTCCTGACAGACAGGGTGCGGTGCTGGCGCCGTTCCACAGCGCCACCGGCGGAAGCAAATCGCAAAAATGGTCGGGACATGCCCTGGCGTGTAGGTGGGGAGAACGCGCGTTTCGGTGTTGTTTAAAGGGGCAACCTCTCGTTACCATGATGATGTTAGTCATACGACTCACTTTTTTTGTCAGAAATTAGGTCCGGGCGACACGCATTCGTTTAATTAATTACCTAATATAGGTACTTATTCATTATTCGTTAGTCATTGGTTTGGTTAAAAGTCAAATTGATGTACCCAGGGCTCGTAAGGTACCAAATTAAAGGCCTCGATAGGGGAATCATGTGGCAGAAATTAAAAATGACTTCCTGCTTATAGTCACGAGATGGTCACGTGAGTCATAGATTGGGTTAAATGCCAAAGTAATGCCCTTGGGCGTCCTAGGTATCAAATTAAAGGTCTCGATAACTGTAATCACGTGGGCAAATAAAAATAGCATTCCTGGTTATAGTCATGAGAGAGTCACGTGAGTCATAGATTGCGTTAAAAGTCAACGTGATGCCACTAGGGCTTGTGAGGAATCAAATTAAAGGTCTCGATAGGGGAATCACGTGGCGAACATGGCCCATCATGGGATTCGTGCCACCGCAGAAACTCATCGTAGCTCATTTTATCTGGCCTCGCATGAACGCTGATTTTCGTGACTGGGTCCGCGCATGTGCACCATACCAATGCGCAAGGTTCACCGGGGCCCAGTTTCCGGCCCGGCAAAGACGTTCCTACAACGTGATGAGCGCTTCGCCGTCGTGCACAATCGACCTCGTCGGTTCTTTGCCCCCTTGCTAAGGCTAACCGCTACCTACTGACTTGTGTGGACCGATTCACACGCTGGCCTGAAGCCACACCGCTACCCGACATCTCCGCGCCCACGGTAGCGTCAGCATTCGTCGTCCATCGTCACCGATCGCGGACGGCAGTTCGAGTCTACTTTGTTCGCCGAGCTGCTTTCACCCTCCTCGGCACGACTCGTTTTGCGCACGGCACCGTACCGGCCACAAACAAATGGACTCGTCGAACGCTTTGAACGCAACTTTAAGGCCGCGCCCATTGCGCATCACACGACTGCCCAGCACAGTGTGGTCCAGCGCTTGCCCCTCACACTTCTGGGTATACGCACCGCCTTCAATACTGAACCTGGCGTGTTCTTCGGCTGAAGGCGTTTTTGGATCCCAGCTTCGACTACCAGCCTGACCTGTTCGAGGTACCGTCTCAACCATCTTCCGCCGCGGACTACGTGAAATCCCTGAGATTGATCCTCTCTGACCTTCGACCGCAGCCTACACGGCAAACGAAAAACCCAGAAGACCTCATGTGCTTCCGGACCTTGAACAGACAACACATGTGTTTGTGCGGAACGGACCCGGGCGCCGCCCTTTGCAACCACACTTCGTTGGCCCTTTCCCTGTGGTAGAACGACATTCGTCAACATATGTCATCGACATCAATGGCTCTCACGACAACATAGCCCTAGAGCGCTTGAAGCCGGCATACGTCACCGCCGCCGACATCAAACCCTACGAGTCTTCCCACTGTGGCTGCACACCACCGCGACCATCATGTATACGTCGGGTTCATCAGAGCGCTCGCACCAGCTCCTCTCTTGGGGCGGAGTACTGTAGCGGCAAGCCACAGTGCCCGCGGCAGCAGCGTGACGCAGGCCCACGAGCGCCCTCACCCGCTGGAGGGCTAATTTTTATTTCTCTATGCCGGAGAGCTCGCGCGCCGCTGGCATTCGGCGGACGCCACGGCGTTCCGAATAAACCGGCCTTGGTACGTGGTGTGGTCGTCTCTCGTTCAACGCCTCCGAGGCGTGCGCTCTACAACTATATAACATGCACGGGGGTAGAATCACGGGAAAATGATTGAGCTTCACAGTCAACTAGAAAAAGAACAAATTGAAGTATATGCCTTTACGGCAACTCTTCTTCGAGATTTAGAACTGCCACTATTAATGCAATAATATATATTGGCAAGGCTGTAACAGAACCGCAGGCACTTAGAAAGGTGGAGGGGTGGGCATGCTAATTCAAAACGGAACCAATTGGCACAGACTAAACAAAAACTGCGAAGAACATATCTGGGTTATGACACGATAGTGATAGAGAAAAGTTGTTAGGAGTCGCCTATCTGTGTTCAGGGGATGATAGTGACGTGAGAAAAAAGAATGAAAAAGCGGTAAGCTGCATTAAAACGGGACCTTGATCAGCTAAGGCAATCGGGAGAGGGATTTCTGCTGGGAGACATGAATACCCACATTGAGGACCTGGAACGGATACACAGACCGCAAGTGCAAACTTGTACTAGATATGTGTGAAGATAATCTTATTGTGTCAACAGAGAGAATAAATGTGAGGACAAATCACTTGTGAACGAGGGAAAAGCAGTACAGTATAGATGGTATTCGTTGAAAATTAACAGCGCTTCATGCTGTGTTGTAGTCTTTCTCGTCGTTGTTTACTGTCATATTTTAAGCGCTCTCCATTCAAGTTCGTTGAAAAGTTTAGCGGCAATTTCTTCGCTTGGCAAACTGAAAACGGCCACAGACCTGGCCGATGCGCCACAGATATGGACAAGTACCGCCATCCTGCGGAGCCCGACGTAACGAGGACGGCGCACTCACACGGTAATGGAGGAGAAGAGGGGTGCTGATCTGGGGGCCGTGCGCCGTCGCCTAGCAACAGACGCTGGCCACAGATATGGCGGCGCACACTCATGGTTGCCTGCATGCATTCCACGCCATTGAATACCGGCCATAGAGAACAGCCTCCTATCGGAAGGAGTGTACGAAAGGTTGACGACTTCAATGGAAATAAATGAAACAGGATCCCGAAGCCTAAAAGTGACCATAAAGAAATAACCTTGACTTTTGGAAAAATGAGATGGTGGTTCAAAACGGTGGTTCAAAACTTTACATTAAATGTTGAGCAAATGGCTATTATTGCCAAAAGCCTGGAGACGGAAATTGAGAGGCAGCCTCCGAAACAGTGAGAATACAGCGAACTGATTGGTTTCAATGAGTAAAAATAAGGAACACGAAAGGACGCGACTACTGAAGATGAAAAAGAAAGCTTAGTAGCTGGTGGAACAGGAAAATCAAGGAAGCCATAACACAAAGACAGCAAGCATCGAGACAGCACCGGCAGGGCCAAGCGAGTGGGAATACAAGCAGAGGAAATAACTTTGAAGTGGAATTGGTACCGCTTAAAAGAGTTGAAGACCCAAATTTGATAAAGTGATATGTGGGTCTCCAATGACGGGCAAAGGATAAAGCCGCACAGAGAAAGCTTTGGAGTCATGTAAGAGAACTAAGAAAAAAGACCGAAGAAGTACAACTTCATGTCATTAACGGTGAAGGTCAGGTACTAAAAAGGGAAAGAAGCGACATTTTACATTTGCTGAATGATACACAAGAAGTTCAGAATAACGGAGAGAGGATTGCAGCATTTAGAGAGTGAGGCAACTCAGGTGCGTACAGATAGAGAGCTAAAGTTGGAGGAACTAAACTGGACAAAAGCTGAAGAAGATGTACCTACTAATAGGGCAAGAGGGTTGGAAGGAATTCTATATACGGCTGGTCCACCTACTGACACAAAAAAGCAAAGCGCAACTGATTCGAGCACATTGAAAAAGTGATCAAAACTAAGGAAGTACCGGACGATTGACGCAAAAACAGGTCGAAGCTGAACTGCAAAGGTAAAGGAGACAGGGCAGACGCCAACTCGTATAAGCCTATTAAGGTTATCTCAGTGGCATACAGGCTGGCAAGGCAAATCATAAAAGCGGAACTACAAGCTTGCATACAGGGGAACGGCATACTGAGAGAACTACAAAATGGACTGCATTCCTTTGCACTACCCAGCAGTTTCTTGTAGCGTTCAAAAACGCGCGCTCCACGACTTTGAAAGAGTAGAACGTCTGTTCCAAGCGAACCACTTGATTGCGCTGAGTGACTGCAGGACGGCGGACGTGCGTGAATAGAGGCACCCTAACAGGAAATGCCTGGCTGAATACACGCACAGGAATAGAAGTTCGCCATTGGGATACCCATAGCAGGAGTAATGACAACGAAATTTTAAAGCTGAAATAGCTAGGTTGAAGGCTCCCTTGTATAGAGAAGTATCTAAAGCGAGTTTCAACATATTTTGAATCAACTTTAATCTCTCTGCGCACGAGAAAGCTCAGAACAGATACCCTTGTGACATCGGCATCAGCATGACGTCATCTGGTCCTGGCCGCATGCCGATGTCAGGGCTCCAGTGGGGAAACCACGCGCTGGCTGAGGTTGGTGCGCGCTGCTTCGCCGTGCGTATCACGTCATGGTTTTGTGACTGGCGCCAAGCTCTCCTTGCGCGTGGAGATGGCGGAGATGCAGCCGCCTGATCTTCGACTAAAAGGGGCAGACCGAGCGTCCGTGGCGGGGATCACGGCCGGTGTGGGGCGGGTGCGCGTGCACTGGCATACACGGTCCAGCGCAGTGGTGCGCTAGAACTGACACCACAGGCGCCCGCTCTCACGGCTGCCGCCTACGAAATCGACCATTTAATGTGTCGTTCAGATTACTGGTCGCTAGACACATAGCAGCCAAAAATGCAACGCAAAAAAAATCCCCGCATTTCCTGAGGGGAAGAATGTGAGTGCGAATGCACGAGTTGAATTTGCGCGGTTCGGTAATGGTCGCGAAGAGAGATCACACACACACACACCACAAAGAAGAAAGGCATTTATTCACGACACCTATTTGTGTTGTCGTTGTACTTGATTGCTAGAGCGGATCTCAGCTTTGAAATTTCGTGTCGTACTCCTTTAAGCGGTGCATTAGCCCTTCTCCGCCGATTCGCCAATCCCCCACGTGGGTATGTGCTGCACAGACACCTATTTTTGTTGTCGTTGTACTTGATTGCTAGAGCGACCATTTAATGTGTCGTTCTAAGCGGGTGATTAGCCCTTCTCACGCCCGTCTGCTCCCCCACGTGGGATGTGCCATGTCAGCGGCCAGGCAGCGCGCGCCCATCTCCCCCCGTTGCCAAGGAAAAATATTCCGCAATCCCCCCGTGGGTATGCATGCGGAATCGCCGGTGGACGCAGGTTCAGGATTGCTTAAGAAGTGCATTAGCACTTAAAATTTCGTGTGCACTTTTGCGCGTAATGTTCGCAGGATACACTACAAGGGATGCACAGACACACGTTGTCTTCAGCTATGGGATCTCAGCTTTGAAATCGTGTCGCTTTAAGCTCACGCCCGCTGCCAATCCCCCACGTGGGATGCCATGCAACCTTGTGTTGTCGTTGTACAAAGCGGTTCAGCTTTATTTCGGTCAGACTCCGCTAGCCCTTCTCACATTCGTGGCCAATCCCCCACATGGCTCCAGCGCGCGCATCTCTAGCGACGAGGCGGCCAACGCTGGCTATGCACCACAGGTCAGGATTGTTAAGGGCATTAGCACTAAATTTCGTGTCAGAACACTTTTACACGTCTTCAGCTATCGCTGCTGAATCGCAACGCAAAGTTCAGGAACAGCTAATTGGCGGAGGGCACCACGCTCATGGGCTCGCTACCTAGGATAACGCTGTGGCGCAAAGCTCCATAGCTGCGTCGGCATTGGCTACAAAATGTACGTATTCTCACTCTAGATCGGCAACACAGCTGTGAACAGCTAATTTACCCGCTCCTCATACCCGCTCCACTGGGGCTTTTGCACGCTGGGAGATATTCTGTTTCTGGAGTAGGGACGTTGCATTCCCGGCCCCTCAGCGGCGAGTATTGAGACATAGCAACTTCAAGGTTTCAACATTTATTCACCAAATGCTTCACAGTGCACAGTGCATCCGTATGTTAGCACAGAAAGACATGCCGAAGTGAAAACTGCTAGGGATACCTCTTGATGTCCCTTTAAACGTACGTGCCATCCCCAATCTGCAAACGTCACCAGATGAACGCAACGCATTTAATACGAACCTCTCTCACGCGATGCACTTTAACAGGCGCGTTACAGTTGCATACAGAAAGGGAAGCGTAGATTTGGGGACAGTCATTACTCGGCTTTTAAAGGAATTCAGTGTGCGCCCGATTTCCCTTGTAAAAGTTTCATTACGATCAAAAAAAGCATGTCAGAGCTGGGGCGGTATAGCCGTGTTTTGTCCATTTTGTGTCCTTTTCAAAAGTGTCCCTTTTGAGCGAGCCCTGGATGGGCTAAAAGCGAACACCCGGAAGTGACGCCATGTAAGCACGGCGGAGCTATGAGCCGTAGCTACTCGGAGCAGACGGATTTGGAGCAGACGATTTTTGCGTCGCGGTTCGCTCGCGGAACAATAAACACATAAAAGATACTCTGATACGGTTTCAGTTCTTTCGAAATGCGTTTGCAAGAACAGTTACGTTATTTGAATCAAAGGCCCACTGCTTAACCGGAAGTACGTCATGATGAAAGGGACGCAAAAGGACGTTTTCAAAGGGACAGTTACGAGAATACCGCCCCTGGTGATCCCCTCTACGCAGGGGCTCAAATTTTGTTTGTCACTTTCACCATCCAGGCATCAAAGAGTTTCGGCTTATTAAAGCTAATGCGTATGTTTCCTCCGAAGGAGAGAACTGGCTCAAGAGCTAATCATAAGTAATTTGTAGAAAGCGGGACTTTACTATCAGTCATTAAAAGGTTCTGTTATTGTGTCTCCTCGAAAATAATTAAAATAAACATAAAGTCCTTACTGCACACAGCCGGCCAATGTCCCTGTGTGAGCTCAACGCCGTTACCGTGAGAAGAAGGAAGACCGGCACAGGAAGACCGGCATACCACGGCCTCCGCATTAAACAGCAAAATAGGTGGTCCGCAATAAACACAGTCCAACTGCCGTTGTCTCCTAGGTCACCCAGTTTCAACTTGGATACACCTCGTCAGGTACCTTCCGCCCATCCATCATCATTCGTGTATACCAGGGGATGTTGGCATGCACATACGTAGTAAGACAACACACTCGCGAGATTATGTCTGCGCCGCCGAAAACAGCATGCGAAAGGCCTAGAAAGTTTCTTCTGACAATTAAATCACGCCATGCGATTAAAATAAAAGCTACAGAAGCACTTCTCACGCAATAACAATCATAGCCATCGACATAATTATTTTTGTCAACAAACATCACAAATGGCACGAATGTCTTCAGACACTGAGCACAAAAAAATATGCCCGGAGTAGGGCCTGAGCTGACATACTTCACCAAAAAGCTCACTGAACGTTTAAGTGCATAACCGTATCAAAATCCAAACACTCACAATGAGTACAAAAATAGTGGGGGTTCAGCAAGTACTGAGACAAGCCGTACGGCAAAAAAGTACGTTTTTGCACTGGTCACGACCAATTCAAATCAGCTCGCACTTCTTTGTCGGGTTCATCGGCGTGCCGGTCGCACACTGGAAGGCTTGTGCAAACTCTGGCAGCTTCGACAGCGGCAGGTTGCAGGCCGAGGGCGGAGTCTCGCCGGAGATGTTTCCGCGGCACTTGGGAAGGCAGTACGCAATGAAAAGCAGCTGCGTACCGCTGTAGCTCGTAAAGCCCGGCAGCCGCATGATGAACCGTCGGTCGCCCCGTGGACTTGCGGCGTAGGCTTCGTCGTACGCGTCGACCAGGGCGCCCAAGGCGAGGGTCTCGGCCAGGGCGAGGAAGAGGTTGGTGTCTCTGGCGAATGGACTGTCCCGAAAGCATTTCCTAACAGGTCCTTCGGACGCCAACGGCCCCGAAAGGTGGTAGGCCTTGAGCGTGAGCACGCCCAAAGTTTTGGCGATTTCGGCTCCGAAAGCCCCGAAGTTAACACCGGGGATGAGGTGGAAGTCGAAGATGGGGAAGGTGATGGCGTAAGGCATGAGCTGCAAGTCGGGCCGCCCGTAGAAGATTGCGCTGAAATGAAGCATGGACAAGGACGACAACACTGCGCTCACCTCTACATCGGTGCTCACGTCGAATTCCGGGCTCCGCACAGCCACGTCCGAAGACGTCTTGCGGAAGTTGGAAAGGAGGGCATTTTCGTCCAAGTCGGAGAACATCTGGTCTCCGCTGGCTTTGGCGTGGCTTCTGGGCTTCACTTTCGTCGCTCTGCCACTTCCTTGGATGAGGCCGAAAAGTGTGTCGAGCGAATTCCAGTCAGATACTACGGTGACATTTTGTCGTATCCGCTCCATCGGAGCAAGCGATCGTGGAAGGCCCTTCGCACTAACAGGGCGAGGCGACGTGCCTCCTCCAGCGTTGAGGAAGTCTGGAACTGCTGGTTGTATTGCCCGAAGAGGTGGGGTCCAGAGACAGCGAAGGCCCGGCTGAAGCAGAAGGCCCCGTGTAATATTTTCGCCGCGTCGAGATCAGAGCCGTAGAAGTTCGCAATGAGCTCCTGGTTCGCGAACAGGGCTCCCACCTGTAACGAGTTCCTTCTTTTGTTGCAAAGAAAGGCCGCTGTTGTTTAATTAAGGGGTCATAAAGAGGCGCCTGCAACTTTGTTACATTTGAATGAAGGAGCCTTTCTTAACTTACTCAGCCCAATTCAAGTTGCGAAAGACGTTTTTCAAGGCAAAGCAAATGAAAACTTAGGCAACTTTTAAAATTTTCCTGTAATACTGCCATGTTATGGGCAAAAATGACGTAATATGGGCCAGTACTGAAACAAAGTTGATCACCGCACTAACCGGACGTTAGCGTTCAAGTGAAATGACCAAAGAGAACTAGAGGGCATACTACAATAGACCGCCGAGTAATGTTTCATGGCGGTGGCTTAGCTCGGCCGGCCGCAAATCGAACAAACCAGCTTCTGTGACGTCATTGTGAAGTCGCCAGAAGGTGTCGCGGGAGTATGCCAAATTGTTTGGAAAATTCTTTTCGATTACCCACTGTGTAAAACGTCGGCAATCATATGACCTTGACGACCCGCACTCCACAAAAACCAGCAAGCTGTTCCTTTGGGCTTTTTTCTGGCCTTGCAAAGTCAATGTGTTCTATTACCCGCCTGCAATAGGTTTTAGATGACGTAAATTGCGGGTGGTAGGTGTTTGCGCCCGCAAGATAAGTCACGTACTGTTGGCGCCTTCTGGTTGCACGCTCTTTCGCCAAACTAAGGCAATTAAAGCTTCCACGACAAGATCGCTCCCTGAGGGTCACCTAAATTTATGACCTCGAAATAATCGAGCGAAACCCCTCACCTGCACGGTACACCAGGAAACGAAAAGATGCATCCTGGCATTTTTTAGTTTCTTCCAGAGCCACAGGAAAGTGTTGAAGTAGTCCTCGTTTGCTGTGCCAAATTGCAACCCGGAAGGCGGTGTGCTGTCATTGAGGCCGAAGCTCGAAAGAGTCTCTTCCCATACGTGACGGGAGAGTCCGATCTCAGGAACGTCCATAATGCCCTGCGCGGGGACCGGTGGGATGACGTCGGCCTTGTAATACGCCCGCCTGAGCTTGGAGACCGCTATCCTCTCCGCGTCGCTCACTTGTTCGAAGGTCACCTCGTCCGTATAGTTGCTTTCCTCCCCGCCGTGGGATTGCCGCAGGTGTTGGCGGAGCACGTCGAAATACGCTCTACGCTTGTCCAAGGTCGAAGTGCTGGACGTCTTGTTGAGGATCTCTATTATGGTCCTGCCGCTGTTTAGGAGAAGCGTCCTGGAAGAATTCGCCCGACGGGACTTCCAGAGCGGTAGGACGCGAAACATGACATCCCAGCCCAGCCGGAGCGAGGTCGCCAGAAGCATGTGCGGTATGTCGATCTTGGTGGGACGAAGCGGCCACGTTATCCCGGCTTCCCTGAGGGCCGCCTTGACGCCAGCCACTTCGTGGCGTGTTCCCTGGAGCACTGCGTCGCAGCTGCGGTACAGCGCCAATCCACGCTGCGCGCTGTTCTGGCCAGTCTTCGAGAAGAGAGGCAGTTGCAAAAGGAAGACGTTACATGGAATGATCAGTGATAGAGGGCCGCAGGGAAATATTTAAGCTGTACGCGAACTAAAGGTATCGTAAGACTATTGGTAAACACGCATCCACACATAGCCAGGCTTTACTGTTTTACTTGTTCTGACTTCGGAATTACTGTCCTGTATATATCTGACTTTCTGCACAATTGTTACACACAGAGCAACCATGACCTTCTCGTGGTTATCAAGTAAAAATCCCCGAAGATCTCCATCTTTACTGCCGGGTTAAGTTCGCTTTAATTCTTTCGCCCTGCATACTGCAAATCTTTTCGCTGGTCAATTCGGTTATACCATCCCTCAAACCGCTTTTATACGTTGCACATCTCCCTGCGCTGCTTGGTAGCCATTCTCACTGACTGGACCCGCCTGTCACTTGTTTCTGCCCTTACATTCGGACCCAACTACGCTTATCTCTCTTAATTAGGGTGTAAGATTGTCTCCACACCCGAATCTCCCATATCGGTATCTCACATATCGTCTTCTGAACCGTTACTGCCATCGTCATTCTACAATGGCTCTTTCAACAGAATCCACTTTTTTGGGAAGATCCCAGATTTCTGCCTCATATCATCGTCAGCTTTGCCCTTTGCCCTTGTATGAGACCAGGAGAAAAGAGCAAAGGTGACTATGGCAATATTTGTACGGAAAGTACTCTCCTGATAAAGTTACCCATTGGTTGCAGGCAAAACCACTTTCCACGTGCTTTACCTGCAACTCAAGATGATTTTACGCGGATCGAGAACGCTTCATATCAGCTGCCAAAAACGTCTACTCACCTGTTCTGCCAAAAAGCAGAAGAGGTGAGTAGAAATCATGGAAGGTGACTTAGTATGGCAGGGGAAATCAAATGGTGATGTTGTGGATTTCCCCTGGCGTTACGAAATCAATCACGCTTGTCAACTGGCCGATCTCAATAGATTATTACCAGGCTTTTGGTCCGAATCACGGCTTGGCTGCGCAGCGCACGCATGTCGCGACCTCTGCTTTCTTGTGCCCCATTCTGTAAGTGAGCGCACTAATAGTTGACTGATATATAGATTGCTCAAATATTGCGAGCATAGTAACTGAACTTAAATCATATGGTAGTGATGTTTGTAATGATCTTATCGGTTCTCAGTCTCCTTTATCAGACCTGTTTGGAGTACTAGCAATACTAAGAGAAAACGTATTATAACCGCAGTTCTAACTGCTGGTAGGTGCTCTGTTTTCCACGGTCGTGAAAGATCGCCGAGGCGCATGCGCAGCGCACCTTGGGCAGGTACGTGACGTTCACCAGCCGCGTCAATGTCTCGATGGCGCCAGTAACGACGCGCTGCGGGACGCCGTGTTGCTTTCGGCGGGACCAGCCGTCGCACACGAAGTGCGTAAAGCTCTCGCACGGCCTCACCGACTCGTTCAGTGCGTCGCCCAGGAGATGTGCGTACTCCTCGCAGCTCTGCGTCCCGCACACTTCGTGGGCGATGACGCGACGGTAGAAGAAAAGGAAAAGGAGCAGCAGAAGGCCGCCGAAAATGACGGCGGCGACCACGTTGGCGGTGACCAGCCGCAGGACTTTCTTGCAGCGCTCGTGCTCACTGTCATCCTCGAGCAAGTACTGCACACGTACGATAGATTGATGAACGAATTGATTGATTGATTGATTGATTGTTTGAATGATTTGTTTGTTTATTTATTTATTTATTTACTTATTTATATTGATTGATTGATTGATTGATTGATTGATTGATTGATTGATTGATTGATTGATTGATTGATTGATTGATTGATTGATTGATTGATTGATTGATTGATTGATTGATTGATTGATTGATTGATTGCACCCTACTTTTCGGGTCTCTGCATGTGTTTCACATGGACCAGCAGTCGCCCCATGAATGTAAGGTGGGACCGCGCACACACGTACGCACGCACGCACGCACGCCGCACGCACGCACGCACGCACGTACACACACATACTGTAGATGGAACGTTCCCAGAAAGGCGATAACCGAAGTTCGCGGGGATACTCTAACCACGGAAACACTCCATGCGCGTTGGGCAAAACTGGACGATCCCCTTCAATGTCCCTTTTAGCCTAGACTGTAACCGATATTTTATACGAATGCTGACATCCTCCGCCTTAATATCGACGATGATGATGTGATTAGATTGTCGATTTGTGGCGAAATATAAAACTGAGCTCCGCTTTCATTTTCTAAAACACGCAATCTGTCGTCTCGCTATTGCAGTGATGAAATGCCTCCGAATGTAATACGCTTAATTGGGGCATTCCGCTTTCGGCTGCCTGCTGTGCTGCCTAAATTCTGACGTAGCCATCGTGAGCACGGGAAATGTGTCGTACCAACCACTGACACGTGGGAAGACTATATCAGAAGCATAATTTCCTTTCACACAAGAAATCGCCAGAAACGGACTAACGCAATGCTCCATGCAACCCTCACTGTAGACGTGTCAGCACAATTAAACATTGCAGGTGAACCTTCTGCACCTGAGTGAATGAACTCAGAAATCCCGGGCCGGCGTGTCGGTTCTGCAAGAGCCACGTGCGGTTGGATGCTAGTGACAGGTACCCGTGGTGCGACTTATGGGGCGCCTCGATGGTGGGAGAAGCCCCATCTGCATGCCTGCGTGGGAAAAACGATGGCGGTGAGTAGGCAGATGGGCGCTGAACTCTCACAAAGCACGCCTTGTACACCCGACCAAATTCATGCGGTTACCACGTGGCTTTGATTACCGCGTGTTCCGTGCCACGGAACAAAAACCCAAATATGCAGGCGGCTTTCCATTGATATTCTCTCACCCCGACTTACAACAACTACTCGTCCAGCTGGCGGAAGATGCCGCTAGGACCCACGGGCTCATGGCCGCCGTCTAACGGGGAAGGCTCGGTGACTTCCTCCCGTCACCCCCTTCCTTCTACCAGTTTGGGCTCAAATAAAGTTCTCTCTCTCTCTCTCTCTCTCTCTCTCTCTCTCTCTCTCTCTCTCTCTCTCTCTCTCTCTCTCTCTCTCTCTCTCTCTCTCTCTCTCTCTCTCTCTCTCTCTCTCTCTCTCTCTCTCTAGCGATTCTGTGGGAAAGCCACATATCTGGGGCTCCCGAAGAGCGGCGTGTTGACGAAGGCAACCGCGAAAGCAATGCGGTCGATTGATCGAGCCTGGTCGACCGTCACCGACGTCTATAACTCCCGTCATAGGCGTTGGTGACGGTATTGTGGCTGAATACCATACGAAGCAGTGGTTGCTCCATTTACTAGCACGTTTTAGCTTACTCTTCCTACTTTGTGTTCCGGACGTACTGTTGGGGCCGCATCCCGACTGGGGATGGGCGCATTCGTCCCGGTAGGATAGCTTAGATCCACTGGCGGACTGTCGATCCCTGCCGTGGCCGCGCTTTCGTTCCCCTGAGGGATGGCACGCCCCGCCATGTCCGCGCGCTTATGCGTAGCCGTGTCCCGGTACCCATAGTACGCAAGGAACAACGGTACACAAGGTAAGCAAGACCTCAGTGATCTCGGAAGAGTCGGAACTACAGTATCACGATTCACATACTGTCGAAAGGATAACTTTCACGAAAAATGTCTGGCGTTGTAAAATAGTCGACTCTAAACCAGACAAGAATGGATTCGCCCAGTGTGCGCTGAAAGAGTACTATAATATCACACATCAACCGACCATTGCAGATAGTTCAATGGTGGGGTAGTTCAACAGTCGGGTTGCACATAGTTCACCACAGGAGAATGACACCCTCTGGGAGGATTCGTGGGTCATACAAACGACATCTGATGTTTGCTGCATAGAAATAGGCAGGCACGCCCTGGGGCGACGTCGAGAGGAATTTCATAATTACACAATTTAGCGTGGGTTAACCGTGATGACACTACCGCTGCGATTATTATGGGAGACTTCACAAACCACAGAAGAAATGGTTTACTCTTTTGGTTCCATAAGAAATTCGGGTTTTAGTTGCACACCAAAGCGATCACCCAACGGTCATGTCTTGGTTTAACTGGCCAAAACCGAAAGCGTGTTTTAATTAAAATTTTCAAGAAGCTGAACAAGGGTGGGTCATTCCGACGATTTCCCGATCAGAAACAGGAGGCGAAACTACTGCACCACGCTACAATGCCAGACTGTGCTATATCCTCACAGACAGCAATACCCCCCAAAATGCAGTAAGCCTGTACAGCAAACTACGAGACATCGCCAGCCAAGTATTTTTATCACCTAAATTTAGTGCCTGCTTACGGAAATCTGTACACTTCCATAGCTAAAGGCGGTACGTACCCCGACAGGTGACTCGGTTTGCTGGATTTCGGCGGGGGTGCGTGCCCGAGCGATTCCGGGCGGTTGGCGGAGTGACTTCTTGAGCTCCCGGATTTGGTGGATGGGCCCGTTCCAGACGATTGGGCCGAGCGGGAAGAGCGCGTGTGTTGACCGGGTCCGCCTCCAGAATCGGAGCTCCGTGGGCGGTGCTTCCCGACATTCGGCTTCATGCCCCGGCCTCTGGTGTGATCTCGCTTAGGTACGAAGGCCATGACGCGCCTCTTCAGCCTTCAGTGTCGCTGCTGGTGGGATGGCCAACGGGCGCTTCTTGCAAAGGCGGTGTCGGGTTGGCGACAGCCGATCTGGGATAGGCGTCAGCCTGTTGGATAAACGACGGGAACTAGGCTGGGAGCGGAACGAAGACGTGAGGCAGGGATCGTGCCGAACCGCTCGTGTGGCTGTCTGCTTCCTCGTCGTCCCCACTAGTAGCGACAGAAAAAAAAGAAGGTTCAAGTGGTCAATCATAAACTGCGAAGGAAAAGAAGGGCACGGCGAAAGAAACAGGGAGAAGGTGTTGCTATTGTCTGACAATATTTTAGACACAAGAAGCAGCCGCCTGGCCCCTTTATTAACGTGCAGTTCACCTTACATTTAAGAGCGCCGCTTTTGTGCGAACCGTAAATTCGGTGTGGCCGGAAAAAATACCAGTAAAATACGGACCACTCATGAGCGCGTGCCTCGCAGTGACCGCCGAGCGTCAACGCCACGCGCAGTGGCTTTGTCAAAAACAAACTGTGGCAAAAAAAAACTCAGAGCAGTGAAAAAATTCCGAGCGCTCATGGGCGCGTCTCTCGCGGCGACCGCTGAGTAAAAAAAAAAAAATACAAAAAAGCTCTAGCGCTGTGGTCAAGCCCTACCGCGCCTACAATGCTTGGCGTGAGGAACACGACTATATCGGTGCTCATGACGATTACAACTATATATAGCGCAAAAAAAAACAACGACAGAAGATGTAAATAAACAATTTCCAACTTGAACAAATGTGTGGGATGTGTCATTAAGCGCTCACGTAGAAAGAAATCCTGCAGCTTTTCTATGGTTCAAGCCTTCCGCGACTTAGTGCAAACTTCATCAGGTGAGCTACAATGCTGAGGATGACCGCATCCACCCCTGGCCGCTGAGAAGACGACGACCTCTTCGATGACGACGACGATTACTAGCACTCGCGGAGCTACGCAAATAAACAATAATACTGAAATTTTACTACGTTCTCACCTACCACAGCTTCGGTATTGAAGTGTTGCGCGTGAGTGCAAGCGTTCCTGAATTTTTTACTACGGTATATGACCATTGATTTGGGCTTATTAATGGTGGCTTGTGTAATAGGCTTAAAGAGAAAGAAGGGGAAAGGTGTCGCAAAGGATAAAGGCTGTGTCTGCAGTGACGTCGACGGTACAATACGCACTCTACTGAAGCAACGTCCAGCCTCGTTTCGATGAAACACTCCCTCCTCTAGGAGTGTTTCGCCATCCATTAACGCAATGTAACCTAAACGTACCAACATAACCTAACCAACCGAAACCATCATTTCAAACACCGACAACAAACTTAACCCACCAAAAGTGTAATTAAAGGTAAAGAAGCAAAAAATCAGCTGCCAATTTTGTACTCCCTTATGCAAAATTTGTGCGCAGCGAAGCGAACTGAAGTCTTCTCAGTCACGGCGCACAGCTGCTGCTCCCCACGAAGTGATCGCGTGATCAGTGAGCGCACGGCGGCGGTCGCTACTCTGCCGTCGTCACGTAACGCGTCGCCGCCGCTGAGCATGTTGTTGTAAATCGTGTTTCCACCTCCCACGCAAATGTCACGTGGTTCGGATGAGCCAAGAACACTGCAGGAGCGCCTCTCGAAAGTGGGAGGGGAAGCAATGAAAGACGTGAGATCTTAGCAGAGCGTGCCGCTCTCCCCATCAAACCATTTGAAGTTTGGGCTTTGGGGTAGGAACCAGAAAAACCGAAGTATGACGGAAAGTTGGGCTAGTTGGTGCATATTCGGATTCATGGTGAAAAACAGCGCAAGAAACACAGGGACAAAAAGAAGAGCCGGTTTTGCTTTCATGGCCCAAACGTCAAACGGTCGTAACTTCTGCTACACACCAGATAGAATGATAATGTTAGTCTCATTGCACTCCTTGATCTGTTCACAGTTCACTGGTACCTTGTTCAGCTTCATCCCTCCACAGTTTTTTAGGATGGCTGTCAAAAAATCAAATATAAAAATACGAATAAATTGGAACATAGTCGTTTTGCACAAAAACATTTTATATCTACAATCACAAAAAAAACTACATAAGCCCCCCCCCCCATTTTTATCATCATAACTATAAAAATAATATTTTTGATCAAAGACCCATGTGCCCTCATAACACACTAAGGAAGCTACTATCACAGCTCAAGGGCAACTACTGAAGTTCAAAATCAATATGGGTGCAGATGAGTCTGTGCTCTTACCACAAGCCTTGAAGTGTTTTTTTTTTTAATTGCGAGACCTTGCCCTACGGCATAAGAGGATGTTTTCAAATCTACAATTGCACTAGTCTCACGAGATTTGCAAAGACCGATTCAGAGCTCCGCTGACCTCCATGCTGTCGTTTCACTGAAAAGAA
The DNA here is from genome assembly GCA_013339765.2 of Haemaphysalis longicornis. Lineage (NCBI taxonomy): Eukaryota > Metazoa > Arthropoda > Arachnida > Ixodida > Ixodidae > Haemaphysalis > Haemaphysalis longicornis. The sequence goes on along the minus strand of CM023449.1, from coordinate 305,596 downwards.
AAAAAATAGAAGCCTTCAGGTGACTTTACAGGGCGCATGTAGACAAAATACCAGCTTGTTTTATTCAAAGGATTTCGTGTTTTATAGTGCGCCCAGCACTTGTCCGGTAGCAAACAATGCGTTATTAACTGAAAAATTAATCTATTCAAGTTAAAATTTTGATTCTCCCAACAAATCGTTCGTTTTCTCGCGGCGTCTGCAATGACATCACAGGAACTGACCACTCTGCAGCTGATTGCGGCGCTTTGTTTACCGTTAGTGAAACTGGATGGCGCCACCATACCGCGGTAAGGCGTTTTCTGCCTTTGGTTTGTTTTAACCGTATTAAAACCTGGTTTGTGTTTCTTCAGGGAAAAAATAATCGTTTCGTGAAACATAGTGCTCGCTCGACAAATATGGGGACCCGTAAAACATTGTTGCTTGTGTCAATCGGCCAGTGTCGTCAGAGACAACCCCGAAGCCCCGCAGTCCTCTGCAGCTAAACCAAGCATAGCGCGCGCAGTACCAACAGCCGTACGCTTCGGTACTTCTATGTTTACGTGTCTTTCGTAACACTGTTTGTCCCATAATTCTTACTGCTTTAAGAAGAATGTGCCCTAAATTTAAGCGCAAATAGCGCAAATAGCGGCCTCCGCGAATCGCAGAGCTGGCTGGTATGGCATCATAGGTTCTGTTGCGGGAAATGAGCTAGTGGGTAGCATGGCCATTCCCTTTTTTCCAAATTATATAGCTTATTTGGACGTAGTTTATCTTACAAGCGGTGTCCGTACGATTATAACGAGGGAATCGTTTGAATGGACCAAACTTATGTTTTGTCTTCATGGTACCTTTAATGGAGTACTGACACCAAATTTTGACGCCTAGAAAATGACATAATTGGCTTCAGTAATTTGTACAGATGCCTCAAAAAAATTTTTGCAGCGATCCGAGGCTGGAATCACATCGACAATCGATTTTGATTGTCCCGGCCGCGAGCTACCACAAATCGGCAGCACTAGCGAAATCGCTGTCGGTGTGACGACACATTGGCCGGCGTCTCTGGACGGTTCAGGTGACGTCATACAGTCGTTTTTGGAACCGCAAACGGTAGCCCGCGCTGCTGTTGTCGGTGGTCTTCATTTCGGCAGGAGACGTGGGTGTACCTCTGTGAGCGATGCTTGTAAACTTTGCGCACTTTGCGTGTTCGACGTCTTTGCTCTTGAGTTCGTGGCCGGCGCATGGTGTTCCCTTGCACTGGTGCCGAAAACTGCGCGGTGCCTTATCTGAGCGGCCTGTGCGAACTCGTTTCAAAGTTGGGAAAGAACGAGGAACTAGCTTTCATTCCTATTTTACAGGAACGTGTACAACACTGCCCACAGGACATCGCCCAGGCCGACCGCCCGATATTCATCGGTGGACGCACGGGCCACTTTAAAAGAAACTGTTGGAATTTATTTCCGAAACTGGACTCTCTAGTTTTGTGTAGTGCGCCCGCTTCACATTGTGTCTTTTTCTTTTTCTTTTGTTTGCTTGCCTTCTGTGTCGTACCCCTGTTCTGTTTTGTCCATAGTTTTACTGTTACCTATTTCCTGTGGCAAAGTGGCGCAAATAAAAGAAAATTCTGCGGCGCACGACGTTGTCGTGAGATTGAGTAGATCTCAGCTTTTTAGAAGGGAGATGAATAAATGGCCCCCATTCAGCAAGAACGCCTGCACCAGCGACGTACGTAGCAGCGAAATGATTCACAAATCCAGGTGACATCGATACGTTCTATTGCACATGCTTCGCTGTTATGAATCACAATGGAAAGGATTACACTGCCAGGCCACGGGGAAAGAGGAAGGCGGAGCTTAGCAATTCCTAAATTGGTGCAAGATAGCAGATCTCTAAATTGGTTCAAGAAAATGTCCTGTAACAGGATATTCCGTGTTGGGTAAAACCAGAGCGTCGGTCATTCTGTATGTGAGGTGAAAGTATTTGCGCATTCGCAAAATGAGTCATGCTAATATGGTAGCACAAAAGCTGAATCACATCAATAGTATACGCCATATAATAATTTGCATATTTCATCTTTTTTTGTACACGCAACCAGTGGCTTAAAAAGTTCCACGCAACAGGCCATCCTTATTTCGGGATATTGACTTGTTAACAGTACATGCTGTTCTCTCAGAAAAGCGTTCTTTACAAGCGACATGCACAATTTTAGGGAGCAGCCATTTCGCGACAGTTCGTGGGCTGAGGCGCGTCGCTGTCGGTGTCATCGAGCGAACGATGGCAAGTCCGAAGACTGAAAAAAAGCAGAAGAGGAGACTGTCGACAAATAGGGAGGAGGGCGGTTCGCCGTGGTGGCGCCAGACGCTTTTCCGAAAGCTTGCGGAGGAGGGCAGGTTGCTGTGCCCGCACCAGACGCTCGTCTGCGCGACGCTTGACGAAAACTAGGAAGGGGCGTGTGCGTGACGATGATGTACCTTAGCTTCCTAAGACGCGGGCGCGGTCCCTTCTTGAGATGCACTTCACGCCGCCGACGCAGAAGCTCACCATCGCTGCCGTCGAGAGAACCCACGAGTGAGTGCTGCCTCTGCGCACTGCAGCGCTCAGGAATGAGTGCTGAACTGCGAGTGAGGCAACCGATCGTGTACTTCGTCATCTGCTGCAGTTAAACGAGCTGCCCGAGCGGAGGCTGAGCACCGACCACATCAAAACCCAGAGTTAGGGCTGAACAATGAGTGAGGCAATTGGTGCTTGGGCTCCGCCAGCCGCTGCAAATAAAGGTTTTCGGTAACCGCAGAAATACGTCTGTCTAAAACTGTTTGCCGCAACATATTTTGCACAGTCGAAACAGCTAATCAGCTGTGCTCAAATTTTGTATTAGGGGTATGGTAATCGCCAGCCAATGTATTGTGTGTGTGTGTGTGTGTGTGTGTGTGTGTGTGTGTGTGTGTGTGCGTGCGTGCGTGCGTGCGTGCGTGCGGGCGTGTGTGTGTGTGTGCGTGCGTGTGTGTGTGTGTGTTGTGTGGGGGGGGGTGCGTGCGTGCGTGCGTGCGTGCGTGCGTGCGTGTGTGCGTTGTGTGTGTGTGTGTGTGTGTGTGTGTGTGTGTGCGTGCGCGCGCGCGCGTGTGTGTGTGTGCGTGTGTGTGCGTGTGCGCGTGTGCGCGTGTGCGCGCGCGCGCGTGTGCTCGCTGAATGAACGCGCCGTAATAAGGCCGCAAAAGAATAACTACGAAAGTGCCCATAACAGTTCCGCCGGAAACACACTACCTGCAGCTGCCAATTACAGCCCACTTACAGCTTTCGGGCACCAAGTTTCTTCGGTGGCGACCACTTACAATTCGTCACCGCAACGGACAAAGAGCGGATCGATTCAAGCGATGGCGAGGATCCCGTTCTTTTCTCGCTTCCACCGATCCTCGAAGGGCGATGCTCGTCACGCGCGCTGCTCTTTACGCTACGAGCTGTTGAATAGCAGTCCACCGAGGTATTAGTGTTCCTCTCTTCCTCGCTGCTCGTACGAGAGCGTGGCACGTCACATGGATATTAGACCCGAGCGGCGAACATGGCGGAGCCAGTACTTAGAAGTGTACAGGAGCGAGTACGGGGCAAACTGCGCGATATGGAATAGTAGACAAACTGCCGTATGGAATGCTATAGCAAGTTGACATTGCGAACAGCAGCACATGCGAAAGGGGGTATTCATCAACGGCAGTGGAGCCGCCAGCCTTTAGGCTCTCCGGAAAGCGGCGTGTGTTGTGCTGTCGACGTTCGCTCGCTACTTTGCTTCTTATTTCAGCACTTACCAGAGGCCACACTCGGCGGCGATTGACGACGGCCTCTCGCACGGTTACAGGCCCCTTTCTCGATCATAGCGAGCCACCGCGCGCATTCTCTCGTGCTTTTGTTCGTTGTGTTCGTGCCGTTACCGGAACGTGTCACTGTGGCTTCCTCGCGCAACCTCGGCAGCGTTGGCTTCGTCCAGCGGAAAAATGTCGTCACCTTTGTCCTTCTTTGACTTTTATTCGGAAACGGCCTCGGCGGCGCTAGGCAAACTTTCGCGCGGTGAGGAGCAGCTCCTTTTTTCAAGACAGCGAACCTCTGCGCTCCGATTTTCGCGTTTTTATTCATGGTATCCGTACTTTTACAGTGTTTCATCTATGTGGTGCTTTCTCGCTCCACCTGGACGGAGTCGGCTTCGTTCAGCGGGAAAATGACGGCACTAGACGGGACGTCTTGGAGCGAGTCGCTCCCATAGCTGCTGTGCGCTTGTCTTGGCGTCTCATCATGCATCGTTAACACCCTCTTCCCACCATAGTGCCAAACCAACACGGCAAAACGGCGCTTAATCGCGTGGTCCGGCGCCGTCGACGACTGGCGGTCAGTAGAAACCGGTCAGTAGGAGTCAGAAGTGATCACTTCTTCCAGACAGTACTGATCCGAGCCTACCGTTGTATTTAGTGTATTGGCTTTGGACCTTAGAAAATCTGTGATTCCGGGTTTCAGAAACACATCCGTTGTGAGTAACCCCTTGGCTGAGGATTACAACTACATCTGTCTCCTATGCGTCGCACGTCAGTTGCGTGAGTTCTGCATTCAGACTTTTGTTCCGTTTGAAAACTGCAGCCCCGCGCTGGTTATGCTCAACGAGCTGACAAATAAATCTAATTACTCGCTGCTGGTATTACCTTAAAACGCAACTTTCTTTAGGCGGAGAGCCCACATCCAGTTTGAAAGGATACATCATCGAATAAACATGAATGGTAAATAGAGTGAAAAGGGAAAAAACAAATGCTGTCCTTAAAGTGGCCATGCAGACACAACACAAATTCGGTTCATTCGAAAGATTTCTCCGTCAGAATAATACTGATAGACACCCCTTTTAACGTAAACTTCGCTCAAATGAGCTGCATGATTGGGAAAAATCAAATGGCCGTGTGACCCACTTGCTCATTTCCCGCAACAGAACCTATGACGTCATAAGCTCTGCTCTGCGATTGGCTGAGGCCGGCAAAAGCAAACGCAAATTAGGCAGTGCTTTTAGGCTTGCCGAACGAGCTAGTTGCATTTAAATGTAGGGCGCATTCTTTTTATAGCAGTAAGAATTGTGGGGTAAACAATTAAAGTTTTGAACGAACACGTAAACAACGAAGCAGTTAATGCGGCTCTTTGCCAGCTAGCACCGTTAACACAGCCGTCGGAAGCGCTAAAATTGTCCGGAACAACACTAGCCAACTGGCACAAAAGTGCAAACACTGACAGTTCAGCAGTATTGCAGCGCCATCTATGAAAGGGGGCGACAAACAAGATAATCAAACCGGCGCGACTGTGAGATGGTAGCAGCTCTGGCCTGTTTTGGGCCTGCTCTTAATACGTCATGCTCATAAAACACGATATAGCCGAAGAATTGAAATTTTGACTTGGAATATTTAAATTCTCAGTGAATGGAGCACCGTTTTCTGCCGAACAAGCGCCTAGGGCCCAAAAACAGTAAATTTTTCGAATAAAAAAACGTATTTTGTCCGCAAGGTCCCTTTAAGGGTAGCAACAACTTTTGAAGATTAATGTTCTTGAACAAACGCTATTGCCTACAATATCTCACAGCAATGAGCAAGCAATCGTTTACGAGCTTCCCATTGTCTGAAGGGCGGTCAACGTACGACGGGGAGCGCCAACGACAGCGTTCGGAGAACACCAACTGGACGGAGTTTCGGGTGACCCGTGACCTCAAGCAAAAACCCCAAACTAAACTTGCAGTGAGGGGATTAGTTCTTTTCGTCGTTTGATCAGACGCCACCACTATTTTCAGAGAATTTTTTTTTCTTGAGAGCCGATAACGTTTCGCGCGGACAAAGCGGGCCGGCGGTTCCGATGAGCGATGTTCGGTATTTGAGGGATCTTGCCTCTTCCCCTGGTTAGCTGAGCGTGAAATGGACACGGAGGGGACGGGAGAGACATCAGCTTCAGGCGATGTTGGCGGCTGAGGCCGTCGGTCGCTTGCGCCCGTGCTCACCCGACAGCGCGGCGTCTGCCACGGCCACGGAAGCACGTCGAGCGGCGCCTCTAAAGCCAAACTTTTTCCAAAAGACCATAGGCACCCTCCCTTCCCGGCAAGACCCCTGGAAGACCAACTAACGAGGAAATCCACTGGCCCCTTGAAATGAGGAGGCCTTAGTCTAAAGGGCAAATAAATTTTCCCTCTCTCTCTCTCTCTCTCTCTAAAGCCCTAGCAACATGCACGCTAAATCAAGCGTCGCGCGAGCGTGTGCGTCGTTCGGCGGGAACGCGCCGCCACGCAGGAGAGGGCGAGTAACCGCATGAGACCGGCGAAGTCATGCGCCAGCCGCTGCGACGGCGGGCGTTCTGGACTCGTTTGTATTAACCATGCTATCCTGTTGAAGTCATTTATGAGCAGTTATTGTCGGCTTTTGAACTGCAGTTAACACCCTAGCTTTACAAAGAAATATCACTTGGCAGTGTTTATTTATTACTAAGTATTTTGCGGGCAAATATTATAATGCTGCGAAATTTATTTCAAGTAATTTCCGTCAAATCTGAACAAAATAAGATAGGATGATTAACGAAGACGCACTTCGCACAACTTCTTTACTTGCTACTTGATTTAATCTTAATGTTATGCACCGACTCCAGCTTCATGAATTCAAAGTGTAAGCAAAAGAATTTCACCGCGGTGTTAATTCTCAGGTTACCGACGAAAGTCATTTGTAGGTTAAAAGGCAACGTACACTGGCACCCTGTGTTTACCCTGCAAAAAAAGCTGCTCTAACCCTCACCGCAAAAAAAAAACAACCAAGAATAAGGTTCTACCAAGATTCGAACCATGGGCTTTTAAAATAAAACCCCATCACCCAACCGCCAAACCGCTTGACCACACCAGGAAATAAAGCGGAGGTCAAGAACTCGGTACTAACCCAGGCCACCAACGAATATTGTCGGGTGTGTTTTGTTTAGGTCGTATTTGAGAGATTTCGGCTGCGGTAACGCTTCTTTCTTACGCACCCATCTTGGAGCTGAAGTCAATTATGCTAGCGCTACAAGCAATGTCACCACAGCTCCCTTATTTGAGTCAAGAAAAGCTATCGCACATCCCCGGTCTCCTCTACGCATGCCACGGTATAGTCACGAATGGAATGGAATGCGGCGCTAGCAATCCAGCGTTGATAACGCTTGCTCGTCACGCACCGATCTTGCAGACCAGCCCCATCTTACTAATACTACAAGTGATCGAGCCATAGCTGCCTTATTTAACTCACACAAAGCTATCGTAAATATCCGATCTCTCCGATGAAAACCAACCAAGCTACAAATGAATTAGCGTTTTCGAACAGAACTAGCTTGCAATTTGTCTCAAGGCAACCGATTACTGCCCGTTAAAAAGAAATTTTTTGGTTTCTGCTAAAAGGAATGACCACAAACCACGAAAAGGACAGGAAGCCCGGCCGCTGCAGATTGCTTTCCGAGGAGGAGGAGGAAAACCTTTATTGTGGGCCTGGTGATGTGGGAGTGGCTCCTCAGTCCAGGAGACCATGGGACGACCTTGCTGTATCAGCCCTGGACACCAGGAGTTGCTGTGCATCCAAGCCGGCGCTGGTCGTCAGGTTCTCCCACAGCTCAGGAAGGGGAAGGGAAGTGGGTAAAGGAGGGAGGGCTGGGTTGTGTGCGCACCCCAAGATCATGCGTATGAGGCTACATGGGTTAGGGCAGAATTTACATGTGGCAGAGTATTGGGTGGGGTACATACGATGTAGCCAAGTTGGGTGAGGAAAGGTGTTTTCTTTCTCGCGCTGCGTCGACGCCGATATCTGGCGAGCATAGACAGACATCAGCGCTGCTTGCGCGTCAGCAAGGTGGATAGAAGAGCTAGCGTCAGCGACACCCGGCCACCCCTCGCATGATCATCCAGTGGACCGGGCCACCCCGTGCCGCGCTTGCGCAGCTCGGCTCTCCATGAGCCACGGGAAGCTGCTCAACCTCGGCCAGTGTTGGTGACGCTTCAAAAAAGCGATATCATTCTGGTATTCCTGGATTTCCGAACTCACTGAGGACATTTCTGTTTGTGCCAAGTGTACTACTGGACAGAATGCCTGTGAATGCAGTTTCTTTAAGTCGATACATTAGGAAACTTTTCACCACGCATCCTGTGTCTTGTTTGCCTTGAATGTGAGAGATAAAAACATTATCTTTAGCGAGACGTCATTAACCTCTCGGAAAGGTTTAGACAGAAGCCGTGTATCTGCCAACAACGTAGGCATACTTCTCAGGCTGTTGAACAACTCCGGCTTGAGCAAGATCAGGAGATGCACCACGTGTTGCAGGAAACGAGCTTGTATACCACTCGGGTGCGGGGCGAATGGGAACAAACATGGCGGGCGACTCTCGTTCGACCACACCCTACGCAACCACAGAAATTTCTCGATGTCGATCGTTTTCGACTGCGGTAAAAAAAGAGCAATAAATCTCGAGGAAAGTCGACACGTGGGCTTCTGTTTTCTATAGGGAGCGAAAGTGGGAGACGAAGAGAACAGGCGAGAAGAGGTGTCAGCGGGGCGTCCCCACTCCTTCGCCGTCTTGCGGAGCCGCGGCCAAGTTACGCCCCCTCCACCTCTTCGTGGTGGCGAATGAAAACGGGGGCAATGCCAGTGGGCGCGAACAATTGTGGAGGCTGCAATCCGCACCTGTCTCCGTGCGTTCTCCTGCATGGCGTCTTTTCAGTCGCTTTGATGGATCAGATATCCGTTTTATGTGTTAATTCCATTTTCTATTTCTCAGGTATTTTGTAGGGCACCCGGTACTGCTTAGAGTAGACGCGATAACATTAAAATATGGAAGGTGAAAAAAAATAATTTAGGTATTCGAATATATTCTAACCTGAATGTGCGTTAAAGGGGAACGATGCAGTTTTCGCTCTTCTGAAATGTTCGTTTAAATGGCTTCACGGTCTGTGCTTAGTCCACTCGAGGACCGCCAAGCTTAACAAGGTCGGAGTGTACAATACCGCAGTACATTGAAGCTCAGCTATGCTCACAGAGATAACGCTTAGAGCTCACTCGAACGGGACAGGAGCTCCTGTGGCGGCAAAACATCGCAATCTCGTAGCAGCCTTATGAGCCATTACCTATCCCTGATGATATACTCGGGCAAATAGACATGAAGCCTGGACCAAGGCGCATGCATCCTATTCATAATTCGACACGACGCCAAGCAAGAGCCCGGTCTCCCCAGGCAGCTGAATAATAGTTCGTAGGTAGTACGCTCTGACGCAGCGGAGTACAGGGATCACGGGGCATACGCTATAGCGATCACCGGTCAAGAAAGCCGTGTGTTATGAAGGAATGGGCAGGTCCGCGCAGAAAGTTATGAGCCGTACCACTGCTTCTACACAAACACATTCATTCTATTCAACAAACAATCCAAACGGGCAGATAATAAGAGCAGAGAAAGACTATTTACAAGGCTCAGAGAGAACTAGCGAGGCATTGGCCTACTTCAGTCCGCGGGAGCTGGTACGGTGTAGTAGCGTCACGGAGAGACGGGGCGGGGGATTGGGCGAGACGATGCGTGGCGGCACTGTCCGCGAGGCTGCTGAGATCTGTGCGCCGAGGAGCTCCAAACCGGCGTTATGGCCCCACGGCGAAAAATGTGGCGGTACCGATGACTATAGCGGCGGGAAGAGATAGCTTGGGCCCACAACGAGGCCTCGCTGCCCGCGCTGCGCGTCACCGGCTCACCGCTGACTCGTAGGCCAGACACCGACATCTCCCAGCGGCTTCCAGGGCTGTCGTCGGGCCTACACTGCGACGGATCGTAACTTTGAAGGCAGCGCCGACGACGGAACTCGGGCCTACACCGCGAGGCGCCGTCCTTCTGTGGTCTTGGTTGGTTGGTTGGTTCCCTATGGCATGGCGCGTACCCACGCGGGGGATTGGCCAAGAAGCTGCCTGTAATAATTAGGCTGTGGCCCGGTTTATTTTAGAGAGAAAGAAAAAAGAAGTACGAGAAAAACATTGACAGTAGAAAAAGAAATCTTTGGATAGAACAGGATTGTCAGGAAAAAAACTTGCGAAAGAAGGCATAGCTATCTAGCAGGGCATCCGGCCTGTCGCCGCAACAAAGGAATGAAAGGCGATCACAACATCTCTGTGGCATATCCTATGACGGAAGCACCCAGGGAAAGGGACGACCGATTCCGAACCCCATCTTGCTTCTTCATCTTCGATGCCGCTTTTTCTCGCGCAAACACTACACCACCGCTACCGGCGGATTGCAAACCACTCTGCACCGGCTCTTCACTACACACTGGTCCACTCAGCATTCTCGCAGTCGTAGCCCCCTGCCCTTCTGTGGCGGAAGAGGCGGCAGTTGCTTTATACCTCACACATAGGCCACACCCTGTAAATATAATCGCACATTCGAAAACAGCCATTCAAAATTTTACCCGGGGACATAGCTCACCTACGGCGCCTACTTCCAGTAGGTGTCGAACCGGAACCGGAACCGAACTGAAAACTGGAGCCGAACCCAAATTTTCGCCCGGTACCTGAACTAAACCGGAACCCTATCTTTTCCGCCATTTTGAAACTGATCCCGAACCGGAACGAATGAAAGGAAGCGTTCACACTAAGGTATAATAAACTGGCCATGAACGGGAAAGCGCATATCTGGGATGGAACAAGCGGCATTGTTCGAGAATACGATTCGAACAAGGCAACAAGTGTTGTCACACAAGGTCATAAGCCCACAAATGAAGCAATTGCCGTTTTCCCAGGGGGCAATCCAAACCAACTATCCCCCGCTGCTTCTCGAAGCTCCCAATTCAGTCGGTATTCATCGAATCACCTGTCTATAATTGTAGTGATTTGCCCAAGTCTTAAAAACAAATCTTTCGAATTTTCTGCGCTGTTGAGCATGCCGAAACCGGTTATTGTGATTAGAAGTGAGGCTTGGTTGAACTCCTTGGTATCTACAGGATTCCCCGCACAATATAATGCAAACGCCAGTGAATACACTCCCAGTGCCAGTGAATATAATCCTAGCGCAAGTGAATATAATCCAGGCGCCAACCAATTTAATCCAGGACCCACGTAGTGCAGAACACATGCGAGCGCTTTGTAATTTAGTATGCAACCAATACCATCCGGGCGTTGTGTATTTTCATCCAAGTTAGATGAACTAGGTTGCGCGACTATCTTAAGCAGACGACATAAGAACTGCGCAATAAAACAGTCACGTGACTATCCAGCACTCTCGCCTATTTACTATACTCTATCCGAGGATGGTGTCATGGGATTGAATTATCGCATTTAAATTGCTCGCTTGTTCGAAATTTTAGGGGAAACTGCCAGAATGCCTAATTCTCGAAACCCAATACGGACCCGAACGTGTGACAGACAGGTGGCGCTGCTGGCACCGTTGAACAGCGCCACCCGCGGAAGTAAATCGCAAAAATGGTCGGGACATGCCCTGGCGTGTAGGTGTGGAGAACGCGTGTTTCCGGGTTGTTTAAAGGGGCAACCTCGCATTACCGTGATGATGTTAGTCATACGAGACTCACATTTTTTTTGTCAGAAATTAGGTCCGGGCGACACGCGTTCGGTTTAATTATTTACCTAATATAGGTGCTTCATTCATTATTCGTTAGTCATTGATTTGGTTGAAAGTCAAATTGATGTACCCAGGGCTCGTAAGGTACCAAATTAAAGGCCTCGATAAGGGGAGTCGTGCGGGAGAAATTAAAAATTGCTTCCTGCTTATAATCATGAGATGGTCACGTGAGTCATAGATTGGGTTAAATGTCAAAGTAATGCCACTAGGGCTTCCTAGGTATCAAATTAAAGGTCTCGATAAGTGGAATCACGTGGGGCAAATAAAAATATCTTCCTGGTTATAGTAATGAGAGAGTCACGTGAGTCATAGATTGGGGTTAAAAGTCAACGTGATGCCGCAAGGGCTTGTGAGGTATGAAATTAAAGGTCTCGATGAGGAGAATCACGTGGCCGAACTTGGCACATCATGGGATTCGTGCCACGCAGAAACTCATCGTGGCTCGTTTTGTCTGGCCTCGCATGAACGCTGATTTTCGTGACTGGGTCCGCGCGTGTGCACCATGCCAATGCGCAAAGGTTCACCGGTGCCCAGTTCCGCCGGCAAAGACGTTCCTACAACCTGATCAGCGCTTCGCCGTCGTGCATATCGACCTCGTCGGTTCCTTGCCCCCTTGCCAAGGCCACCGCTACCTACTGACTTGTGTGGACCGATTCACACGCTGGCCTGAAGCCACACCGCTACCTGACATCTCCGCTCCCACGGTAGCGTCAGCACTCGTGTCGACGCGGGTAGCGCGCTTCGGATGCCCATCACCCATCTTCACCGACCGCGGACGACAGCTCGAGTCTACTTTGTTCGCCGAGCTGCTTCAACTCCTCGGCACGACTCGTTTGCGCACGGCAGCGTACCGGCCACAAACAAAAGGATTCGTCGAACGCTTTCACCGCCAACTTAAGGCCGCGCTCACAGCACACGACTGCCCAGCACAGCGGGTGCAGCGCTTGCCCCTCACACTTCAGGGCATACGCACCGCCTTCAAGACTGACCTGACGTGTTCTTCGGCTAGACTCACTTTTGGAGCCCAGCTTCGACTACCAGCCGACCTGTTCGAATACCGTCTCAACCATCTTCCGCCGCGGACTACGTGAAATCCCTGAGATTGATCCTCGCTGACCTTCGACCGCAGCCTACAAGGCAACGAAAACCCACAGGACCTTGTGTGCTTCCGGACCTTGAACAGGCAACACATGTGTTTGTGTGGTACGGACCCGTGCGCCGCCCTTTGCAACCATCCTACGTTGGGCCTTTCCCTGTGGTAGAACGACACTCGTCAACATATGTCATCGACATCAATGGCTCTCACGACAACATAGCCCTAGAGCGCCTGAAGCCGGCATACGTCACCACCGCCGACATAAACCCTACGAGTCTTCCCACTGTGGCTGCACACCACCGCGACCATTATGTACGTTGGGTTCATCAGAGCGTCGCACCAGCTCCTCTCTTGGGGCGGAGCCCTGTAGCGGCAAGCCACAGTGCCAGCGGCAGCAGCGTGACGCAGGCCCACGAGCGCGCTCATCCGCCGGAGAGCTCGCGCGTCGCTGGCATTAGGAACCCACGGCGTTCCGAATAAATCGGCCTTGCTACGTGGTGTGGTCGTCTCTCTTTCAACGCCTCGTGGCATGCGCTCTACAACTACATAAATATGCACGGGGGTAGATGACGGGAAAAATGATTGAGGTTCACAGTCAACTAAAAAAAGAGCAAACTGAAGTATGCGCCTTTACGGCAACTCTTCTTCAAAATTTATAACTGCCACTATTAATGCAAGAATATATATGGCAAGGCTGTAACAGAACCGCAGGTACTTAAAAAGGTGTAGGGGTGGGCATGCTAATTCAAAAGGGACCCAATTGGCACAGGCTAAACAGAAACTGCGAAGAACATATGTGGGTTAATTACACGATAGTGATAGAGAAACGTTGTTAGGAGTCGCCTATCTGTGTTCAGGGGATGATAGTGACGTTAGAGGAAAGAATGAAAAACCGGTAAGCTGCATTAAACGGGACCTCGATCACTTAAGACAATCGGGACCGGCGATTCTGCTGGGAGACATGAATACGCACATTGAGGACCTGGACGGATACACAGACCGCAATAGGAAACTTGTACTAGATATGTGCGAAGATGATCTTATTGTATTCAACAGAAAGAATAAATGTGAGGACAAATCACTTGTGAACGAGGGGAAAAGCAGTACAGTATAGAATGTATTCGTTGAAAATTAACAGCGCTTCGTGCTGTGTCGTAGTCTTTCTCGTCGTTGTTTACTGTCATATTTTAAGCGCTCTCCATTCAAGTTCGTTGAAAAAGTTTAGCGGTCAATTTCTTCGCTTGGCAACACTGAAAACGGCCGCAGACATGGCCGATGCGCCACAGATATGGACAAGTACCGCCATCCCGCGGAGCCTGACGTAACGAGTGACGGCGCACTCACACGGTTACATGGAGGAGAAGAGGGGTGCCTGATCTGTGGGCCGTGCGCACAACGTCGCCTAGCAACAGACACTTGGCCACAGATATGGCGGCGCACACTCAGTTGCCTGCATGCATTCCACGCCATTGAATACCGGCCATAGAGAACAGCCTCCTATCGGAAGGAGTGTACGAAAGGTTGACGACTTCAATGGAAATAAATGAAACAGGATCCCGAAGCCTAAAATTGACCATAAAGAAATAACCTTGACTTTTGGAAAAATGAGATGGTGGTTCAAAACGGTGGTTCAAAACTTTACATTAAATGTTGAGCAAATGGCTATTATTGCCAAAAGCCTGGAGACGGAAACTGAGAGGCAGCCTCCGAAACATTGGGAATACAGCGAAATTATTGGTTTCATTGAAGTAAAAATAAGGAACGCGAAAGGTCGCTACTACTGAACAGAAAAAGAAAGCCTAGAAGCTGGTGGAACAGGGAAATCAAGGAAGCCATAACACAAAGAGAGGAAGCATCGAGACAGCACCGGCAGGCCAAGCGAGTGGGAATACAAGCAGAGGAAATAACTTTGAAGAGGAATTGGTACCGCTTAAAAGAGCGGGAAGTCCAAAATTTTTCACAGCAAAAACTTAAACGATAAAGTAACGGGTGGGTCTCCAATAACGGGCAAAGGATAAAGCCGCACTGAGAAAGCTTTGGAGTCATGTAAAAGAACTAAGGAAAAAGACCGAAGAAGTACAACTTCATGTCATTAACGGTGAAGGTCAGGTACTAAAAGGGGAAGAAGCGATATTTCACATTTGCTGAATGATACACGAGAAGTTCAGAAGAACGGAGAGAGGATTGCAGCATTTAGAGAGTGAGGCAACTGAGGTGCGTACCGATAGAGAGCTAAAGTTGGAGGAACTAAACTGGAAAAAAGCCGAAGAAAATGTACCGACTAATAGGGCAACAGGGTTGGAAGAAATTTCTATACGGCTGGTAAACCTACTGACACAAAAAAGCAAAGTGCAACTGATTCGAGCAATTGAAAAAGTGATCAAAACTAAGGAAGTACCGGACGATTGACGTAAAAGCAGGTCGAAGCTGAACTGCAAAGGTAAAGGAGACAGGGCAGACGCCAACTCGTATAAGCCTATTAAAGTTATCTCAGTGGCGTACAGGCTGATAAGGCAAATCATAAAAGCGGAACTACAAGCTTGCATACAGGGGAACGGCATACTGAGAGAACTACAAAATGGACTGCATTCCTTTGCACTACCCAGCAGTTCCTTGTAGTGTTCAAAAAACGCGCGCTCCACGACTTTGAAAGAGTAGAACATGTGTCCCAAGCGAACCACTTGATTACGCTGAGTGACTACAGGACGGCGGACGTGCGTGAATCGAGGCACCCTAACAGGAAATGCCTGGCCTAATACACGCAGACATAGAATTTCGCCATTGGGATACCCATGCAGGAGTAATGACACGAAATTTTAAAGCTGAAATAGCTAGGTTGAAGGCCTCTCTTGTATAGAGAAGTATCGTAAAGCGAGTTTCAACATATTTTGAATCAACTTTAATCTCTCTGCGCACGAGAAAGCTCAGAACAGATACCCTTCTGACATCGATATCAGCATGACGTCATCTGCTCTTGCCCCCATGCCGACACCAGGGAAACCAACGCGGTGTCTGAGGTTGGTGCGCGCTGCTTCGCCGTGCGTATCACGTCATTGTTTTGTGACTGGCGCCAAGCTCTCCTTGCGCGTGGAGATATCAGAGATGCAGCCGCCTCATCTTCGACTAAAAGGGGCAGACCGAGCATCCGTGGCGAGGATCACGGCCGGTCTGGGCGGGTGCGCGTGCACTCGCATACGCGTCCAGACGGGCAGTGGTGCGACTAGAACGGTGACACCACAGGCGCCCTGCTCTCACGGCTGCCGCCTCGACGCTGAAATCGACCATTTAATGTGTCGTTCTATGATTACTGGTCTGCTAGACACATAGCAGCCAAAAATACGCAACGCAAAAAAAATCCCCGCATTTCCCCGAGGGGAAGAATGTGAAAGTGCGAATGCACGAGTTGAATTTGCGCGGTTCGGTAATGTTCGCGAAAGAGAGATCACACACACACACACAACTACAAAAGAAAGAAAGATGCATTTATTCACAGACACCTATTTGTGTTGTCGTTGTACTTGATTGCTAGAGCGGATCTCAGCTTTGAAATTTCGTGTCAGTACTCCTTTAAGCGGGTGCATTAGCCCTTCTCACGCCCGATTCCTGGCCAATCCCCCACGTGGGTATGTGCCATGCACAGACACCTATTTGTGTTGTCGTTGTACTTGATTGCTAGAGCGGATCTCAGCTTTGAAATTTCGTGTCAGTACTCCTTTAAGCGGGTGCATTAGCCCTTCTCACGCCCGATTCTTGGCCAATCCCCCACGTGGGTATGTGCCATGTCAGCGGCCAGGCAGCGCGCGCCCATCTCCCCCCGTTGCCAAGGAAGACGAGGATATTCCTGGCCAATCCCCCGCGTGGGTATGCTATGCGGACATCGCCGGTGGACGCAGGTTCAGGATTGCTTAAGAAGTGCATTAGCACTTAAAATTTCGTGTCAGAACACTTTTACACGTCTTCAGCTATGGGAGGCCGCGCTGCTGAGATCGCAACGCAAAGTTCAGGAAGCAGTCATCCAGCTGGCGGAGGGCACCACTTGGGCTCATGGGCTCAGCTACCTAGGATAACGCTGTGGCGCAAACTCCATAGCTAAGTCGGCATTGGCTACAAAATGTACGTATTCTCACTCTAGATCGGCAACACAGCTGTGAACAGCTAATTTACCCGCTCCTCATACCCGCTCCACTGGGGCTTTTGCACGCTGGGAGATATTCTGTTTCTGGAGTAGGGACGTTGCATTCCCGGCCCCGCAGCTGCGGGTATTGAGACATAGCAACTTCAAGGTTTCAACATTTATTCACCAAATGCTTCGCAGTGCACAGTGCATCCGTGATGTTAGCACAGAAAGACATGCCGAAGTGAAAACTGCTAGGGATACCTCTTGATGTCCCTTTAAACGTACGTGCCATCCCCAATCTGCAAACGTCACCAGATGAACGCAACGCATTTAATACGAACCTCTCTCACGCGGTGAAGGTTAACTAGGCGCGTTACAGTTGCATACAGAAAGGGAAGCGTAGATTTGGGGCACAGTCATTACGCGGCTTTCTGAAGAAATTCAGTGTGCACCATTGCCCGTGTAAAAGTTTCATTACGATCAAAAAAAGCATGTCAGAGCTGGGGCGGTATTCCCGTGTTTTGTCCATTTTGTGTCCCTTCAAAAAGTGTCCCTTTTGAGCGAGCCCTGGGGCGGTATTCTCGTAACTATCCCTTTTGAAAACGTCCCTTTTGCGCCCCTTCCTCGTGACGTACTTCCGGTTGCGCAATAAACGTTGGCAGTAGGTTTGCCGCACTTGCGTTACGTCACTTCCGGTTGTTGGCTTTTAGCCAATCAGGGCTTGCCAAAAGGGACACTTTTGAAAGGGACAAAACTCGAGAATACCGCCCCTGATGGGCTAAAAGCGAATACCCGGAAGTGACGCCATGTAAGCACGGCGGAGCTATGAGCCGTAGCTACTCGGAGCAGACGATTTGGAGCAGACGATTTTTCATCGCGGTTCGCTGGCGGAACAATAATCACATAAAAGATACTCTGATACGGTTTCAGTTCTTTGAAATGCGTTTGCAAGAACAGTTAGGTTATTTGAATCAAAGGCCCACTGCTTAACCGGAAGTACGTCATGATGAAAGGGACGCAAAAGGGACGTTTTCAAAAGGGACAGTTACGAGAATACCGCCCCTGGTGATCCCCTCTACGCAGGGGCTCAAGTTTTTTTTGTCACTTTCACCATCCAGGCATCAAGACTTTCGGCTTATTAAACTAATGCGTATGTTTCCTCCGAAGGAGAACTGGCTCAAGAGCTAAGCATAAGTAATTTGTAGAAAGCGGGACTTTACTATCAGTCATTAAAATGTTCTGTTATTGTGTCTCCTCGAAAATAATTAAAATAAAGACAAACTCCTTACTGCACACAGCCGGCCAATGTCCCTGTGTGAGCTCAACGCCGTTACCGTGAGAAGGAGGAAGACCGGCACAGGAAGACCGGCATACCACGGCCTCCGCATTAAACAGCAAAATAGGTGGTCCGCAATAAACACAGTCCAACTGCCGTTGTCTCCTAGGTCACCCAGTTTCAACTTGGATACACCTCGTCAGGTACCTTCCGCCCATCCATCATCATTCGTGTATACCAGGGGATGTCGGCATGCAGATACGTAGTAAAACAACAAACTCGCGAGATTATGTCCGAAAACAGCATGCGAAAGCCCTGGAAAGTTTCTTCTGACACTTAACTCAGGCCATGCGATTAAAATAAAAGCTACAGAAGCACTTCTCACGCAATAACAATCATAGCCATCGACATACTTATTTTTGTCAACAAACATCACAAATGGCACGAATGTCTTAAGACACTGGGCACAAAAAAAATATCCCCGGAATAGGGCCTGAGCTGACATACTTCATCACAAAGCTCACTGAACGTCTAAGTGCATAACCGTATCAAAATCCAAACACTCACAATGAGTACGAAAATAGTGGCGGTTCAGCAAGTACTGAGACAAGCCGTACGGCAAAAAAGTACGTTTTTGCACTGGTCACGACCAATTCAAATCAGCTCGCACTTCTTTGTCGGGTTCATCGGCGTGCCGGTCGCACACTGGAAGGCTTGTGCAAACTCTGGCAGCTTCGACAGCGGCAGGTTGCAGGCCGAGGGCGGAGTCTCGCCGGAGATGTTTCCGCGGCACTTGGGAAGGCAGTACGCAATGAAAAGCAGCTGCGTACCGCTGTAGCTCGTAAAGCCCGGCAGCCGCATGATGAACCGTCGGTCGCCCCGCGGACTTGCGGCGTAGGCTTCGTCGTAGGCATCGACCAGGGCGCCCAAGGCGAGGGTCTCGGCCAGGGCGAGGAAGAGGTTGGTGTCTCTGGCGAATGGACTGTCCCGAAAGCATTTCCTAACAGGTCCTTCGGACGCCAACGGCCCCGACAGGTGGTAGGCCTTGAGCGTGAGCACGCCCAAAGTTTTGGCGATTTCGGCTCCGAAAGCCCCGAAGTTAACGCCGGGGATGAGGTGGAAGTCGAAGATGGGGAAGGTGATGGCGTAGGGCATGAGCTGCAAGTCGGGCCGCCCGTAGAAGATTGCGCTGAAATGAAGCATGGACAAGGACGACAACACTGCGCTCACCTCTACATCGGTGCTAACGTCGAATTCCGGGCTCCGCACAGCCACGTCCGAAGACGTCTTGCGGAAGTTGGAGAGGAGGGCATTTTCGTCCAAGTCGGAGAACATCTGGTCTCCGCTGGCTTTGGCGTGGCTTCTGGGCTTCACTTTCGTCGCTCTGACACTTCCTTGGATGAGGCCGAAAAGCGTGTCGAGCGAATTCCAGTCAGATACTACGGTGACATTTTTGTCGTATCCGCTCCATCGGAGCAAGCGATCGTGGAAGGCCCTTCGCACTAACAGGGCGAGGCGACGTGCCTCCTCCAGCGTTGAGGAGGTCTGGAACTGCTGGTTGCATTGCCCGAAGAGGTGGGGTCCAGAGACAGCGAAGGCCCGGCTGAAGCAGAAGGCCCCGTGTAATATTTTCGCCGCGTCGAGATCAGCGCCGTAGAAGTTCGCAATGAGCTCCTGGTTCGCGAACAGGGCTCCCACCTGTAACGAGTTCCTTCTTTTGTTGCAAAGGAAAGCCGCTGTTGTTTATTAAAGGGGTCATAAGGGGCCCTGCAACTTTGTTTCATTTGAATGAAGGAGCCTTTCTTAACTTACTCAGCCCAATTCAAGTTGCAGAAGACGTTTTTCAAGGAAAAGCAAATGAAAACTTAGGAACTTTAAAATTTCCTGTAATACTGCCATGTTATGGGCAAAAATGACGTAATATGGGCCAGTACTGAAACAAAGTTGATCACCGCACTAACCGGACGTTAGCGTTCAAGTGAAACGACCAAAGAGAACTAGAGGGCCTACTACAATAGACCGCCGAGTAATGTTTCATGGCGGTGGCAATTAGCTCGGCCGCCGCAAATCGAACAAACCAGCTTCTGTGACGTCACTGTGAAGTCGCCAGAAAGTGTCGAGGGAGTATGCCAAATTGTTTGGAAATTCTTTTCTATTACCCACTGTGTAAAACGTCGGCAATCATATGAGTTGACGACCCGCCCTCCACAAAAACCAGCTAGCTTTGGGTTTTTTTCTGGCCTTGCGAAGTCACTGTGTTCTATTACCGGCCCTGCAATAGTTTTTAGATGACGTAAATTGCGGCCGGTAGGTGTTTGCGCCCGCAAGATAAGTCACGTACTGTTGGCGCCTTCTGGTTGCGCTCTTTCGCAAACTAAGGAAATTAAATCTTCCACGACAAAATCGCGCCCTGAGGGTCACCGAAATTTACAACCTCAAAATAAATCGAGCGAAACCCCTCACCTGCACGGTACACCAGGAAACGAAAAGATGCATCCTGGCATTTTTTAGTTTCTTCCAGAGCCACAGGAAAGTGTTAAAGTAGTCCTCGTTTGCTGTGCCAAATTGCAGCCCGGAAGGCCGTGCGCTGTCATTGAGGCCGAAGCTCGAAAGAGTCTCTTCCCATACGTGACGGGAGAGTCCGATCTCAGGAACGTCCATAATGCCCTGCGCGGGGACCGGTGGGATGACGTCGGCCTTGTAATACGCCCGCCTGAGCTTGGAGACCGCTATCCTCTCCGCGTCGCTCACTTGTTCGAAGGTCACCTCGTCCGTATAGTTGCTCTCCTCCCCGCCGTGGGATTGCCGCAGGTGTTGGCGGAGCACGTCGAAATACGCTCTACGCTTGTCCAAGGTCGAAGTGCTGGACGTCTTGTTGAGGATCTCTATTATGGTCCTGCCGCTGTTTAGGAGAAGCGTATTGGAACGAATTCGCCCGTGGGGACTTCCAGAGCGGTATGACGCGAAACATGACATCCCAGCCCAGCCGGAGCGAGGTCGCCAGAAGCATGTGCGGTATGTCGAACTTGGTGGCACGAAGCGGCCACGTTATCCCGGCTTCCCTGAGGGCCGCCTTGACGCCAGCCACTTCGTGGCGTGTTCCCTGGAGCACAGCGTCGCAGCTGCGGTACAGCGCCAATCCACGCTGCGCGCTGTTCTGGCCAGTCTTCGAGAAGAGAGGCAGTTGCAAAAGGAAGACGTTACATGGAATGATCAGTGATAGATGGCAGCAGCGAAATATTTAAGCTGTACGCGAACTGAAGGTATCGTAACACTATTGGTAAACACGGACCCGCGCATAGCCAGGCTTTACTGTTTAGGAATTGAACATGAATACTGGTTCTGACTTCGGAATTACTGTCCTGTGTATATCTGACTTTCTGCACAACTGTCACACACAGAGCAACCATGACCTTCTCGTGGTTATCAAGTAAAAATCCCCGAAGATGTCCATCTTTACTGCCGGGTTAAGTTCCCTCTAATTCTTTCGCCCTGCATGCTGCAAATCGTTTCGCTGGTCGAATTCGGTTATACCGTCCCTCAAACCGCTTTTATACCTTGCACATCTCCCTCCGCTGCTTGGTAGCCATTCTCACTTACTGGACCCGCCTGTCACTGTTGTTTCTGCCCTTACATTCGGACCCAACTACGCTTATCTCTCTTACTTTGGGTGTAAGTTTGTCTCCACACCCGAATCTCCCATATCGGTATCTCACATATCTTCTTCTGAACCGTTACTGCCATCGTCATTCTACAATGGCTCTTTCAGCAGAATCCCCTTGTTTGGGAAGATCCAAGATTTCTGCCTCATATCATCGTCAGCTTTGCCCTTTGCCCTTGTATGAGACCAGGAGAAAAGAGCAAAGGTGACTATGGGAATATTTGTACGGAAAGTACTCTCCTGATAAAGTTACCCATTGGTTGCAGGCAAAACCACTTTGCAAGTGCTTTACCTACAACGCGAAGATGATTTTACTCGGATCGAGAACGCTTCATACCAGCTGCCAAAAACGTTTGTATGAAGCAGAACAGGTGAGCAGAAATCATGGAAGGCGACTTAGTATGGCAGCGGGAAATCAACTGGTGATGTTGTGGATTTCCCCCGGCGTTAGGAAATCAATCACGCTTGTCAACTTGCCGATCTCAATAGATTATTACAGGCTTTTTGTCCGAATCACGGCTTGGCTGCGCAGCGCACGCATGTCGCGACCTCTGCGTTCTTGTGCCCCATTCTGTAAGTGAGCGCACTAATAGTTGACTGATATAATTATTGCTCAATTATTGACGAGCATAGTAACGGAACTTAAATCATATGATAGTGATGTTTGTAAGGATGGTATCGGTTCTCAGTCTCCTTTATCAGACCTGTTTGGAGTACTAGCAATACTAAGAGAAAACGTATTATAACCGCAGTTCTAACTGCTGGTAGGTGCTCTGTTTTCCACGGTCGTGAAAGATCGCCGAGGCGCATGCGCAGCGCACCTTGGGCAGG
Organism: Haemaphysalis longicornis; assembly: GCA_013339765.2. Classification (NCBI taxonomy): domain Eukaryota; kingdom Metazoa; phylum Arthropoda; class Arachnida; order Ixodida; family Ixodidae; genus Haemaphysalis; species Haemaphysalis longicornis. Next base: position 283,026 of record CM023449.1, on the reverse strand, counting down.
TACGTGACGTTCACCAGCCGCGTCAATGTCTCGATGGCGCCAGTCACGACGAGCTGCGGGACGCCGTGTTGCTTTCGGCGGGACCAGCCGTCGCACACGAAGTGCGTAAAGCTCTCGCACGGCCTCACCGACTCGTTCAGTGCGTCGCCCAGGAGATGTGCGTACTCCTCGCAGCTCTGCGTCCCGCACACTTCGTGGGCGATGACGCGACGGTAGAAGAAAAGGAAAACGAGCAGCAGAAGGCCGCCGAAAATGACGGCGGCGACCACGTTGGCGGTGACCAGCCGGAGGACTTTCTTGCAGCGCTCGTGCTCACTGTCATCCTCGAGCAAGTACTGCACACGTACGATATACTGATGAACGAATTGATTGATTGCATTGAATTGGTATGATGAATATTGTTGCTTATGTATTATTATTTACTTATTTATATTGATTGATTGATGATTGATTGATTGATTGATTGATTGATTGATTGATTGATTGATTGATTGATTGATTGATTGCACTCTACTTTTCGGGTCTCTGCATGTGCTTCACATGGACCAGCAATCGCCCCATGAATCTAAGGGGGGACCGCGCACACACGCACGCACGCACGCACGCACGTACGTACACACACATACTGTAGATGGAACGTTCCCAGAAAGGCCATAACCGAAGTTCGCGGGGATACTCTAACCACGGAAACACTCCATGCGCGTTGGGCAAAACTGGACGATCCCCTTCAATGTCCCTTTTAGCCTAGACTGTAACCGATATTTTATACGAATGCTGACATCCTCCGCCTTAATATCGACGATGATGATGTGATTAGATTGTCGATTTGTGGCGAAATATAAAACTGAGCTCCGCTTTCATCTTCTAAAACAGCGCAATCTGTCGTCTCAGCTATTGCAGTGATGAAATGTCTCCGAATGTAATACGTTTAAATCGGGGCATCCCCGTTTCGGACTGCCTGCTGTGCCTGCCTAAATTCTGACGTAGCCATCGTGAGCACGGGAAATGTGTCGTACCAACCACTGCACGTGGTAAGACTATATCAGAAGCATAATTTCCTTTCACACAAGAATCGCCAGAAACGGACTAACGCAATGCTCCATGTAACCCTCGCTGTAGACGTGTCAGCACAATTAAACATTGCAGGTGAACCTTCTGCACCTGAGTGAATGAACTCAGAAATCGCGGGCCGGCGTGTCGGGTTCTGCAAGAGCCACGTGCGGTTGGATGCTAGTGACAGGTATCCGTGGTGGGACTTATGGGGCGCCTCGATGCTGGGAGAAGCCCCATCTGCATGCCTGCGTGGGAAAAAACGATGGCGGGATGAGTAGGGCGGATGGGCGCTCAACTCTCACAAAGCACGCCCGTGCAACACCCCGCCAAATTGATGCCGGTTACCACGTGGCTGTGATTACCACGTGTGCCCTGCCACCGAACGAAAACAACCCCGAAATATGCAGGCGGCTTTCCATTGATATTCTAGGGCGATGCTGTAGGAAAGCCACATATCTGGCTCCCGAAAGGGCGGCGCTGTTGACGAAGGCCAATAGCGAAAGACAATGCGGGTCGAATCGATCGGGCCTTGGTCGCACCGTCACCGACGTCTATAACTCCCGTCATAGACGTTGGTGACGGTATTGTGGCTGAATACCATACGAAGGCAGTGGTTGCTCCAGTTACTATGGACGTTTTAGCTTACTCTTCCTACTTTGTGTTCCGGACGTACTGTGAGGGCCGCATCTCGACTGGGGATGGGCGCATTCGTCCCGGTAGGATAGCTTAGATCCACTGGCGGACTGTCGATCCCTGCCGCGCCCGCGCATTCGTTCCCCTGAGGGGTGGCACGCCCCGCCCTGCCCGCGCGCTTATGCGTAGCCGTGTCCCGGTAGCCATAGTACGCAAGAAACGACGTTATACAAGGCAAGCAAGACCTCAGTGATCTCGGAAGAGTCGGAACTACAGTATCACGATTCACATACTGTCGAAAGGTCATGTTTAGATAACTTTCACGAAAAATGTCTGGCGTTGTAAAATAGTCGTCTCTAAACTAGACAAGAATGGATTCAGCCAGTGCGCACTGAAATGAGTACTATAACATCACACATCGACCGACCATTGCAGATAGTTCAATGGAGGGGTAGTTCAATACTCGGATTGCACATAGTTCACCACAGGAGAATGACACCTTCTGGGAGGATTTGTGGGTCATGCAAACGAAATCTGATGTTTGCTGCATAGAAATAGGCAGGCACGCCCTGGGGCGACGTCGAGAGGAATTTCATAATTCCACAATTTAGCGTGGGTTAAGCGTGATGACACTACCGCTGCGATTGTTATGGGAGACTTCACAAACCATAGAAGAAATGGTTTACTCTTTTGGTTCTATAAGAAATTCGGGTTTTAGTTGCACACCAAAACAATCACCCAACGGTCATGTTTTGGTTTAACTGGCCAAAACCGAAAGCGTGTTTTAATTAAAATTTTCAAGAAGCTGAACAAGGGTGGGTCATTCCGACGATTTCCCGATCAGAAACAGGAGGCGACAACTACTGCACCACGCTACAATGCCAGACTGTGCTATATCCTCACAGACAGTAATACCCCCCAAAATGCAGTAAGCCTGTACAGCAAACTACGAGACATCGCCAGCCATGTATTTTTATCAGCTAAATTTAGTGCGTGCTTACGGAAATCTGTACACTTCCATAGCTAAAGGCGGTACTTACCCCGACAGGTGACTCGGTTTGCTGGATTTCGGTGGGGGTGCGTGCCCGAGCGATTCCGGGCGGTTGGCGGAGTGACTTCTTGAGCTCGCGGATTTGGTGGATGGGCCCGTTCCAGACGACTGGGCCGAGGGGTGAGAGCGCGTGTGTTGACCGGGTCCGCCACCAGAATCGGAGCTCCGTGGGCGGTGCTTCCCGAGATCCGGCCTCTTGCCCCGGCCTCTGGTGTGGTCTCGCTTAGGTACGAAGGCCATGAGGCGACTGTTCAGCCTTCAGTGTCGCTGCTGGTGGGATGGCCAACGGGCGCTTCTTGCAAAGGCGGTGTCGGGTTGGCGACAGCCGATCTGGGATAGGCGTCAGCCTGTTAGATAAACGACGTGAACTAGGCTGGGAGCGGAACGAAGACGGGAGGCAGGGATCGTGCCGAACCGCTCGTGTGGCTGTCTGCTTCCTCGTCGTCCCCACTAGTAGCGACAGAAAAAAAAGAAGGTTCAAGTGGTCAATCATAAACTGCGAAGCAAAAAAAGGGCACGGCGAAAGAAACAGGGAGAAGGTGTTGCTATTGTCTGACAATATTTAGACACAAGAGCAGCCGCCTGGCCCCTTTATTAACGTGCAGTCACCTTACATTTAAGAGCGCCGCTTTTGTGCGAACCGTAAATTCGGTGTGGCCGGACAAAAATACCAGTAAAATAACGGACCACTCATGAGCGCGTGCCTCGCAGTGACCGCCGAGCGTCACACGCCACGCGCAGTGGCTTTGGCAATACAAACTCTGGCAAAAAAAAAAACTCAGAGCAGTGAAAAAAATTTCGAGCGCTCATGGGCGCCTCTCTCGCGGGCACGCTGAGTCAGCGGCTCGCGCAGTGGCTACAGCAAAAAAAAAAAAAAAAAGCTCTAGCGCTGTGGTCAAGCCCTACTCCGCCTACAATGCTTGGCGTGAGGAACACGACTATATCGGTGCTCATGAAGATTACAACTATATATAGCGCAAAAAAAAAAAAACGACAGAAGATGTAAATAAACAATTTCAAACTTGAACAAATGCGTGAAATGTGTCATTAAGTGCTCACGTAGAAAGAAATCCTGCAGCTTTGCAATGGTTCAAGCCTTCCGCCACTTAGTGCAAACTTCGCCAGGTGAACTACAATGCTGAGGGTGACCGCATCCACCCCTCGCCGCTGAGAAGACGACGACCTCTTCGATGACGACGACGATTACTAGCACTCGCGGAGCTACGCAAATAAACAATGATACTTAAATTTGACTACGTGCCCAGCAATGCTCACCTACCACAGCTTCGGTATTCAAGTGATGCGCGTGAGTGCAAGCTTCCTCAACAACAGACAATCGTACGCAGACTACAGGCGGTGTCGCTGGCGCATCCCGTCCTCTTACACAAAATGTACCCGGAGGAACACGATATCAAGTGCCCGTTCTGCAAGAGCAAGGGAGGCACCCTGGCACACGTCATAGCCGAGTGCACTCACCTCAAGAACCCCCCACCACCCCTTCCCCCCAACTTCCCCAACCCCCAATCCCCGAGAGCGATGGGCGACCTTGTTGTCCAGCCCCGACCTGACGACCCAACTCGCGCTGGCAGTCAGGGGCCAGGAGCTCCTGGATGCATATGGGACCCGCGAAGAAGGTTCCACCCCATCTGGTGCCTGCGTGCACTAACCACTTAATGGGCTCTATTAAAGTTGATTCTCTCTCTCGCTTCCCTGATTTTTTTTTACTACGGTCTATGACCATTGATTTGGGCTTATTAATGGTGGCTTGTGTAATAGACGAAAAGATAAAGAAGGCGACAGGCTCTCTGGAAAACGACGTGTGTTGTGCTGTCGACGTTCGCTCGCCACTTTGCTTGTTATTTCAGCACTTACCAGAGACCAAGCTCGGCGGCGATTGACGATGACGGCGATTGACGACGGCGATTGACGGTGACATGCCCCTTTCTCAATGACAGCGAGCCACCGCGCGCATTCTGTCGTGCTTTTTTTTTGTGTGTGTGTTCGTGCCGTTACAGGAACGTGTCACTGTGGCTTCCTCGCGCAATCTCGGCAGCGTTGGCTTCGTCCAGCGGAAAAATGTCACACATCGCTAGCTTCGTCCTTCTGCGACTTTTACCCGGAAACGGCTTCGCTCGGTGAGGAGCAGCCCCTTTTTCAAGACAGCGAATGTCTGCGCTCCGATTGTCGCGTTTTTCTTCATCGTATGCGTACTTTTACAGTGTCCTAGCTATGTGGTGCTTTCTCGCGCCACCTGGACGGCATCGGCTCCGTTCAGCGGGAAAATGACGGAACTGGGCGGGACGTCTTGGAGCGTGTCGCTCCCATAGCTGCTGTGCGCTTGTCTTGGCGTCTCATCATGCATCACTAAAACCCTCTTCCCACCACAGTGCCAAACCAACACGGCGGTACGGCGCGCAATTACGTGTCGCCGGCGCCGTCGACGACTGGCGGTCAGTATAAACCGGTCAGTAGGGGCCAGAAGTGATCACTTCTTCCAGTCAGTACTGATCCGAGCTTACCGTTGTATTTAGTGGATTGGCTTTGGACCTTAGAAAATATGTGGTTACGGGCCTCACAAACACTACCGTTGTGAGTAACCCCTTGGCTGGGGAGTACAACTACATCTGTCTCCTATGCGTTGCACGTCAGTTGCGTGAGTTCTGCATTCAGACTTTCGTTCCGTTTGAAAACTGCAGCCCTGCGCTGGTTATGCTCAACGAACTGGCAAATAAATCGCATTACCCGCTGCTGGTATTACCTCAAAACGCAACTTTCTGTAGGCGGAGAGCCCTCAGCCACTTTGAAAGGATACATCATCGAATAAACATGAATGGTAAATAGAGTGAAAAGGGAAAAAGCAAATGCTGTCCTTAAAGTGGCCATGCAGACACAACACAAGTTCGGTTCATTCGAAAGATTGCTCCGTCAGAATAATACTGATAGACACCCCTTTTAACGTAAACTTCGCTCAAATGAGCTGCATGATTGGGAAAAATCAAATGGCCGTGCGACCCACTTGCTTATTTCCCGCAACAGAACCTATGACGTCATAAGCTCTGCTCTGCGATTGGCTGAGGCCGGCAAAAGCAAACGCAAATTAGGCAGTGCTTTTAGGCTTGCCGAACGAGCTAGTTGCATTTAAATGTAGGGCGCATTCTTTTTATAGCAGTAAGAATTGTGGGGTAAACAATTAAAGTTTTGAACGAACACGTAAACAACGAAGCAGTTAATGCGGCTCTTTGCCAGCTAGCACCGTTAACAGAGCCGTCGGAAGCGCTGAAATTGTCCGCAACAACACTAGCCAACTGGCACAAAAGTGCAAACACTGACAGTTCAGCAGTATTGCAGCGCCATCTATGAAAGGGGGCGACAAACAAGATAATCAAACCGGCGCGACTGTGAGATGGTAGCAGCTCTGGTCTGTTTTGGGCCTGCTCTTAATACGTCATTGTCGACGTCACGAAAACACCATATAGCCGAAGAATTGAAATTTTGACTTGGAATATTTAAATTCTCAGTGAATGGAGCATCGTTTTCTGCCGAACAAGCGCTTAGGGCCCAAAAATACTAAATTTTTTAAATAAAAAAACGTATTTTGTCCGCAAGGCCGCTTTAAGGGCATCAACAACCTTTGAAGATTAATGTTCTTGAACAAACACAATATCTCACAATATCTCACAGCAATGAGCAAGCAATCATTTACGAACTTCCCATTGTCTGAAGGGCGGTCAACGTACGATGGGGCGCACCAACGACAGCTTTTGGAGAACACCAACTGCACGGAGTTTCGGGTGACCCGTGACCTCAAGCAAAAACCCCAAACTAAACTGGCAGTGAGGAGATAGTTCTTTTCGTCGTTTGATCAGACGCCACCACTATTGCCAGATAATTTTTTTTTTTTTGACAGAGCCGGTATACGTTTCGTGCGGACAAAGCGGGCCAGCGGTTCCGATGAGCGATGTCTGGTATGTGAGGGCTCTTGCCTCTTCCCATCGTTAGCTGAGCGTGAAATGGACACGGAGGGGACGGGAGAGACGTGGGCGGCCGCCGGCCGCTTGCGCCCGTGCTCACCCGACAGCGCGGCGTCTGCCGTGGACACGGAAGCGCGTCGAGCCGCGACTCTAATGGCGAATTCTATTGAGGGAACAGGAGCAGTGGCGTCGTGCAATGAGGAGTAGGGGACAGAACACTTGGGAGCACGGCCACTTCACGTGCCATTGGAATGCGGCACGCACCCGGAGAGCAGGTGGGAGAGGAAAAAACGACGAGGGGAAAACACGGTCCCGACCGGCTGTCGTGGCTTGTGTCGCCGAAATGGCCATGTATACGATAGCATTTATCAGGTTAAATAAAGGCGATCCGGCTACATTACTTGTAGTAGTAGCAATATGAGGCCCGCCTGCAAGATCGGCGAGTGAGGAAGAGGCGGTATCACTACGAGGGCCTCTCAATTACGACAAAAACAAGTAACAGCTAGCCGTATTAAGAGAGAGAGTAAATGTTTATTTGAAAAGGAGAAGAAGTCGGTCTGAGAAATTGATCTTGGGCCTGCTACTTCCCTCTGGGGGGAGGGTACTGGCGACAGAAAGAGAAAGGAATGATTATGGAAGGTATGGGAAATGACAATGAAAGCGACGAATGAACTATGTACAAGCAGTAAAACCAATAAACATCTCGCGTACAACGGGGCGCTGAATCAGATGACTACAGTTCACTTTTCAGCACATGACTATCATCCATTAAAAAAAAAAGAAACTGCTCAGACATTATTTCGCAGTCTGTTCAATTTTGTCGCAACCTAGAGGCGAGAATCCAAAGAGGAGTCACCAAGAAATGTAAGCAGGGCTTTAACGGCAAGGCTTTGCTTCCTGTTGTCAGCCCACGTGCCCAAAATCTTTTGTTCGGACAGAGGGCGAGTGTCCAAGCGTAGTAAAGCTGTCTCAAGGTTCATTCGCTCACTAGAGCACTTTGGACAAGCACTAAGCAAATGTTCGATAGTCTCAGGACAACCGCACAGAAGGCAGTCTGGGCTGTCCTTTCGTCCCATTGTGTGAAGATACTTCCGAGTCAATGCTACTCCAAGACGCAGCCTGTGTAGCAATGTCTGTTGACTTCGGCGAAAACGAGGAGCATGACTGACCCAGAACGTCCGCTCTGGATCGAGCTTGTGAAGGAGTTCAGGTCGATTCTGCGGGTCCGACGAATGCAAGGCTGCAGGTTGTTTACGTGCTCCGTAGAGTATCGCGTTAGCATCCTGCCTTGTGATTGGTATAGACAGGCTAGTTCCATTGTGGCATGCCTGCTGTGCTTCTGCATCCGCCAACTCATTTCCAGCGATGCCACAGTGACTTGGTATCCACTGAAACACCACCGTGTGGCCCTTTTCATTCAACTTTTTAAATAGGATAGCGACATGAGTGGTCAGCTGATCGTACGCGCCTCGCTTCATTGGGCACCTTAGTACCTGCAGCGCTTGTTTGTAGTCGTAAAAGATAATCCACTGCTGTAGCCCTTCACAAGAAATGGTGCGGAGTGCTTCGCGTAAACCGACCAGTTCTGCTGCAGTAGGCGACGTCATGTAAGCAATCTTGAAACGTTGGGTCAGGTCTTTCCCAGGCATAACGACTGCCGCAGCCGACGAAGACGCCGTGACCGAGCCGTCAACAAAAACATGCGATGCCTCTCCGTACATTTCACTGATGTAAAATAGTGAAAGTTGTCTTAAGACCGAAAACGCCATGTGGGATTTCTTCCGATTCCAGGAATCGACAACCGGACCTGTAGATCAGGTACAATCCATAGAGGCACTTCTGATATTTTGGCCACTGCAAATCTGAAGGCAATCAAATGTTGCTGCGCCGAAATACTTCGGGAGTAGTTTGAATCCGGCCGGTCCCTGAAAACACTCAAGAGTGGATGGCACTCATGTCTTGTCACATGTCGGAGGTGCACACGAAGAGGTTCTGGCGCGAGGCAAACTTGAATTGGACAGACTCGCGCTTCTGCGATCGTTTCACGTGTTGATGTGCATCGAGGCAACCCCAAACAGATTCGTAGGGCTTGTGCCTCTGCACTTTGAAGCACGCGTAATGACGATCGCCGAAGGTTACACACTATATGGGCACTGTATTGCAAATAGCCAATAAAGAGCGCCTGGCAAAGGCGCAACAGCGATGAAACCGATGGGCGCCATGATTTCCCTGCCATATGTTGAAGGACGTGGGTGAAAATTTGTAATTTCCGTCTTAGTGCCGAGACATGTTTTGACCATGACAGATCTTTATCAATTGTCACGCCGAGAAATTTATGATGCGTGACACATGGAATAACAGCTCCTTCGATCTTCACCGGGTAGCATATCATGGGTTTTCGGGTAAATGCCAATGTTGCAATTTTGACGTTGAAATTTGAAGTCCTTGGCGGCGTAGCTACGTCAAATTGGCAGATACTGCTTTCTGAAGCCGTGCTTGCACGTGAAGTCGCGTTACACCTGATGTCCAAATGCAAATATCATCCGCATAGGCAGATACTGGTACTGTTTTAGGGAGAACTTTAGTGATTCCAATGAGAGCCAGGGTAAATAGCGTAGGGCTGAGGACTCCTCCTTGTGGCACGCCGCGCGTGACGGGGTGATCGGATGTCACTCCATCAAGTGTGGACATGAAAACCATCCGTCCGTGGAGATAGCTCGCTATCCACTGATGCAACCATCCTCCAATACCGATGGACTGAAGGGCATCCAGAATGGCATCATGGGAGACATTATCAAATGCTCCCTTAATGCCCAGGAACACGGCAGCTGTAAGACGACGGCGGTGTTTCTCATTCTCGACGGTAGTGACAAGGTCAATAACGCAGTCTATTGAGGAAAGTCCTTTGCGAAAGCTTGTCATGGCGTCTGGGTACAAGCCACGCTTCTCCAGAAACCATTCCAGACGAGTGAGGACCATACGCTCCATCACTTTGCTGACACAGCTAGCCAATGTCACTGGCCTGTAGGACGAAATGTCTCGTGGAGACTTGCCAGGCTTCAGGACAGCCACTAAACGACTTCTTTTCCAGTGGTTTGGGACAGACCCAGAACACCAATAGAAGTTGTAGAGGTCCAACAGAGCTTTGTTTCCTTGCGTGCCGAGATGGCAAAGTGCACGGTACGTTATTCCATCAGGCCCAGGAGCTGTAGAACGAGCCGAAGCAGAGAGCGCTACAATGAGCTCGTGGAGCGTTAAAGGCACGTCTAGGCGGCTATCCGCAGTTGGAGGAGCACAGCGATGTAATGGAGCCATGCCTGCAGCATTGTCTCTTGCCACTTGAATGCGGAAGTCTTCGGCAAAATCTGTGTCCATGCGGTTCTGGTATACGGCCAGAGCTCGAAATGGATGCTGATGAGTGGGTGTAGATGGCAATGCACGAACGATCTGCCATATCCTAGAAAGTGGCTTTCATGGGTCTAATCTGGAGCAGAAGGATCTCCAGCGTTGTCGGCCAAGCTTCTCTAAATAACGCTGCACAAGTTTATGATTTCTGCGAAACGCTCTCAGGTTAGAGACAGCTTTTGTCCGCCTGTACCTGCTTTCAGCGCGACGTCTAACAGCGCGAAGCATTTGGTACAAAGCGTCCCCTGGATTCCCTTGAGAGGAACATTTGGCATCACTGGTTGCCTGGACATTTCTCAGTTCAAAATCAGTCACTGAATCCAAGCTACTACACGACAAGTCAACAGAATACCGAAAGGCCTGCCATTCAGTATAACGTTGTACCCGTGTTCGTTGTGAACCTTGGTACCAAGTAAACTGAACATACCTGGGCACGTGGTCACTTCCGTAAGAGTCAACATCAGCGCACCACACGGCTTTGGACACAAGGCGTCTAGATATAAGTGTGAGGTCTAGGCAGCTGCTGTAAGTTGCGCCCTGGAAAAATGTTGGCGAACCATCATTCAGAATGTCCAAATCACGAGTCTGGATAAAGTTCGCGAGACGTCGCCCTCTTGTGGTCTTCACAATGCTTCCCCAGATCTCATGGTGCGCATATTGAAGTCACCTACAATGATGTGAGGTACAGGGCAGCCGTCAATAATCGTGTCCAAGTGGTTATCATCGAATCGTGTACGGGGTGACACATATCCAGATATCCCTGAAAATGTGTTGGTCTTACACTGCACCGTGACAGCAACATATTCATTGCTGCTGTGGGCCGGAACTTGGTGCCTAATATAGTTTAAATCATGGGGAATGCAGACTAACACTTTGCTGGAACTTCCACTCGCATCCGACGAAAATTGTTAATATCCAGATAGACGAAAAGACGTGATATTTGGCTCGCAGATCACAATAATAGGATAGTGATATTTCAACACTCTTTGCTTGCAATCTTCCAGGCGACCTTTCAGGCCTCGAGCATTCCATTGGAGAATGAAGGACTGACGAATTCTTTCCTGCAGGGTCGGTTGCTGCGACATCAGGGCCATTGTGCTGGTTGTTGGTTGAACGAGGCCAAAAAGGGCTCCACAGCATCCAGGATTTGTACAGCTGTCTGCGCAACTGGTGTTTTGACGCGACCAATAACAAACGCCGGGCAGCTATCAGCTGCTTAAACAGCGCCTTGATTTGCTCATCTGTAGTCGAAACTTGTCCCCTATCTTTTTACGTGTTTGGTTGCTCCTCTTTTTGATTGCGTTGAGTATGACGCTCTTTCAGGACTCGAGAGTATAGTTCTCCTTTACGCTGCTTTGCTTGTAAATGCCGAGGTGGCTCTTTTGCAGATGCAGTCGTGTTTGGAAGTGGCAACTGAGGTGCCGCTGAGCAGTGTGTTTCTCTTGGACGATGCTTTACTTGTAATGGCTCTTGTACGGACTCAGTCGTGTTTGGAGGACCTGGCAGCTCAGGTGACAATGAGCATGGCGAACCGTGTGCACTGTCCTTCACATTTGCCGATTCCAAAGATGGCAATGCTGGGAAATGCTGTTCATCAGATACCTTTGTAGCTTGTGGTGGAGACTCAGGCTCAGAAAGGAACGCCTTCCTTTGATGTAACGCGCTCACGCGAAACGGGCATCCACTGTAGCTGGCTGGGTGATCACAACCACAATTTTCACAGGTAACGTCTCTCTTGGAATTCATAAAGTCGTGTGGGCGTCCGCAACGTTTGCAGCGCTGCTCACCTCTGCAAGATTTCGTGATATGTCCGTAGCGTTGACACTTGAAACAGCGTGAATGTGACTCCGTGTAGTCGGCGACGACGTGCCTTGTAAAGCCCAAATTGATCTTCTCCGGGCGTTCGGAGTTCGGCGGAAACGCCAGCATAACCGCGTCGTCGACGCAGCAAGAGCTCGCGTCCAGGGGCCAGGAGCCTTTGGACTCATATGGGACTCGTAAATAGGTCGGGGCTGGACATCAAAATATCCCATCGCTCGGGTAGGGGGGGAAGCGGAAGGGGGAGGGAAGGTAGGGGATTCTTGAGCTCAGTACACTCCGCCAGTATGTGCGGCAGGGTGCCTTCCGTCTTTTTGCAGAACGGGCAGATGGGGTCGTGTTCTGCCGGGAACATCTTGTTCAATAAAGCTGGGTGCGCCAGTGACCCCGCTTGTGCGCGGCGCACTATTATTTGTTCCTTGCGGTCGAGTTGCTGGTGCGGCACGGGAAGCCTGCACCTGGCGCTCCTGTACAGCGTGGTAATCTCGCGGTAGCTCGTAACTGGGTTCGGTATTGTCCTCTCCCCCTCTGCTAGTTTGCGGGCGCATTGGTAGGCGAGGGCGTTGCCTTCCACTGTCGAGTGTGCCGGAACCCACACGAGCTCTACGTCTCGTCCCGGTGGGCTGCGCTTTGCGAGAATTGCTAGGGCCGCGTGGGAGACGATCCTCTTGCGGTAGTTGCCGTAAGCCGTCTTGGAATCTGTGACAATCGTATGCACGTCTCCGTGCGTGAGGGCGAGAGCGATGGCCACCTCTTCTGCTTGGCTGGCATCTGTCGTCCGTAAATCTTTGCCCTTTTCACTCGGAGACAACAATACGGGTATGCCAACAGTTCTCCGCTTGCGATGACTCACGACCTTGAATTCCTTCTGATCCATGTCGGCCATCTCCATAGTATTATCTCCCTCTTCAGTAGGTGTAACTTTCTCACAAGACGGAGCACCAACAGTGGAGTCATCGACGTCGCCTTGATTGGGTCATTAACATGGTGGTTCCACCGTTGCTGCTTCGGATCTCTTTTCTTCTGTTGTACCGCTTCCCGTTGCAGTCAAGGCAGCAGCCATAAAGCAAACCACCGCTGACCTCGCTTGATTTCCGGGAGCTTCTCAAAACGGTTTACTCAGATGAAGTCCCATGCGACGCATAAGGACTATGCCTCCGTGAGGAGGCTGGCGTTCCGGCGGAAATCTTGGCAGAAAGGACAAGAAAAAGCGAAAAATAACGGAGCTGAGGCGCACAACAGCTTGTCAGCAATCGTCGTCGTATTCACGTATTAAGAGGCTGTATTCTGCACATATGCGCCATCTCTCAAGGTGGAGTAGAGGTTAAAATGCCATCTACTTGTTCTTGGAGTCGCTAGTTCGAGTCTCCCCAGCGCCGTTAGTTTTTTTTTTTCTGCCTCTAGCGTATTTGAGAGCTGAGAACGGATTTTTCAGTAGAAGAAACGCCCCCGCCCACGCAGAATCGTTAAATGACGTACAACCAAAGTGGGAAGCTCCTTCACTGGGTCTGTTTACTGAACGGCACCGTTGATTCTGGGCATGGAGGTCACTGAGAGCAACCCAGTAGCGACGCGCCGGCGTGCGCCGTGTCGTCGCTCCGTAGCTCGACGAACATACGACGTCCTGCAGCGGGAGATATCCCGCCGCGCGAACTTCGTCGTGAAAGTTCGCTCCATGTATTTCGGCCTTTAACCATCCCAGCAATCTCTGCGGAAAAACATTTGTAAGTAAAGTCGGGCCGAGCACGTGCGGCGGTAGGAAGCACTCGCATGCTTGTAAGGCTCACTGCCCATTGCGCAAAGTTGCAAATGCACGATGCACACCGCCGCGCTCTCCGGGCCGCGCTTGCCAAGCCGCGACAATTCGCGCGACCAAAAAAAAAAACAAAAAAAATGGGGGGGGGGGGGGGGGGGATATGACGTTAAAGGTCATGTGACTTCCTTCGTACTGTGCTTACCCGCCTTTCAAGCGGGAGCAGATCGGACTGCTCCCGACTGCTCTCGGAGCAGCGAAAGTGATCTCGCTCTACCACTGGATGACGGTGCTCCTACTCCCGTTACGCCACTGAAACACGCCTGCTCAGGAGAGAGCACTTTCAGAGTGCGTCTGAGTGCTCCTGCTCTCCCAATGGAATTCGCCATAAAGCCCTAGCCACATTCACGCGAAAGCACGCGTCGCGCGAGCGTCGGCGTCGTTCGGCGGGAACGCGCCGACACGCATGGAGAGGGTGAGTGACCGCATGAGACCAGCAAAGTCAGCGCCCGTCGCTGCGTCGGCGGGCGTTGTGGACACGTTTGTATTAACCATCCCATCCTGTTGAAGTCATTTATGAGCAGTTATTGTCGGCTGTTCAACCGCAGTTAAGACCCTAGCTTTGCAAGAAAATATTACTTGGCAGTCTTTATTCATTGCGAAGTACGCTTTCGGGCAAATAATATAATGCTGCGAAATGTATTTCAAGTCATTACCGTCAAATCTGAACAAAATAAGATAGGATGATAAACGAAGACCCACTTCGCAAAACTTCTTTACTTGCTACTTGATTTAACCTTAATGTTATGCACCGACTGCAGCTTCATGAATTTAAAGTGTAAGCAAAAGAATTTCACCATGGTCTTAATACTCGGGGTACCGACGAACGTCATTTGTAGGTTAAAAGGCAACGTACACTGCCACCCTGTCTTTACCCTGCAAAAAAAAGCTGATCAAGCCCTCACCGCAAAAAAAAAACAAAAAAAAACATTGAGGTTCTGCCAAGATTCGAACCATGGGCTTTAAAAAATAAAACCCTATCACCCAACCGCCAAACCGCTTGACCACGCCAGGAAATGATGATGATAAATTCTTTTATTAGGAAGGGGAGGACCGAAGGTCGCTGGAAGGGGAAGAGGGGGAATAGGGAGGGAGGTAGACGCCCACTAAATCATGCTCGCCAGGCCACTGGCAACGCCAAACTGGGCTAAGGTCACCAGGTGTTGAGGATTTTCGAGAATGTCCCTATGTAATGATTCTATATCTGAATTTTGAAAAACATTATGGTCCAGTCTATGAATATCAAAAGCGGAGCAGTGCAGCACAAGATGGTCCATGTTTGCTTCACACACAGTGTGAAAAAATGTACATGTGCAGGGGGCAGTGGTGCCAATGCCCGTCTTCCTGTCAGCAAGTGTCTGCCACTTATGGATGATATGAGGTGTAGTGGCCGTGTTGGCAAGTACTTTGTTAATAAATATTTCTTGCGATCGGCTGAGGGGTAAATTCTTAAAGATTTGTGGAGGTCAAGAACCTGGTTTACTAACCCAGGCTGCCAACGAATATTGTCGGGTGTGTTTTGTTTTGGTTGTATTTGAGAGACTTGAGCAGTGGCAACGCTTCTTTCTTACGTACCTATATTGGAGCTGAGGACAATCATGCTTGTAATACAAGCGATGTAACCACATCTCCCTTATTTGAATCAAGAAAAGCTATCGCACATCCTCGGTCTCCTATACGCATGCCACAGTATACCCACGAATGGAATGGAATGCGCCGCCAGCAATCCAGCGTTGATAACGATTGCTCGTCACGCACCGATCTTGCAGACCAGCCCCATCTTACTAATACTACAAGTGATGTAGCCATAGCTGTCTTATTTAACTCACAAAAAGCTATCGCAAATCTCCGACCTCTCCGATGAAAACCAAGCAAGCCACAAATGAATGAGCGTTTTCGAACAGAAATAGCTTGCAATTTGTCTCACGGCAACCGATTACTGCAAGTTAAAAATACATGTATTAGTTTCTGCTCAAAGGAATGACCACAAACCACGAAAAAGACAGGAAACCCGGCCGCAGCAGTTTGCTTTCCGATGCTTTCTCGCGCTGCGTCGACGCCGATATCTGGAGAGCATAGGCAGACATCAGCGCTGCTCGCGCGTCAGTAAGGTGGCTAGAAGAGCTAGCGTCAGCTCGCTTCACTACGAATTTTTGGCAATGCGCGCTGACGCGTGTCGACGCGGGACGACGTCGACGCGTGAAAGCGCGGAAAGCACGCTGATATGGTTGGGCCCCAATTTGCCCTGGCCGGCAGACGCGACGCGTTTCAACCCGCACCTTGTCTGCGGCCGTCGCGACGCGGCGCGTGGAACCCAGCGTGGACGCGCGTTCGCATGGCCGCCCTTTCATAAAAATAAGTTGTTCTCTTCTAAATGGTGAAAAAAAGGTTTACTATAACAAACGCATAAATGCTTCGCAATACACACTAGTGAGGGATATGAGTCTGTAATAATGCGCATGTTTACGCATACCAACTTAACGAACTGGTGTGACATTTGCAGTTTTCTAGTCCCAAGGAAGTTCACATGAACTACGAGGCATTCTAAACAAAACAACAACATATCCAGAAATCACGGAGGCACTTGTTTTGAGAAAATAGCAGTGGATGAGGTCGGGTCCAATGGCTGAGTTTTACTTTAGCTTACGCACTCCTTCAGAGCATACTGAAATTTTCACATAATATGAGTGAGATTTCTGGCATCAATATTCAAAGCCTTTTAGCGAAAGGTTAGCTGAAGGTTTGCGAAAGGTTCCTTGGATAGCTGAGGCAACGAAGGGGTCCATCAAAAACAAAAGCTTGCATAAAGAGCATGTGTTTGCAATACCCATGGCAAACGCTGATTTTTTATTTATTTGTCATTTATTTTATTTCGTTATTTATTTATTTTTGTTTATTTTTTGTTGGTTTGTCTGCTTGTTTATTTAAGTACGTCGATACATACCTTGAAGGCCTGCACAGCGTTGGGGAAGGAGCACGTGAAGATAAAGTGACAATAACTTAATCTTTAAATGTACTTAAGATTGCTTACGTATGTCCAGTAGATGTGTTTGATGTTTTGGCCTTGAGAGCATAAAAGCAGCCCCGAGATCCCAGATGGATTTGTCAAAACGTGATAAGCCCCGAAATTTGTGACGACTCTCTCCTGTGCAAGAAAGACCCGCCCGTTTCAATGACGAACACCAAATAGCCAGCCCTAGGCTTCTTTTTTTTTTTTTTGAGGCGGTTGGTAACGGATCAGGAGCCGAACTTTTGTTTTTTTTTTATTGTAGGGTTTTTAACGCGCCGACGCAACGCAGGCGATGAGGCGCGCCGTAGTGGAGGGCTCCGGGTTAATTTGGACCACCGTGGGATCTTTAACGTGCGCCGAAATCTCGTACACACGGGCGTTTTTGCTTTTCGCCTCCATCAGAAAAGCGGCCGCCGCGGCCGGGAATCGAACCCGCGACCTCGTGCTCAGCAGCGCAACGCCTTAGCCAAGGAGCCGAACTTTGGGAACGTCCCGTCATATACGAGCATAACATCACAGGAAGCGTCGTCCTGCAGCCCAAAAAACACTAGTCATTATGTTGTGCAGGTCATGATGCAATCTTGCGGCTATTCCGCTATGTACAATGCACGAGATAACGCCGAACCACCAATGGCGATGGAATCCTTGAAAGTAATAGAAATCCTTAAAAGCTGAAAATTTTCTGTCGCATCTGCGGCAAGTACAATTGCTGTCTATTTATATGTCCTGGGGTCCGGAACGACAATCTTGGCGAGTAAGATTGTGGTTCACGAGGAAAGTAAATTTTATATTTCAGGTTTTTTCTACACAATTGTTGGCGCACGCAAGCTTGAAGTACAAAAAATATTTTTATAAAGCTGTCCACTTTGAGCATCTCATTATTCTGGCTTTTATCTAACTTCGTAAGTACTAATGCTAACGAAGTTCAGAAATTTTCGCGATTGAGTAATAATAAAATTATTACTAATATGAATCAGTACGAGATCCCAACTTCACATCGCGTTTACCGGAAGGCTTAAAGGGGCGAAAGGAGCTTTCATCTTCCTTTTTTTGTGTGCAAGTTTTCTAAGTCCACAAAACCAGTACGCGAAATTGTATGAGAACCACGGGGGAAAAATTGTGAGAGAAATAGGAAACCCGCCGTGGTTTTATTACCAGGCGTAGGAGGACATTAAAGTCGCCTGATCTCCTGGCAGCCCACCTTCTACACAACGAAGAGACCTGGGGCGGTATTCCCGTGTTTTGTCCCTTTTGTGTCCCTTTCAAAGTGTCCCTTTTGAGCGAGCCCTGATTGGCTAAAAGCGAACACCCGGATGTGACGCCATGCAAGCACGGCGGAGCTATGAGCCGTGGCGCCGTGGCTACTCGGAGCAGACGATTTTTAAGCAGACGATTTTTCGTCGCAGTTCGCTCGCGGAACAATAAACACATAAAGGATACTCTGATACGGTTTCACTTCTTTAAAATGCGTTTGCAAGAACAGTTACGCTATTTGAATAAAATGCCCACTGCTTAACCGGAAGTACGCCACGATGAAAGGGACGCAAAAGGGACGTTTTCGAAAGGGACAGTTACGAGAATACCGCCCCTGCATAATGTCACCAGTCCTCGTTCTATTTGAATGAACACAACTGAGCCATAGATAACCACAGGCCATCTTCTTTCATAGACGTATTTCAGGCCCGCACAACAACTTTTCGTCGGCCGCACAGCGCTGCCATGCATGAGCAGGCCTTCTTGTCTCCAAGGGGTCGGCCTGAGGCGCCGACAGCACGTCCGCGTAGGGACATTTTATTTGGAAAGCGGAAGCCTAATCTTTCCACGTGGTCTCATTTTCTTGTTTTCCTCCTTTGCTTGCGTTAGCGCGCCTTGTTGCGCCAATCTCGTCTCCGTAATTTCACTTCGAATCGCTAGAGCGCCGTCCTGTTTGCGCTTGCCGGAAAGGCTTCTAATTCAATTTCCTTTTCCCATTCCAGGTTTCCAATCCTTCGTGTCTTCCGTGCCTCGTTTTTCATTAGCCTCAATGCACCAGGCCGCAACGTTCCGCACAAATTGTGGCGAGGTGCACTTGCACATAAGTCTAATCTAAATGTAGATAATAAGGCGCATCCAGCGCGCAATTCAAGACGCATATAAGCCACTTGCTTTTTTTTTTTTGCTGGGGCTGGTGCTGCTGCTGCTGCTGCTCTTTCTTCTACTGTCGTCGTTCTTTATAATCAAACAACCGCGCTTGAGGGTATAGAGTAGGGCCATGATTCCTTTCGTTGAATCCATTAAATACATGTTCTGCTTGGCCAGTTTTTAAATGCTTACGTCATTCAGGTGTTATTTCAAAATTTCTATACGTGCACGAGCAAGAACAGTGTGTCATCAGCTCCATATTTCGCCTTCTTTCTTGAGGTCCGGCGCACCTAGAAAGAGCACTTTTATCTAGAAGGAGCCACGTATATGGAGGAACTGCCGACAACACCGCTTCCTATTCGAGTAGAGAGTTTTGCTGACTGGTGTTTGGAAGTTGGCAGTCTTCTGTGTTCATGACATCTTGGGAGGCTTAAGGATATCACCATCAATCAACATTGCACCTCCAGTTTGGAACTTATATTTTTTGGACTGAATACCTGGTGCTCTGTGTCACCATAAGAAAGCGCCATGAAGCGTTCGACATATTTAAAGCAACGCCGCCTGTATAATCCTTGCCTAACGCGTGAGTGAAAAATGGCCAAACAGCTCCTCTCCTGTTGCTCTCCCCTGCCCTTTCCCGCTCCGTAGCCTTCCTGCGTGCTTTCCTGTCCATCAGCCAGCGCCGCTTCTCGGAAACTATGCGAAATAGGTGACAGTCTGTCTAGCGTTCCCCAGGCGGCGCTCGCTCCTATGGCTTCTCCTTTATCACCATGCCTGTCTGTCTTGTTCTCTCGCTGATAAAACAATGAAACCGCCTTTTCCACGGAGCAAAATCACTTGTGCTGCCGCAGGCAAATACCGGCTTCGCTTGTTTACCTACTTGGATCACGGGCCACAAAATGTTCTGAGTGGGGCATCCCCCCTCAGTCCCCTCCGCATTTCGGCCTTGTTTTGTCCACGCTGTTCGCAGTGCGCATCGGTACGCAGATATAAATTTGAGGAGTGTACTGTAGAAGCGCCCGGACAGCGTAGCTGTGCCCTCAAGTGCTTATCCTTTTGTTTCGTATAATCCCCTGGAATTGCACGTGATATGTTTAGGAAAGGAATGGGAGAAGTGAGCTGTTTGAACAAAACATGTGCACGCTGATTTTTCTTCACTAAATCCTCCAGAGGGAAAAATGTCAGTAAAATATAGGCTGTACCATTCGAAAATATCGTTTTCTCTTAGTCTACCCGACAATAATATGTTCTTACACTTTTTCAGTTACGCCTCCGTCAGTCACCTTTCGAAAATTGCCCTAGATATGAAGCGAGTGACACGTTGAACGAGATCCCCAGTGCGCCCCAGAGTTTGCCCCCCCTAGCGGCTAAGATGTGAGCGAAACAGTATTTGAAACCAAGCAGGCAAGATGACAGACACATGTCGTTAAAGTTGGGGCAACGTTCGCGACTCGCGAGCAGTGACGTAAAGCTGGACGTCCGCCGGCGCGCGCCACATAGCGGATGAGTGCCTGAACTAGCGTCCCTACCGTTCCCATTAGAAAGCGGGCGGCGGGTTAGGCAATGTTTATACAGGCGGCGTTGGTTTCAACAGACCAGCGCACAAAGCGTAGTCGGCTAAGGGGGGAAGACAAACACAGCGCTGTTTGTCTTCCCCCCTCTTGTAGCCGATGTCCTTTGCAATGTTTTCTGCAGACAGGATTGTGCAACAACTCGCCTAATTTGCTACTTTGGAACCATCTGGAATTTTAAGGTTCAATGAGGCAATTTACCCCTAGACCAATTTCGGAACTGTTAAAATAAAATGATATTCCTTTATTCCCCACAACGTAATAAAAACGGATGTCCCGTCAGCAGATCACGCAGCCTGGGACCTATTCTCGACTGCATAAATTCACGTAGAATTCGCCATAACGTTTTGCGTAAGCAAACCCTAAGCAATCAGTGACGTCACGTACGTATAACTATGACGAGTCAGTGAGTGAAACACTTTAATAAAGACATGTAGTGAGATTTTAAGCCTAGCTTATAAGTAAAGATTACAACCAAGCTATCAAATATTGCGCACGAAAGATATGAAAACATTTGACATGCATTATACAAATTCGGACGGCTGCTTAGGTTGGCAAAGGAAACTTATTTTTTCAGGTTAAAATTGGCGTCAAAGCCACAAGGTTATCAAGTAACGTTGACTTAAATGCGAGCGAAAGGCGGGGGTTGAGCTAAAAAACTTCGCAAAATCTTGTTTACCGTATCTATTCATTTCTTTCAATTGCTTTTAGTAACATAGCTGAGCTCAATGCAAGCTTTGTTGCGTTATCACCTCCCCGGCCACGCTAGTCGTCTACTGCTGTGTTGCAATTTTAGGGTGTGATCGCAGAAAAACACGGCCGTGACCATCGGTTGTATGATGTAACGACAAAAAAAAATTCTACGCCTGTTAACGGCAGAGCGTACCGATGCCGCCGATTGACTAATCCGTCAAGCTCGAACTCAATCAGCGCAATAATGAATAAAACAGTCGGTTGACTTTATTATTTTTTTCTTGAGTTCTATCATGTGCATCACAAGCTTAGTAGGAGGAGTGTGGAAAAATGCCATGGAATGGGTTCTCTCTGTCACAGAAAGGCTTGTACTTGCCCTGTTATATTGCTGTTACGCCAACCAAATTTTTATTTTATGGCCAAACATAAAGCAAAATACGGCACGTTATTTGTATGCTCCGCGATCGCTGACTTGGAAACAGTCAGAGCTATGATTTCTTTCGGTCGAAAACACTTTAAACCGTGCGTCATGCGAAACTGCGCCTGCTGTAAATTCGCGGGGATTTCAAGGCGCCGAAGGTCGGTGAAATGTTTTGCCCTATTTCACGGCGACAGGAGACGCGAGTTCAAAGCTTCTTTGCAGGTAACATCTCGTCACTTTTACGGAACCTGATGTTGCCAATGTACGACGTAATAGTTCACGCCAAATATTTAAACCAGGTCACGCCTTTTCAGCCAATCACAGAGAGGGCGTGACATACAAGCCGTATTGTTGTTGAATTGAAAAGACAGAACTACGTTGTCATGTCCGCTGCATTTCGTCTAGTTTTTTCTTTAAATTTTGTAGTAACTTAAAGGGCCTCTGAAGCAGTGAATTTGTCAAATTTCTTTTTTTGATTGCATTGCCAAGACCTGCTCGAACAGCACACTTTTCATCGTTTATTCGGTTGATAAAGCGGTATTTACTTTATAATTATTGAAAGAAGAAACAAATGACTGCGGCTTAGCACAGCTAACATTGGACCAAAGTAAAAGCTTGGACTAGTCTAGTTGAGTCTTGGTTTAGCTTAATTAACCTTTGATGATGTATTGCCGACCACGGCTCAAAGCCGTTCGATCCCGTGCAAAGCTCACAATAAGCCCGGCATCGGTTTCATTCGCGGCGAACGCGTGTGCCTCTTTCACGGCGAACGCGGCGCAAGAGATCCACGTAGCCCGACACGACCCAGCGGAGCATGCGTGGGACGCTGCGGGGGTGGTCGTTTGCGGATCAGCTGAGCGGCCGGAACCGCCGCAGCCGTGCCGCTCATGGTTAAGCAAAACTACTAAAAATTGGGCCTTGTAAGCAGCGTGGAAAGGGGGCCCGGCGAATCACGTGATGCGCTTCGAGGGGTGTGTCGACGTGGGTGTGTCTCCGGTCAAAAGGTCAACTTGAGCATCCGCGGCGAAACCGCTGGGTGAAAGTAGTAAATCTTTGCTACTACTAGTATAAAATAGTATTTTAAAATACCATGCTACATTTTCGGCGGCCGCAGCAACTAACAGCAGTCACGCTCATTACAGTTGCGATGCCGCGGGACGATGTCCAAGATTGCAATTCAAACCGGTTTCTGTTTAGGTTCTCTGAAACTCTTTGGCATCCGACGTTGTGGTCTGCTGGGCATTCTCGATATCATAGGAACTGCCACACCCCGCCCCAGCCATGTTGTCGGGTGTAAAATGCATCAGACAAGCCTGCCAGCAACACATTGAATCGTGACGATCACTAGCCGAGGCGCGCGCTGTGGCTGAACGCCCTCCGCGTCATCGGGGACGCTCAAATGCGAGGCGCTTTTCCCCCACCTTTGGAGCTTTCCTGGCTCGTTTTTGCGCGTAAAAGGCGCGTTCGCACCCCGCTGAGAGTCGGCTGATTCTGCCTTGTACCCGCAAGCAGTCAGTGTTTATGTCAACGCCACGCTAGCACGTCCGTGCCAATCTGCACTTATTCTGACAGCTCGCTTGTGGATCAATCAATCAATGTCGCAGCGCAAAATGGTGAATTCAGTGTAAAAAACGCAACGCCAGTGCCAAAAATCAACTAAACACCGCATGCGGTGCCGGGGATACCGAATTGCGAATTGCGGAAAAATGTACCCGGTATTTCAGACCACGCGCCATAGCCAGGGCACTCTCGAATATATATATCAAAAGTATATATCAAATAGTCCGTTCATTGTTTTAAGTGCGAATGCACTTAAGCGAGCCTGAATCGTCCGCCGCCGTCGTCCGCATAGCAACAGCTGCGGGTGCGCGCGCTCCTCGTCTTCCCTAGCAACGGGGGGAAGATGGGCGCGCGCTACTCTCCTCCTCTTCTCTCCGCTCAGTGACTGCGGGTGTTGGGCGCCTCCTCTCCACTCCAAGATCACGATATCCACCGTAATCGCGCAATCAACAACCGTGCATTCGCACTTACACACTCTCCCCCTCGGGGAAGTGCGAGGGAATTTTTTAGTTTCAACATTCCCAGTAGCTTGGATGACTATTTCTTGAATAACGCTCGTGCAGTAAGCACCCCAAAATTACCACAAACATTTTGTTTCTAGCGACTGCATTCCTTAAGCAGAAAAGTGATCGCAAATGTGTGGTCGTGCTGCGGACCGCTGTGCTAGTTAAAGGGGCCCTGAAAGGCATTTTGAGCACACTAAATGAACTAGCGCAACCGTTAGATTGGGTCGCAACGTCCTCTGTGCCAAGTATTACTCCTTTGCGCGCAGCGGAAAGCTCACACTTTTGTTGCAAAGTTTGTCGTTTTTTTCTCACCCTTCCCTTCGTGTTTTTGGACGCCGCCATCTTCACATGTCTACATCATCGATGCCAGATGTTCGTCATGAGCTAGACATCCTGCTATTGGGCGGCTTTTTCACGCACTTCCGGCAAAGAGATGAGTCGTCTGCTGAGCGTCGGCTCGCCGGCTGATCTGCCAGCGGAGTGCCGGAGTGCTTGGGATTTACGACAAACGAAACAAGTGCAAAACAAATGCTTAACCGTTTGTATTGAATGCAACACGGCCATAACACGACATGGATATTCTGTTACCTGAGTACGTTCCATAAAGAAAGCATTGAAGCCCCGTGGCACTTCTTTCGTGCAATCGCAGAGAACGCCCTGGGCCGAATGCCCGGGTTTGACGCATACATTTTATTCAACTTCAAAACAATCCAGAGATGCGTTTCTAACGAACACAACGTCACAAGATGCGTTGAAAGTCTGAACCACGATTCACAGAGGATGGGTTGCCTCCTGCCTGTCGTAAATTCGGTACTCACCCCGCGCGCGCTTTGCGGGGACGAACAGCAAGTCACTTAACTCTGCCGCACAAGCCGATGGCTTTTAGCCACACACACTGCACATACCCCATGCGAGGTTGAGTCGTACGTCGCTCGAGAAAGATAATCCAGACCATGGGAAGCACTATCCACCCGCAAAAGCACAACGTCGCATTTCATCGCGAAACAAAGGCGTCCACAACACACACACCATCGCCTCCTGTAATGCCAAACGCATCTCGCACTTCCCAATGGGAGTGAGTAGTATGCCTGCAGTGCCCGTATGCCGCGAGGTGGGGCCCCGAGCTGAACCGGGATCACGGAACCGTAACGGACTTCTAGAGTGGTTTGTGCCTTGTTACTAAGGCAACCGATGTTTGAGATTGTCAAAGAAATGGCGTTCGCTCCAGCGCTAGAAAACTCAGAGCCGCGGCGGAGCATGTTTTGCCAACGTTGCCGCTCTCCACCACGCGTCGCCCCAAGCCGAACTGGTCAGATGATTGAAGCGTTTTGTGCACGGGTTCTGTATCGGTTTAATATGACTTTTTCACATGCCGCCGGCAGGAATTACCACCGCCGCAAAATAAGACCCGGCACCAGCGGGGCCACATCTGATACGGCGCTTTTTGGATAAACAGTGCGCGGTGCATCAAGGGAACGAGCGCACGACCCTCCCCGTGCGGCTGCGAGTTCGCCGCCGATAAAAAGTCACGTGCCGCCGATAGCAACTCCAGCAACGTGCACCGCGAAAGGGCAAGGCCAGGCCACCGCACACATGCGGCCAGGTTTTTCGTTCGCTTTTCCAGCCTTGAGCGGAGTGCGGGATTCACGGTGTCATCAAAGCTTGCCCGTAGCAGACGACAGTCTGAGCAGCGCAATAGCGGAAGTACGTCACCGCTGCGGAGCGGAGCATCATGGGAGGCAAGGCTCGCGCGCCGTCAACAGCGGAGAGTAAGTTGAAAGGAGGAGGAAACGCGGCGCGACGATAATGCGCGGTTTTTGATTTACGATTTCTCAGCTAATACTCATCGCTTTAACAAAATTCTTGCGGGAGGAGATTGCAAATACATTGCTTCATTTGGGTACATGTACATCCATGCATCGGCGGAAGGTACTTCAGGACCCCTTTAACCCTGCGCAAAACGTGCTTTCCACACCTTCATTTTGCTCTTTACAAAAAAAGGTTTGGTTGATTTTAATTCTTTAGTAGCTATATCGCTTCGCCGACTCTTCTGGCGCCTTTAATTGCCTCAGATTTTTCTACCAGCGAAGCATCGCATGTGCTTTGTATGAAGCTACTTTTACTTCATGGACTATACTAAGCATAAAACAGTGTACAAACTAACAAACTAGAGGCACGTTCTTACTGGCACAAATCCTGTCGTGCGTTAGTTGTAATCATTCTTCCATGGTTTCAATTGAGCGAATGGTTTGCGACGACCGGTTGGCGGTCGGCCGACTGACTTTGTAGGAGGGTCAGCCAGCCGCGCTGTGGCGCAGTCACGCCAAGCCATCTCGAGTGAGCGTCATAAGAGACAGCGCTTTCAAATTGAGTTTCCTACTAAATAAAGTCGCGTAAACGCACCGGGAGATGTCGAAGCATGGCGTCAGGTCTGAAGACTAGTATTTGCGCGGGTTTTCTCACAATTTTTACAAATCACTTCAGTGTCCTTTTAAGACACACACACAAAAAAAACACGAACTTCATGTATACGTGAATTCATAAGGCGTGTACACGCTGGAACCACAATAGCTGCGGGCTGCTGGCATATGACATGTTTTCCTCTATTATTCTCAATGTCGCTATTTAACTTTACAGTGAATTCTCTTTAAGACGAACTACAAGGGACCATAATTTGTTCGTCTTATCAGCAGGGTGTCGAACCGGAATTTTTGCGGGTTCGGTTCGGGTTCGGGTTCAAGACTTTCGGGTTCGGTTCGGGTTCGGTTCCAAAGCACCATTCCGTTCCGGTTCGAACCGGTTCGAACCGGTTCAAACGGGTTCGAACGGGTTCGAACCGGTTCAAACGGGTTCGAACGAGTTCAAAGAAAAAAAGCAGGCGTGTTTTTTTTTTCTGTTAGTTTTTTTCTGCTCGTTTTTCGTATCCTTATCAAGGCGGCATAAAAACAGAGTCTTAATGAATGTTTCTTTGCGCAAATATTTTGTCTTGGCCAAACTAAAGCGACCCTGTAACACTTTTTTCGGCTTTTTTGTAAATTTTGAGTGCTTTGAAACCAACACATCCTGTACTTAGATTAGAGGGTCGCAAAGTGCCTCAGCCAAAAACTACTGCTCTCTCCTTATCAGATAACTAAGAAATTTGCTTTAAATATTTTTCTCTCTTTCGCGGTCTTGGCGTTCTTCGACCGCTGAATGACGTCATTACAGCGATGTAGTGGCTATTTGCCAGCTTTCCTTAAGTTGCAAAATAGAACGCATTTAATAGCCACTTGAAAAAAAAAAGCCACAAAAGCGAAGCAAAAACGGAAGCTGCATCCGCAGCGACGAGCAAATCACGCACTGTTGCTTCGTGCTGGAAATAGCTATAGTTTTGAAAGTGCTTCCAGATGCGCAGAAGAGTGAAAGCGTTTATAGAAAGTGTCGATTTATTTATTTATTTATTTATTAATTTATTTATTTATTTATTTATTTATTTATTTATTTATTTATTTATTTATTGCTGGGTTTAACGTGCCGACGCAACGCAGGCAATGAGGCGCGCCATAGGGGAGGGCTCCAGATTAATTTTGACCACCTGGGGATCTTTAGCGTGCGCCGAAATCTCGTACACACGGACGTTTTCGCTTTTCGCGTCCGTCAGGAAAGCGACCGCCGCGGCCGGGAATATAACATGCGTCCTTAGGCTCAGCAGCGCAAGCCTTAGCCACTGAGCCACCGTGGCGAGTTTATCTAAAGTGTTTAATAGCTCCTTTAACTGTAGAAGCTACTGCAAAACGTTTTCTGTGGTAGTGTGACGAGTATGTGGCCTCCTGGCCACGAACATGTACCCTCCTGGCCAGCTGGCAGCGCCCCTGTGCCTCCAGCGCCTCCCCCATCGGTGCATCCTAACCAGAATCTTCTGGCAATGGGCAGCCTCCCTGCAGGCGGCCTTTTGCCTCCACCTACTAAGCAGACGACCCGTCCGTCCACAATCGTTTTTTGGTACCTTTGAGTGTCGCCCTGGTGGGGCATTTTGCGTCTCCCCTCCCTCCACCTCCCCCGGGCCGCACCTCGTCCACAAATCATGCATCCTCACCAGAATGTTCTGCCTGGCAGGCAGGCAGGCAAGCAGGCGGGCAGGTAGTTTACTGGCAAGCGGGCGGTCTCTTTGGCGGGCAGGAGAGCCTACGCGCCCGCCATCTTTTTTTGGATCCATGAAATGTTACGCATGCACGCACGCGCGCACGCACGCACGCACCCCTCTTTTCGCACAATGAGGCAGAAAAAATTGCATTGTAAATAAATCGGTTGGTCTGCTACGCTTTTCATCTACCCCAAGTTTCAACGGCGCTTTAACTTTAACACGAAATCATTAGCAGTGCTAGAAGTACAAAACAGTCCCGCGTCGGCGTTAATTTCCAACTGCTAAGCGTGGCAGGTGGCATTTAGAGCAATTTCCTTATGCTCATCTTTTATCTGCTAACAGAGCTGTAAGAACGGGTATAAAGGCTCATTGGACGGCATGTATAGGACGGCATTGGATAGGGATAGGGGCGGCCCGTCACGAGCCGCCGGGGAGACCCCCCGATCTTCAGCGATGGCTGTGGTGGCCCCACCACCGCTGTCTTCTGGACTTCCTCCGGGAAATGGGTGTAAACTTGTACCTGTAGCACCTTATGCCAAAGGGCATACTGTCGCAATTAAAAAAAAAACTCGCTAATGGCCCTTCAGCGACCGGTGACAGCGATTGGGCTCTAGGAAAGATGATAGCCAAGTGAAGCCACAAGCAGCAGTAATGATCACTTATAGAGAGAGAGAGAAAATGAAGTTTAATTAAATCGAAGCAAAGGTGCAGAGAGGCATCCTCATTCGAGGGGGCCTAATCGACAGCCTTATTCATCAAGAGCAACTGATCTTCCAGGCCGGAGCTGGCCATGGCTGTCTCCCAAATCTCTATGGAAACGTGAGGGTTGGGTGGATCTACGGTACACTTGTCGCAGCCGCCTATTATGTGTATGAGGTTCCCAGGCTCTCCACAGAAGCGACGAAATGGAGAGAGTTGTGTCCCGTCAAAGAGGTGGAATCTGATGGTGTGTGGGAAGGTGTATGCCCGCAGGGCGCGGAGTAATCTTTCCTGGTTAATCGGTAGCAATTTGTGCTGGGAGGAATACGTTCTACGGAAGAGGCTATAGTTCTGAGTAACTTCCTGGTCTGTGACTGCAGGATGCATGCACTCGGGCCCGGCTTCATCAGCGCTGGCTAAGCTGGTCAAATCTCGAGCCACGAGGTTGGTGATCGTGTTTGCCGGGGATGCCAGTATGAGCTGGTGCCCGTAAAATCCTGGCTTGTCTTGTTGGTGGTCTCTGATTGATCGTTGGAATTGTTGTACCATGCAACCGACCGTTGGCAATGTTGTGTCACGCCTGCTAAGAGTCTGTTATGAGAGTTTCGGCGCCGCTTCCTCAGCTTGAAGGGGGCTGTGTTCGGGGGTTGAGATGCTACACCTGTGGGAGGCTGCAGAACGGTAGAAAAGAAAGGGAAGGTATTGAAGAATTCTGTCGGGCGTCTCTTGCATCAAACCAGTTGATCGTTCCTCCTTTTTTTTTCTTTCAGTTTAGTTTCTTTCCAACCGTCTCCCCTCATGTATACACGTTTTGAAAACCCTTTGATGAGTATAAAATATGCATTAGGCAATTAGTTATTAACTTTAGTGCGAGATGTCAATTTTAATATAGAAACAACATAATAGTACAATACCGGCATAAAGAAAGACCTTTTATAGCATTCAGGTGGTCGTCAAATAACTTTGCGCCTACTTTGTGCTCGACAAAATTTCCTGATTGGTCCAGAAGGAGAACGCTGCAAAATTTCCAAATGCCAAGGACCCCGAACATATCATGTGTGGTTCGACCGTCTAATCCGCCTTAACTGACCCGCTAATTCATGTAATCCAAATTAATGAACACACCAGTCCAACTAATTCACATTAGCTCATTCACTCACTTAGCTAATCCACCCCAGTCTACCCGCTAACCCGCATTAATCGACTTTAATCTATCCGCCTCTTAAGTTTAAGGTTGAGCAGATTCAAGATAACATGAAAATGTTATCAAATATACTTTAAAAGTCGAAATTAGGATCCCCCATTTTTTTATATCTCATGTTCTCTTAGAGCAGTAACCAAAGGACACAACGGCACTGTATACAAGAAAAAGTGACGTTAGCTTTGAGAACTACGAGTGTTTGTGTCTCAGTGGTGTTTGTATGTAACTGCCCATTCAAACTAAAATACCGTATTTACCCGATTCTAACGCGCCCCCGATTCTAACGCGCACCCGATTTTCCTGGCAAAAAGACCGAAAAAACTTGCACCTCCGATTGTAACGTGCACGGGACTTTGTGACCCAGACAAACGAATGCGAGAGAAACGGGCGATTTATTTCCCAAAGTAATCTCACTCATTTCACTCCTCGGCGCTCTCCGCTGATCACAACATCTCGGCCTCGGCGCCTTCAAGCGCGTTCGCGATGCCATGTACACTTCTTTTTTTTTTTTTTATTGCGACAGTATGCCCTTTGGCATAAGTTCCTACAGGTACAAGTTTGCACCCGTTTCCCGGATGAAGTACAGAAGACAGCGGTGGTGGGGCCCCCACAGCCATCGCTGAAGATCGGGGGGTCTCCCCGGATGCAGGCCTGTGCCGCGAAGGTGTCGGGATCTCGCTGCACTCAGTAAAGGGCACGTCCATAGCAGGTGGTTGGTATGGGCGTCTTCGGCAGGAGCCGTACAGAAGGGGCAGGTCGTGGAAAACGGGGCATGGTATCGCGGTGGCCACGCCCGGGTTACCGCAGGAGAGAGGGCCACCCCAACTCGTAGTCTACGCAGCAGCACCTCCTCCCAGCGAGCGAGCCCACTGGGAAGGTCTGTTCCACACGGTGGGATGAGAGCACGTGTGGCGCGACGCAGATCTTCCAGTTGGACAAATTGGTCATGTGGGTCAGTTGTCAGCAAGGGCAGGGGCCGTGGAACCGACGTAACGTGACAGAAACTATCCGCCGCAATATGAGCGGTGATAGTATTACGCCGCATCCACGACAGTCGGAGAGGGCAGGGCCACGTGTCCAGCAGGTCATGAATGTCTCTTGATACAGACGAGTTGGAGGCTACACGTCGCAAATCCCGTATGGCCGCCGTTGAGTCCGTGTAAATTTGTGCCACACTTCTGAACGAACGTTCAACATTGGTCTATGAGATCGTGGCCCACGCCTCGCACGCCCATTCCGAGAGCTTCTCCAGAGGTGCACGCTTCAGCCGACCGCTCGTTTTGAACTCGTGGGAGCCGCTGCTGCCATTGCTGTTATCAAGCGCGCAAGTGAAACGATTTGACGATTTGTGTTAACTCCGATAGAAAAGCCTAGGCGCCTGGGCTTGCTGCGTCCGAAAAATCGTTGCTAAAAGCTTTGGCGCCATCTTGAGATGGCGATGGCGATGGATGGGACGAAATTTCCGCTGTTTCGGCAGTTTCGGTTTTGTGTCCGATTCTAACGCGCATGCGATTTTTCGGCCTATTTTTCGGAAAAAAAGTGCGCGTTAGTATCGGGTAAATACGGTAAGTGGAAGATATGGATTTATTGTTGATGGTGTCCCTGAAGGCCTTCACAAGCGGACAGGGGTGCATGCGAATTAACAGCACATTGAAAACTTTACACGATTTTAAACACCATGCAGATAGAAACCATGAAGAATATTCCATGATATGTTGCCTCGGAATATGCGTTCTGACTTAAGTTATGCTAAATGTAAGAGATAATTGGGAGAGATGGGCAGTACCTAACGCAAACTGATAGTATATACGGACAACTTTACATTTATTTGAGGGCAATAGTTAGAAGAGAACATGATGGACCTTGGGAACTGCAAAATATGCAAAATATTTCATGGTGATGTCTGGCGAGTGGCAAAATATCTTCAGACGCAAGGTAGGGTACCGAAATGGAAAACTAGAAATCGTATTTTTGAGCACCCGGAACCGGTTAGGGGAAACGGTTTCCTTCGATTCGTTCCGCTTCGGGTTCAGTTCAAAATGGCGTAAAAAATACGGTTCCGGTTCAGTTCCAGTTCCGGGCGAAAATTCGGGTTCGGTTCCGGTTTTCGGTTTGGTTCCGGTTCCGGTTCGACACCCTGCTTATCAGAAGCTCTCTCTCTCCCCCCCCCCCCCCCCCCTTCAATCAATAAAAAAAGGGCAACACGTCCAGGTGCATGCAAATATCTTGCTTCAAGGCGGTGAATGAAGTACAATGAATGAAGTAGACTTACGATGGAGGAAGCAGACAAAAAATCATTTAATTGAGTGGCAACTTAATAGAACACCGATAGAAGTGCTCTTCCCTGATTTTATACAGCCCAACTGGTGACGGAGAGCGTACAGCCGCTACATCAAGCTACAACGCATCAGAGACAAAGAGGGAATTGCTGGCTTTCTCCGCGGTGACGCGGTGGGACTTCGCGTCGGGACTTCGAGGTGGGACTTCGCGGGAACATGTGAGTTCGCGTCGGCGGCGCGAACGGACGCGAACTCACATGGTCCCGCTGAGAAACGCATTGGTCAGGACAGCTGTTACGTTCGCGAACAGAAAGCGTCCGTCGTCGCATTTTTAAAGCGAAGTTTTAGTAATCTTGTCCAGCGGTTTCGACATCGCATGGAAGTTGACCTTCATTTGACCGCAGCTGCGACACACCCCTTGCAGCGCATCACGTGACTCGCTGGGCCCGCTTTTAGTGCTGCGCACAAGACACCATTTTCAGTCAGTTATCTATGCTCAACTGAGCAGCGGCGGCTGCGGTCGGAGCGGCCGCTCCGCTGATAGGCAAACGAACACGGCTTAAAGACTGCTCCTGCTGCCTAGCTACCCCGCAGCTGCTGGCACACGCATGCGCCGCTCGGTCGTCTCGGGCTACGTGAGATCATTTTGCGTGCGGTGAAGAGGAATGCCACGTTCGCCATGTATGAAGCGAGGCCGGGCCTTCTTCTGTGAGCGTCGCACGGGACCGAACGGCTTTGAGCCGTGCTCGGCAAGCGGCGTCTGACCACCCGGCGTGTGCTTAATGATGCCTGTCTACCCAAGCCTAATCACCGTCATGTCTAGGCGATAACATAGGCACAGCCATCATATCCGGCTTAACAAGACTGTGTACCTAAGACCTGTAAACGAAAGCTTCCCTAAGTGAAACCAACACTTCACCGGGCTAAACTATCGTCACTAAATAAAGGCTAGCTTATTTAGTGACGCTAGGCTAAACCAATCTTTCGCTTTGCATATCTTTAGCTGAGCTGCATATCCTTTGCATCGCTTAGTTGAGCTAAGCCGAAGCCATTTTTTTTTTTACCTTTTAGTGAGCAAGCACTTTGGAGACAACTACTGGGGATTGGCGGAGGCGATGGTGACGGCGTCGGCTTCGTTGCAGAGACAGTGAAGGCAGGA
This sequence comes from Haemaphysalis longicornis, assembly GCA_013339765.2. Classification (NCBI taxonomy): domain Eukaryota; kingdom Metazoa; phylum Arthropoda; class Arachnida; order Ixodida; family Ixodidae; genus Haemaphysalis; species Haemaphysalis longicornis. The sequence continues at coordinate 249,939 of CM023449.1, read as the reverse complement.
AGACAACAGCGGAGAGAAAGTGTGGCGAAAGTGTGCGGGGGAGGGCAGTATGCTGAGCCCGCACGAGATGCTCGTCGGAACATCTGGCAAAATTGTGAAGGAAAGGGCGGCACGCGCTGCTATGGCACCATCTCTCTCACCGCCTCCGCCTCCCACTTTCGGCAAAAGCTCATCCATGTGTGGTTCATCGGAACCACCTGACATTTGCGCGGGAGGTTCAAATACGATTTGAAACAACATAGTCGCCGGCTGCGGTGAGGTGACGCGCTGCGAGATAACAGCATAGAAGAGCAGCCTCCGTGCGTTCGCTGATCACTTGATAATTTCCTAAAACGCAGAAGATATGCGCCGTGTGCGAGAAGACTGCAGTTAGGGCTGCGGAAAAATAAATGCCGCATTAGGGAGTATAGTAATCGTCAAGGCTTTTTTTATCCTCCTAGTTTTGCGCCTCTCTCTTCCAGAACAGAGCGGCCACAAAACTCGCCCTCGCTATTTCTTTCTTTGCTTTGCCGCTGGCTCCGCGGGTTAAAGGGTGGGAGTACGATGACATCCCCCCGCCGGAGGGGGTAATGTCATGGTAGTCTTGACAATGTCATCCAAATATCGCTAGTAAGGCTTTTGACTACAAAAGTTTGACTATAAAAACTATGACAATGTACAAGTTTGGCATTGATTGTACGGTTTAACGCACCGAAGCAACGCAGGCGATGAGCCACGCCGTAGTGGAGGGCTCCGGATTAATTTTGACCAGCTGGGGATCTTTAACGTGCATCGAAATCTCCTACGCACGGGCGTTTTTGCTTTTCGCCTCCATCAGAAAGGCGGCCGCCGCGCCCGGGAATTGAAACCGCGTTCTCGTGCTCAGCAGCACAACGCCTTAGCCACTGGGTTGTACAAATTTGTACAAGCACGAGTAGAAAGCACAAGCTTTACAAGAAGCACAAGCTTTATGAAGAATATTGTTGCGAGCGAGGATGCGGTAGAGAAAAATGTATTTAAAGTATTCACACTATTTACAGGAGGAAAGACTGGGCTGCCGCTAACATTCAGAATGCCCCACAGAAAAGACCTCGTCGTATTCCTCGTCGTATCCGTCTTGTTCCTCGTTGTATTTTTGATTTTGCAGCAATCCCTGATAACTACATCGTTCGTCGTCTACTAGTTTGCCCCGTGGCAATATGACCATGAACCAACATCCCTAGAAAAGTTTGCGACTAAACAGGTTTCTCTGATTATGAACTTTTTGTCGCTGAAATATTCCCGGAAAACCTTGCGACTATGCAAGTATATCTGACTAAAGTTTCTCTGATCCAAACCTCCCTATAGGTAAGCTGGTGCGAATACAAGTACACGGAGCGCGCTAAATACTCACGCTGCCAGCTTCTAGTGATTTCACGGTGCCTGTTTCTTGTGGTTAAGCACTCACGCAAACTTGCTGAAGCAGCACACTTTGGCCAGAAAAAGGGGAGCTCGAAAAGAGGCGTCAGCGGAATATTTCGCGACGTTATAACCTCCTCATAAATCACCTTCAAGAACAAGTTGAATAAATTTGCAGGAAACATGCTAGCCGTCAGCAAGTTTTAATTACATATTAGTGGACGTCTCTAAGGGTTTACGCGTGGATGGTCGGCGAAAGCTTCTCTTGCTTGCGCTGATTTATGCGCCTAAAGGGCCTTCGCCCAGACACCCGGGAAGCATATTGGTTGCCGCTCCACCGCGCGGTTCTTTTGTGCATCACGGAGTGTGAAAACCGAATGCATGAAGCCATTTTTGGCACCTCTCTCGGTCATAGGAACCGCATCTATGATTTAACGACGTTTCATGCTAATTACCCAGGGAAGCTGATTCTCATTGCGGAAAGTTTTGCTAGAGGTAGTTAGTAAACGCTGGCAGGTAGTTCCACGGCGGCTATTATGCGCAATTGCACATAGGAAAGTTATCGGGCTCAAACGGCCCTCTCTGTATGAAGCAGTCACTGCTTTTATTCTCGAAGAATCAACAACTGTTATAACCGAGAATGATCTGCTGAAAAGGAAATTTGAGTTGTATAAACCCCGATCCTAAGTGTTCCTGCGGGGTTATTATTATACAGATTTATAACTCCACTTCAAATGCATGTTGTTTTTGAATTCACTTGCTGTTATTTCCTTGCTCCTATAGACCATTATATGTTAATCTTTAATACGATCAGGCCATGCTTTGGGCTGTGTTGGGCATGCGCAGTTACATCATCCTGTCCACTGCGCCAATCATAAATCCGCTAGCACAGCCCACTGTTGAAATGGTTGCCCCCAGGACGAAGGAATTAAAATGGCATATATGCTCCTTTGGTATTTGCACGCTCATTTATTTATTGTTTTTCTGCGCAAGAACAAAACGAGGAGCGAGAGCCAAGCTCTTTTTGCAGCTACCGTACAATGTTAAAGCACACACTTAACATATCTTTCACATACAAAGATCACACTTTGCGGCCTCATGTTTTTTTGTGAAGTATTGTTTCATGAGCTGCTATAAAGACTAACATTTTAATTGCGTGTCGGAAAGAGCAGATTGCAGAATTCACTTGGAAGCTTTACTTGAACAAATTGAGATCCGATAAATACTACCCGAAATGCTTTGTTGAAGAGCAGTTAAATCACCGTCAGTCGGGTTCGGGCATGTGAACACGCCATAGTACAGTGTTCGGGATGCTTCATCTTACTGTCTCTTTCCTTGCAAACACGCACACACACGCAAACATACAAATACACAAACCCACACAACACACACTGGAATTGCTCAAAGCAGTGAAATGAATGAAGCTTTTCTAAATGACGTACACACCACACCATACACTACACTGCACCCCATATGATGCACTACTACCACATACCGAAAGCCAATTAGGTCCTGACCGCAAACCAATGGTGCTGCCTGGTGGGCATGCCCTAAGTTACTTTTCGAACGCGAAAGTTTGGCCCCCGATGCATTTGTAAATGTCTCCTCTGTCAGCAGCATAATTCTGCACTTCATTTATTCCGTAGTGAGATGCAAACAATGCAAGCTGTATTTGACTGATATTTAAGTGGCTCTTTGCATTGTTTTTATTCATGACGCCACCTACTTAGGGTCATTTTACCCGTTCAATAATGCAACTAGAGGGCTAGTATTACACCCGCCTGATTCACGTGCCATAATAACGTCACTCGAGTCTATGTTACCACTTCTAAGAATACTATGCGCATAAAACAAGTACCATAATAGGACGGAGACATCGCCAAAGGTACCTAGGTTTTGTTTATTTTACACAAACAGTAAACGTACACACCGCGGCAAAATAAGCCGGAGCACGCGAGCGCGTGGCAAAATGCATCACCGCGCCATCTGATGTTGCACCTCTGGTGTCCAGACACCGACGTGCGTGTGCGCGTCCAACCCCGATATGCTGCCCTGTCTTTTCCTTCGCTTCAAGCGGCAAAGCAGACTGCATTGCGCGCTTGGCACTCGCTAGCGGTCACGTTTTACGCCCAACACATCTCGCTGGCACCCTCTTCTGCGGCGGGCGGCTATGGTGAAACGTGCTTTGCTCTATCTGCCTGGCTCTGACAACGGACGCATTGCAACGATATTTTGATGTCTTTGTTTTAAGGGCGATAGCGTTTGTTTGGCTGTCGAAAAGCGAAATGTTAGTATCTGTCAGCATGTGTCAAATAATTCAACGCTTATTGCAACCTATCATTTATTATTGTTCTTTTTGGTAAAACCCACGACTGCGCCAATCTATGCTCTGGTTTTGTCTTTATCAATACCTCTTTTAGTACGTGTAGAAGGCGACCTCTTTTCACACTTCAACGAAATCAACCCTTTGTCGCCTCAATTCCTTCCCGTTTTGGCGTGCTTATTTTCAGTTACCAACCAACCGCATGTTTTAGGCGAAACACGCAGACGGGTTGGAATTTTTGTGGCATAAGTTCGTCACCGAGACAGGCAAGATATATGCTATCTGTAGGTTGAGGCAGAGCTAGCAACGCACACTGGACCCTCGCCTTTCGCTGCCGTAGCCTGTGCGGACAAGGCATGTTAGCAAAGCAAATTCTTAAAGCAAAGGTCTTAAAGAACTCCCTTTTAAATTGAGTCCAGTCGGTCAAAGAGCTCTCATGGTTCTCGAACCAAGTTCGAGCAGCATCTTCTAAGTAAAAGAAGACATGCCGGAAAGTTTCTTCGTCGTCCCACCTGTTGAAGATGCGGACGCGCTCCAGCTTCTTCAACCATTCTTCGGGGTCTTCAGCGGGGGCTCCCCGGAACGATGGCGGTTCCCGGGACTGCTGCAGGACGATTGGCGACGTTGTTTCTTCCACCATGGTGTTGGTTGCAGCGTTCCTTCTCTTGAGCCCTTCTGGCAGAAGTCCGAACTCGGGTAGCAATCCTTGCAGTCGGCGGCTTTCTCTGTTGGCGGCTTCCAGATGTCGTAGAGAGCATAAAGGCTCGGTACCCCGCACCTCCACCAGATGTCACGAAGCCAAGGACGACGCAGTTGTCCTGAAGGAGAAATAAGTTTATTGGAGCAAACTTGTGCTCCCCTAACAACTCAAAAGAATACAAAGGCGGCGAAGCAGCGGTCAACAAAGTGACTTGCACAGGCGAGTGTCGTCGAATCGAATGCCGCGGCGTCTGCTCTGCAGGCTTTTATTTTTCGGCGCGAGTGTTTCTGGAACCGCTGATTCACATCCAGAACGTTGTAGATCACAGAAGATTATTCTGGGCTAGCGACGTTAGGGTGAAACAGTTTGCTTATCTGAATGTGATAGCCCGTGCGGCATAAAAATAAAGAATTGAAGACGCGCTTTGCTAGGAACGCAAATAACACAATCGGGCGTGGCCCGGCAGTAAAGACAAACAATAAATAAACAAACCCATACATGGTTCGGGGCAATATATTGCTGGTATGACTACGGACAATGGAAGCATGCATCTGTGGATGCTCCATGTGTTTTCTTATGCGTGCATAGTTATACTGACACTGGTGTCAGTGTAACTACGGCGCTACAAAAATTAGCACTCGTTCTGTTTTTTGGGATACACGGCATTTTTTCGCAGCGTCTTACGCCAAGTAGCATGCAGATACGGAAATGCACTAGGGATCTGTTTATTTTTTTTAGTTACTTCTCGGGTACTATGTGTTCTGCGCACGTCGGCGTCGCAGGCAGCTGATCCGCGTACCGTCGTCTGCTTTTATTGAGAAGGGGCGCTTTCTAAAATATTTCAGCTTATATTCCCGCACAACTCGTCAGCAGAATATTTCTATGAATATAAGAACTGTGAACGTAATAAAACGTTGTAATTGTTGTATAACTAATTTTTCGGTTGTTGCTTAAATTGAGCCCCGTAGCGAACTTCTTTATATGCTTATTTTGTTCTTTGAAAAACATTCCGCCACCGATATCAGGTGACGCCACATGTTTTCTTGAAACCAAGTATTAAACCAAGTATTAAACCAACCAAGTATTAAACCAAGCTAGTATTAAACCAAGAGTATAAAACAAAGGTATATTGATCCTTTTTGGTAAGATTACATGTCATCACCCCGCTACAAAGGGGAAACCAATAGCGATCATCATCATAAAACTGAAGTGCAGGAGGCCCATATAGAAATTATCAAATTTGCGAGCAATGCCCAACAACCAAAATGACGATCCGTTAACTTTGTGTTCCGTTAACCTAGATTCGAAAATGGATTCGCACGCGCCTGTGACAGGTTTTTGTGACACATTTTTAAAGCTGCGGCACAGAGACTCCTCTTCCTGAACCCAGCGTTTTAAGCTGGCCTCAAGAAGCTTGGCGTCCACCTTCCATCTGTACACAAAGGCACTCATCAGCTTGCAGGAGCAACAGAGCTCCGTATTCTGCGCCTGTATATTTACCAGGCTGGTATACCACTACAGCACGGATTAAAGCTTTGAGGCAAACGACGGCAAATACCATTCGCCTAATCCGCCGCATTGCACCAAAAACGGGTGGTGCAAGAACTGAGATCGTTCGGCGCTCTGCTCCAACCACGATTGGTTTATGAAGCCCAGTTTCAGCGTCTAACCATTTTCCAAGACGCTAAACTGGAAGCTAGTAATAGAGAATCCATGGGATCCATCACCAGTCTCCCTCGCATCACCCCAAAACCGGTCCTCTAAGAACAAGCGCATATCAGTTCGATTGACGAACTCATAAATTAGCGCCGAGCTGTGCGACTGTCGAAGTATTCATGTCTGCAGAACGGCCATGCGGTACGACAACTTCAATCCGGGCACCTTAACTCCTCCGGGAAGTCAGAATGACCTTCCACACTGGGGTTATACGATTACAACTTCCAACAAGAGAAGCTTCTGCAAAAACGGCGGACCAAGGAGGGTAAAGTACTGCTTTTTCCCCTCCTAAAGTACCAGATAATCAAAGCCTCTTGTACACCGACGCTTCATGCACACGGACACGAGGAGTCACAGCGTGGACGAGCCTCACTCTTCCCAGCATTGAAGGCCGTATTCCCTATGTCTCAACCACATGCACCCCAATCCTTCTAGAATTTCAGGCTATACACGACGCCCTTCTGTGTGCAGCCGCCTCCAATGAAGCCTTGAGAACCACCAATCTTCGTATCGACTCTACGAAAGTTATCCACTACCTGAAACAGGTTGCGCATACCCCCTACATCTGCCAACGAATCAACCAGCTCCACATCAAAATGCCATCAAAGGTGATTGTGTCATGAGTTCCTGGTCACAGTATTGTAAGTTCCAGTGTATGAGTTCCAGTATTGTAAGAAATGAACGGGCTGACTTCCTGTAAAACAATTCCCGGGCCCCATCATCCCACGCCCAGCTCCTAAGTGACCTATGGGCCACACGAGTGGCTGCGAAGGAGGATCTTCGACGCCGAACGCGTGCTCTCATAACTCCGTGTTCGGTTCTCCTCCTCCTCAACCTTACCAGGATGGAGGAGGTTGTACTACGAATGATCCGACTGGGCGTGGCTCTTACTCCTGCCCGCACGAGTGGATGGAAAGGGGATTACCGAGGGCATGTGAAATGTCCAACCTGCTCTGAGGAAACGGTTCCGGCAGACCTTCACCACCTATTATGGACATGCCCTAGAACTAAGGACATTCGAAGGAAATATCTGATGGCAGCAGGCGTAAATTTTTGGCAAGACGCCCATTACCATCGGTGGCACCATGGTCCTGCCTATTGTTCTTTATTGGAATTTTTGGGGATCGCGACTTTCACGCGAACCCCTTTCTGCCTAGCTTTCCATCGCGGCCGGCGTGGTACAGCGCACCTCGCTCGCGCGACGGGAGCACACCGCCACAGCCGGAGGGTTTGTCGTCGCCGGGGTGGAGTGGACCCTTTTCCTCTCTGCCTTACCGGAGAACCAGTTCTTCCTCAGCAGTAGCGCCACCGTTCGGCAAGGTCTGGTGCGATGTAGCATGACGAGAGGACGGCCTCTTGCCTTGGGGATGCGGTAGCGCGCGGATGTTACGGCGCGGTGGTCCGGACCTAGGGAACGCGCCACAAAGGGACGCTTCCGGGCGATCTGGGATTGATTGATCGATTGTAGGGTTTAACGCGCCGACGCAACGCAGGCGATGAGGCGCGCCGTAGTTGAGGGCTCCGGATTAATTTTGACCACCCGGGGATCTTTAACGTGCGCCGAAATCTCGCACACACGGGCGTTTTTGCTTTTCGCCTCCATCAGAAAAGCGGCCGCCGCGGCCGGGAATCGAACCCGCGAGGCGATCTCGGAGACTGCACCCGCTCTCGCACGCGCGGCGCCCGGTGCTCCGGTACACACTAAGCTTTTCTACACCCTTTTTGGCCGAAAAGGGTGTAAAAATCTTGTCCAAAGTCTAACCCCCTAAAAAGGTGTTTTTGCAAAAAAAGGGTGTACAGATGAAAAAAGGTCGTTGAGATCAACACGCTTTCGAGCTTGTTAGAGTGTGAGCACAAGGGGCGTATGCGTATGTGCACCTCTTACTGTACCGTTTCAAAGGTACTAGTCTTTTTTGGATTCTAAAAGGCAAAAACATTTGCGCAGCTTGCAATAGTGGTGCAATAGTGGTGCCTTGTGAAATCCGATTAAACTTTGCCTCACCCCTCAGCGGTCACCTAGCTTAGCAAGCACATTGCAAAGCTTAGCCAAACATGACAAAACTTAGCATCCAAACATGCCTTATTCAATAAACCGCTGAACACCTTTTCCACACCCCTTTCAACACCCTAAGAAAAACAAGGGAGTTGAAGTTGATCAACACCATATTTCACGCCGAAAGGGTGTAGAGCTAAGAAAATGGTGTTGACATTCACGAAAAAGGCTGTAAAGGCCACCTAACACCCTTTTTCCACTTATGGTACGCCCTTTTTGGCTAAAAGGGTGTAAAAAATTTAGTGTGTATTCCATCGGTGAGTCGAACCATCTCGATCTGTAGCGTTGTTTAATGCGTCGCTCCCAGTGTAACCGTTATGGCCTAAGATCAGTCTGTATGCAGTGTATTTAATTTGCGCATTGCAATAGCTGCCGCCATTGGTGTTTTGCCCTTGTCGCCCCTGCCTTTGTCTGTCTCCGCAAACAACGGACCCGTCCGCAGCCGGCGATCGCAAGGCATGTTTACTGAGCGCGGATGGCTGCGGGGTGGGAAATACGTAGTGTGTGAAATGTAGAATCCCACTTTATCCGGGAGGCTACCTAGTTTACTGTATATAGAGCGGACTCGATTAACGTCTATTAAGCCTTAAGGCTGTCTATTAAATAAACGCAAACACAAGAACAACCAGATAAACTTTACAAAATAAAGACACGTAAAATTTAGCCACGGTTGACGCAAATACTGTCATTGCTTGTCGGTCTCTCACATGTGGATTTGAACAGCGCTTTTGTGAGCCTCTTGCGTCGATACAATTTACGTTTCCTACCTGCTTCGTGACAAACCAACCACAACCGTTTGCCCTATAACTTTGAGGTGAGTAGTTTTTTTTCGTTTATATAGGAAGCGTGCCTAATAACGAGCGAGGTCAAGCAGATACTACCAAAACATAAATGTCGGCAAACAAAATTAGCGCCCCAGTCTTCGCCTTTGGCCCCCGGCGCATCCTCGCTTAAGGCGCTTCCCCTTATGTGGAATGCCATTAAACTGGAGGTGGGTCCGTTCCCCGGCTTCGTTCTAATAAGAGGCTGCAGCGCAGGCACAAGAGGTTTCCTGCCTCCTATTTAAAAAAATCACTGTGTTAGAATACACTGAAAATGGAAACACTGGACGTGCTGAAGGCGAGGTCAGCCCCATTCCCAATGCAGAACAAGCCACGCTCTGGAAATTCCAGCCAGTGGGATACATTATTCATGCAGGCACGATACTTTTACGCAGAGGACCACGTCGCTTCTCTCAAGACGCAAAAATCCGGCGCCTGCGCATTTTCGTCCTTTTATTCGCTTCTGCCGTTCGCTTTAGGGTTGACTGCAAACGCCAGCGAGACGTGTTTCAGGACGCGGTCAGTACGACAAGGGGCCGCGGGAAGTTGAGACACAACATGGGCACTCCTGCCTTTCATTTCTTGTTACGTCGTAGCGCACGCAATGCTGTTGCCTTTCATGCCAGTTTGTTTTGAAGTTGCGTAGCTTCAATGCGGTAGCCTACACTAAAAGGTTACGGGAGATCTATGCTTTATTTTATGTAATTTTGGTAGTTTTCGTTTGTTTTACCACAATTTAGAGTAATTAAAATGGACTGCTAACAGTCGTAAGTGAATCTTGGCGGAAAATAAGCAACGCTGGCCCTCGCAACTTCATTAGGGAGTCATGGTTACACTCTTAAAACTCAGGGGATTATTTGAAGAGTCCAGCAGTCACTCTACTCTTGTAAGCATTGGCGGAGTCCCGTCGAAAGCTGTGGGGAGTTCGATGCAATATTGGCTCCCCATGAGGAGGAAGAGCAAAACTGACCGCGTGCTCCTTTCGTGTGGGGTGGAGTGCAGCCCCAGTTCCGCTCCTGCATCAGTGAAGAGTGAACCTGCGCGTCGTCCACCTCTCTCCAGTAGGAAGAGTAAAATTGGAATTTTATTGTTTTTCAATGCCAGAGAAAGCATGGAGAGGCACTCCTGCCATTTACGCACACCAATTCCTCAGCGATGTTTTATTTGCATACGTATATATTATACAATGGAGTCGTGTAAAAAAGCGCCCGATCCTTTCCGCCGCGCATTCTAAACGTGCAAGCACATGAATTCGTATAACGATTGCTCGCAGCGTTCAGTGACATGAGTGGAGCAAGCCTAACAAAACTAAAAAAAACGCACGTCTCGATTTGTTTTTATTTTGTTTTTCTTTGTTTTCCTCTGTCGTGACTTCGTTGTCAACATATAAAAAGTTGGCAGACCATGCATCATAAAAGGTGCGCACCATGGAGGAAAAAATACTGCGCGCCGATTTCAGCCGAGCTCAATTCCAACTCACTTTGCGCACGTCACAGTGCGTGCCACACATGCCTGCGTGCGCAAACAAAACGTCAGCGGCGATCGCGACGATCGCTCGCGTCTAGGGTGAAAATCGACACGGGCGGTGTACGCGCCAAGACATGGCGGGCGATTGACTGATCGCGCCAGACCATGATGTCCCGCCAGCGCGGAATACAGGGCTTCGCTTTGTAAACAATGAGCTACGCACGAAGTGGACTTTCAAACAGGCGCTTCATGCAACATGGGAAGTTGGACCTGCCTTTATCGTCATACTTGCTTCGACGCAGTACGACGCGTGCTTGCTAACTACTTTCACGCGTGTGCGTCAGCGATAGATCCCGAAAGCGCGAGCAAGCCCTTCGTTCGTTCGTTCGTGCGTGCGTGCGTGGAACTACTTTTTGTTTCGGAAGAACATCACATACGGCACGTAGTGCCGGTGCGCAGTGCGCAGTGCGCGGTGCGGAGTGCGCAGTGCGCAGTCGACCTGTTCGGACGTGCTTTTCTGGTGCTCCGACAACAGCGTGTTTCTGCAGTGAAGGACAGCGAAACGGCAGAGACAGCGGAGGACAGCCGAAGCTGAGTATTTACCTGCACGGTTTCTTTCTCGTTGTGTCGGGGTTTCAGCCGAGATGGCGCGTAGAAAGCTGGTACAGTGTAGTAGCTGTCCGCGGCACGTAGACGCAGAGGAGTTTCAGCGGGATGGCGGCGAGGCAGACGAAGGGGCAGGTACGTGTCGGTTATGCGTAGTGGTGTCGCGGCTAGAACGCGTAGAAGCGGATAACTCGGGGTTAGCTAAGCGGGTTGCAGAACTGGAGGCAGCGCTAAGTAACGAACGCGATGAACGGAGGGCCGTTGAGGGAAAGTTAGAAGCAGCTGAGAGGAAGCTAGAAAGGAGCGTCATTTCGCCAACAAATGACGACCACCTCGGCCCATGCAGCGAAGCGGAGGCATGCGCCGAGGTGACACCGGGGGTGGAAGCAACGAATAGGCAACAGCTACTCCCACGTGCTGCGAAATAGGACAGCAAAACCAGTCGATAACCCGGGTACCAGTAAAGAGCGGCACGTGGCAGATGATAGCGTGGTAATCATTGCGGGTGACTCTAACATGAAGAGGAGCGGCGCTGCCATAGTGGAAAGGGTAAAGGGGGATAAGCGTGTGAAGGTGGGGTGTTTCCCAGGTCAAACGATGCAGACGGTGATGACTGCAGCGAAGGGGCAGCTGGCCTTGTCTAGTAAAGCTAGAAACCTTGTGGTGATTGCCGCGGGGCTTAACGATGTTCTAAAGGGAGAGGAGGGTAAACTTGGCCAGGAGATAGCGAAGGGGGTAAAGGACCTGCGGGCGACGGCCCCAAATGTGAGCATTGCTGTCTGCACCGTGCCGGAGGTGATGAAGCAGGGCGTGCACACCGAACGGGTAGTACTCGCTGCTAACAGCGAGATCGTGAGGTGCGGCAGGGAACTTGGGCTTGAAGTGATAGACGTGAACAGGGTAGTGGGCAGCATCGGACATAGGCAAGCTTTTCAGTGGGACGGGATTCACTTCAGCCCCAGGCTAGGAAACGAGGTGGGGTGGCGCTTAGGTGGGAGAGCGGTAGCTTTTTTAGGGGGCCCCGCGCAGCTAAGGAAGGCAAACTAGGAGACAAAGGGGAAGCAAGAGACACATGCACACTCAACGCGGGGAGGCAGCCAGGCCTAGAGCTAAACGGAGAACCTACGGACGTAACTGAGAGCGTTGACAGAAGCCATTTAAGTGGAAACAATGGAGCAAACAACTCTGTAAACGACAAAAACAGACCCCGTAAGCGGAGAGGGAAAAACAAATGCAATAAATATTTAATCAGCTACATAAATATGCAGGGAGGCAGAAAGCCAGATAAGTGGGTGGAAATTCAAAAGCAACTTGAACGGGAAGGAATAGACGTGTACGCTTTAGCCGAGACTCACCTCCGGGACCTAGAAGCCCCACCTATCATAGACAATTATGTCTGGGAAGGTTGCAACAGGACCACAGGAATGAAGAAAGGGGGAGGTGTTGGCATGCTCATTAAACAAGGGACCGACTGGCAGAGAGTGCATGAAAGTTGTAAAGAGCATCTATGGGTTAGAGGCACCATAGAGGGGAAAAATACATGGTTAGGAGTGGTGTATCTGTGGACCGGAAGTAGTGCTAAGGAAGAAAATGAGGAAATGGTAAACTGTTTGAGAAGAGATATAAACGAGTTCAAAGATTCGGGCGAAATAATCATAGTTGGAGATATGAATGCCCATATAGAAGGTTTGGATGGATACACAGACCACAACGGTTCTCTAGTGATAGATCTATGTCAGGAAAACCGGCTTGTAATAGTAAACACGGAAAGCAAGTGTGACGGACAAATAACGTGGGAAAGCGGTAACAGGCAGTCCAGCATAGACTACGGTTTAGTATCCGAGACAGTATACGGAAGGCTGCGGGAAATGAGGATAGATGAAAATGGAACAGACAGCTTAGGAAGCGACCACAAGCGGTTTAGCTTGCACTTTGGAGGCGCAACCCGGACAAATGCAGAAATAGGTACAATAGGAGGAAATAATTTGAATAATGAGCAGTTAAAGATCATCGCTGATAGATTGGAAGATGAAATCAATAAATACCCAGGCAAAAATTGGGATTACGATGAAATAATTGCGTTCATAAAGGGTAAGATTAATGAAGAAAAGGAACGAAACCGATGGAAAGGGAAGAGAAAGCCGAGAAGCTGGTGGAATAAGGAAATAAAAGAGGCTATCGACCAGCGAAGAAAGGCGTCGAGAGAACATAGAGAAGCAAAAAGAACTAGTATGGAACCGGAGGTAGTGAAGGAAAAGTGGGATGTCTACCGTGGGAAAAAACTAGAAGTGCAGAAAATGGTGCAAGCGAAGATCAAGCAGAAAAGCGAACAATGGATGGCAGAAATACGGAAGAAGGACAAAAGCGCATCCAAGAAGTTTTGGAACCATGTAAAATCACTAAGCTCAAAAAACGATAACCATCAAAAATTCCTGATTGATGAGGAGGGGGAACATTTAGAAGGAGAGCACGCGTTGGCGCATATTCATCGAGTGATTAGTGAGAAGTTTAGGATAATAGTGGTAGGGAAACCTGCACCGATAACATCAGCGCCACAAAAGACTGCGGAAAGGGAAATAAGTTTGAGCAACCTTGATTGGAAAAAAGCAGAGCAAAAGGTTTCCCCTCAGACAGCAGTGGGCCCGGACGGAATACCAATGCAACTGATAAACCTACTTGGACCTAAAAGTAAGGAATCGTTTATGAGGGCAATAGATAAGGTAATAGAAACCAAACAAGTACCAGAGGACTGGTTAGAAAGTAGGATGAATTTAATATATAAAGGCAGAGGAGACAAAGCCAGTATTGAGTCATACAGACCACTCACAGTAACGTCAGTGGTGTATAGATTCGTAATGCAGGCGATAAAATCAGAAATTCAAGCATGGATGGAAGAAAATGAAATACTTGGGGAACTGCAGAATGGATTTAGACAAGACAGGCGACTGGATGACAATCTGTTCGTGATAACGCAATGCATTGAAATTGCGAAAGCACAGAATAGACCACTATGGATTACGTTCTTGGACATTAAAGGGGCATATGACAACGTAAACAGAGAACGGCTGTGGAGAATGTTGAAACTCCAGGGATTAGATGACGAGTTAGTACAGTTCCTTATAGCAATCTATAAAGACAATAGAGTGCACCTTACTTGGGAAGGACAGAAATGCGCCCGGCAGGTCAACATCCATCGGGGACTGAAACAGGGATGCCCTTTGAGCCCAATACTGTTCATGCTTTACATGGCAGGGTTAGAAAAGAAACTGGAAGAAAGTCAAGTAGGGTTTAGCCTAACCCATATGCTGCAAGGCGAAGTGGTACAACAGCATATTCCGGGAATGTTATACGCAGACGACATTGTTCTTTTAGCTGATAACCAAACCGATATGCAGCGGCTAATAAATATTTGCGGCCAGGAAGCCACTGACCTCGGGTTAAATTTCGGTGCAGAAAAATCAGGAATAATGGTTTTCAATGACGCTACCACCGACGTAGTGTCTATCCAGCAAGGCGAATTACCTAGAGTCAAGGAATATAAATATTTGGGAGTGTGGATAAACGAAGGGGATAGCTACTTAAGTACTCACGAGGAGCAACTTAAGGTTAAGGGAAAGCGAAACGCAGCTATAATGAAGCATAGAGCTCTGTGGGGGTATAACAAATATGAAGTAGTAAGAGGAATGTGGAAAGGAGTAATGGTTCCGGGTCTCACGTTTGCGAATGCTGTACTCTGCTTAAAATCAGACGTTCTATCACGCCTTGAAGTAAACCAGAGAACGGTAGGACGTCTGGCCTTAGGCGCGCATGGAAAAACAACTAACGAAGCAGTTCAGGGAGATATGGGCTGGGCGTCGTTTGAAGTTAGAGAAGCTCAGAGTAAAATATGCTTTGAGATGAGGTTGAGGGCAATGGATCAACGAAGGTGGGCAGCTAAGGTTTTTAGGTACCTATACTTGAAAAGCGTGGACACGCAGTGGTTAAGAAAGACTAGAAGGCTAACGATGAAATACGGAAAGAACAGTGGGGAATCCAAAACAGCCAAGGTAACCAAAAAAGAGGCAAGGCAGATTGAAACGAATAAATGGAGGGAAAAAATGGAAGCCAAAACGTCGTTAGAGATGTACAGGGCTGAGAAGATGAACATCAGAAAGGAAAATTTCTACGATAATTCCCAGGGCAGTGCTTTGCTTTTTGAGGCTAGAGCAGGTTGCCTGCGAACTAAGAGTTTTGTGGGGAAGTATTCACAAAATGATGGGGTATGCGTGGTCTGCGGAAAAGAAACAGAAACTATGCGGCACATCGTGCTAGAATGTGAGGGTATCCATCCAAATCTACATGAAGGGAATATTGGGCTGTCAGAAGCCCTAGGATTTAAAGGTATCACAGAGGAAGTTAACTTCAAGGCTGTCGAGGGGACGAAAAGAAGATTAGAATGCTGGTGGACGAAAAGCAGAGAGGGGAATATTGCCTAGGACAGTTACCACTTGTAACAGGAAAAAAAAAAAAAAGTATTTTGTGCCTAATAAGCTTTTTGTGCCTGCCCTAAGCAGCGCTAGTATTGAACCAAAAGTGTAAAACATAGGTATATTAGTCTTTTTTGGTACGATGGCATATCATCACCCCGATACAAAGGGGAAACCGATAGAAATCATCATCATCATCATCATCATCGTGCATTGCATAGCGATGCGCGCGCAATTGGCCGGAGTGCATTCGCAGCCTTCGCCCCTTCGAACTTGGGACCTTTTGCTGCTATGACGACCTTGCATTTATGTACCCGACGGAGAAACATTACAGGGAAGTAAAGGTAAGCCAACAGTTAACCTCGTCTTCTTGTCTTATGTATTTAACTGTTTCTTTACCTTGGGAAAATTGACCGATTTTTAGAGGTCCAAGAAAACTTTTTTTTTTCTGCCAGCAAAACTTGTTGGGCACTAATTCCAGGAACACAAAATGTAGATTATTTAATGGCCTTTCAGATAACACCAGTTTTTTAAATATTTTCATATATCATAGTTGCGAAAAAAATCAAAAACAAACTTTTTGCCAAAATGTAGAAACAAATGATAAAAAAAGGAGTTGTGTATAACAAACCACCGATAGTAGAAAAAAATTAGAATATTCATGTTGTAGGGAAACATTTCAAAAACACGCCCTAGAAAAAATGTCGACGTGCGCGCAACAGTTTTCTAGATAAAAAAAAATGTTAGCACGCGCGGTACTCGTGCCCTGCGGTGAAGCCCAACCTCCAATTCAAATTGTGCAATTTCGGGTGGTTTCATTGAATAAATCTGGCGGTTTCACATTATCAGAGGCACCAATTTGCCCCAACTTAACGTAAAAACATCTTGACAATGACTGACTTTGCATTTACAGCCAGCACAATATTTGGGATAAGCACGCGATGTGGAAAAACATGCATAAAGTTGAAAACGGAACTCCGTGGTTGATGCTTGTTGACGTTCCCGGTCAGTTATCTCTCAAAACATTAAGTTGAGCTTTATTATCATCTTCTGTCTCGCAATTGTAGCCTAGCTGGCAGGAATGAGGTGTAATGGGCTAGAATCGTTCCCTGCACACTTTGTCCGAGTAGCTGATCTTTTTTTCGCGCAACAGCGCGATAAAAAAGATCAGCACAACGAGCCTCCTCCATTGCAGCGCCATTTAACATTTCTGAAATGAAAAAGTACAAAAACTTGTCGGAGACTCCCTCCGAATAGGCAGTTCTACTAAGCATCCACACTAAACCCCCGGAGGTACCCTCGTATGGAAACGAAACTGGAAGGCGAACAGCTGGCAGTGTGTAAGGCCGGTTTGAAGCGCTGTCCTCGTCGTAACAGATATCTGGAGACTGGGTGTGATCTTCTGACTTGCATCTGAAGTTCTTATCGCAGCAATCGGGTTAGGGTTCAGTGAAATCAGGCGCAGCATGCTTTGTTTGAAGATCAGTCACGGATGCTCAAGGCGCCATGGCGGGTAGCCTTGAAATTGGGTAAATGCGTAGTAGCGCTAAATATGAATTTCGCGATGCAGAAACGAAACCGAAACTGTTGTAAACTGTTCGCGAATGGCCCTGGGGTAAGTAGAACTACCACACAACTTAGAACAACGTGCGCAAAGGCAATAAAACTGCATAAAATCATAAAGTATCTTTGCAAACAGGCACTGCTTGACATTGTCAGCCGATTTCTGGGCACGCACGCACGAGCGATCGCCATTTTCTTGGTTTTGTTAACTGCTGAGCGGATGCCGCGAAGTCCGCGCTTACGTGCGAGCTCAGAAATTTGGCCGAAGGGAAATTTGAGGGCACATGACCTTTAAAATCAGCGAACAAATTTTCTTTTCGAATAACAACTTTAAAATAGTCATTACATTTTAAAGCAACCTCAGCTGATTTCTAAGCTTTGAATACGCAAGTGAGTGAAGAGCTAATATTCAATTCTTTTCCACTGTTGAGGGTGCATGATGAGATTTAAACTTTTTGTGTAAAGTTTGAATTCGTGTATATATAGTACCTAAAACATCCCCTCAAAGGGGCTGTTTCCGTAAAAAGATGACATTGCTGCGGAAAACTATCATTGCTTTCTGGAAACAATGCAGAAATACAAGGACGGGCACGAGGTGGTCGTTCGTCACAAATTACGACCCTAAGCGCGCACGCAGTACAATATATCACCATTCCCCGTAATATTCACGTAGCCGCTGTTTTTTTCTTTATAATTGAGCCGTCGTGCCCCAATTACACGTTTCTTCAATTCCTCGCTAACTTTCTTTCCATCGCCCTCAAAATATCTTCCGCTTAAGGAGTCTTTCCGAAGACACTATAATGCTCGCTTGGCGCCCACTACCCAACCTCGTAATTAAAACAAAAGCGCCGGAACAGCGACTCCTTCATCTTATTTACGGAAAAAAAGCGCAACGTAGAAGTATGATTATACAATTCACATCTTCATCTGACTCAAAATATAAGTGTGCTAAGAACAGCCAACAGACAAGTACGTCGATGCGGGCATACTGAAGTAGTTCATTTTTTTTTCTTAGATGAAAATATAAATCTTCAATTTCATTTTCACTTCTGCGACTGAAAAAGTTATGCTTTCCTTTGGGCTTCAGCTAGATTTAGATGTCAGCTCAAGATCCTATTCTACATGTATTTCGCCGCCATGAGCTGAATCAATAAACCAGTCAAATCGTCCGGTTCTTCCACCACATCGTCCCTGCAAAAAGCGACCAGTTTCATCGCAAAGTCGGATAGATTAAGAGATGCTATACGGATTGAAATATCTTTGAAAAGACGAAAAAATATAGCAGGACTTTGTTTTTTTCATTCTTTGCAAGTGATGTTTTTGATAGATTGGTACAAAAGAGGCTCCCAGTAGTTGCTTTGAAAGATAGGAGCATGATAAGCGACGAGCATGGCGAGGGACAGTAACAATACAGAGAAAAAATGAAGATGTGGCTCAGAAAAATAATAACGCACCGTACGAGGGGCAGGCATTTTCCGAAGAGGACAAGATCAAAGTATGAGAACAAGCTCTCTCAGGGGGGCCGAAAATTCCTCGAGTGCCTGGGCTCAGGAGTGATTGGGATTACCGAGTGTTCTTCTTGCAATACATAGCATTCGGCGCAATTTTTAATGCTTTTTTCATGCCTGAGATAGAAATCAAGTCTTAAGTAGCAGATCATTTCACTAACAGAGCTGCAGGTGTAGCTACATGCACGTACGTTTTATACAAGGAACAACGAAAATTACAGGCGGTTCAGCTGAGCCAACCACGTAATATGGTGGAAAAGATGTATACTCATTTATTTTTATTTATTTGTTTATGGTGGTACTTGTTTATTTATTGATTTACGTACCCTGAGACTCCAGGGCATTACAAACGGCGGTGTGGGTGGTTACAAATTATTTCACAATATTAGAGCAAGCAATATTACAAAAATAACCAGCACTTCACACAACGGGTATAGACACTGCGATAGTTAGAGAACATGCAGTAATAAATAACTGCTTACTCAAAGACGCTATGCACTGCACACTTTGATGGGAGGAATGACCCAACATATCAATATTTCAACGCGCTAAACACTGCACAATTTGGGGCAAGTAATACTACAATTATAAAGACCTTTTCGTCAAACGACTAAGCATTGCCCAAGTCAGGTCAAGTAATAACACAATATCAAACACCTTTTCATTCGAACAGTCTAGACACTGCACATCTCAAAGCCATTTTCTTCCAGTTGATTCCAGTTAACAGAGGTGCTTGGTACAAATGAAAAGATGGAACGCTGATTTGAATCAGTTCTCATCACGCCGTGACATAAAGACGAACTGGCGACATAAAGACCTATCCTTGCTGAAAGTCGGTGCCTTTTCCGGTTGCGCATGTATCAAAGAATGACGTTTATCCTAAGTTCTACGTGTTGTCCTATTGTTGCGTAACAATGAAGTAGCGGTTCATGACGCGCCAAACAATTTTATATTCATTGTACGTCGTATAGCGCGTATTCGCTGACACGTTAAACTTTAGGAAAAAAAATTAGGCTGAACGTCGAGCTGTAGCAAATCTCATCGCCCCTTACCTCTGCTACGCACTAACCATTACACAGGATAATTGTAAACCAACAAATACTGCAGACGTCGTAAACGGGGTCTCACGGAGTGAACGAGTCCACGCGAAGTCAGCGCAGCTATTGTAATAGTGATTTCGCACTAATAGTTAAGGCAGAAAGTTGGGCTAGCTAGTTTTCTTTCGCTTGAATACATTTCACGAGCGAAAACAAGACGAGGACGAAGAACGATGCACACAGGACTAGTGAGCGTTTTGTGCGAGTCTTTCTTTGTCATCCTCTTGTTTTCGCTCGTGAAACCTATCCCCACTAAATTAATAGTATAAATTAGCTGCTCGAACCGTTTAAAAATAGGAAGACAGTGACATCCATGACGATATAACTATTTGTTTTTTCCAAGCGGTTGAAATTTCTCCTGGTCAACACATACAGGTACGCTTCCGCAGTGCTTTCCAGCCCCCGCACGACGTCATCAAGGGCGCTCAACGCAGGCGATGCACGATGGTGGTGAAGGAACTTAGCCCGGTAGGTCTGGCGTGACATTTTTCCCGGGCGGAAATGATGCGATTTATCCGCACGATGTACTCTGCAGCAGCATGTTTTGTGCCCTGGGCCCTGCAATCAAACCGTATGAAACATGACTCCACCCGATATATATCGATCACTGCTTTGGCCCTCTTCTTTGCTTGTTTCGTGTCGCTTCTCGGGGGACCAGAAATTTATTGCTCCCTTGAAAGCGGCCCTTTTTTGTTGCTAGTTCGCTTGGAGCAGTGTAGATGATCTAGGGTACTCCGGGGTTTTCCTCTGAGCGTTTTAACCTCCGAGTACGGCAGGCAATTTTCTGCGGTGCCATAAAGGGAGAAGCAGTATGAGCGGGACCTCTCGTTTTGGTTGCTTAGGATTTTTTCCCCCTCGGCGCTAAGAAATGAATCGGGATGTGTAAACACCACCCACGCCAGGAAAAAGCCTCTGATGAACTTTTCGTTCGTCACAGTTCTCTAAATTAATAATCAGCGGTAACGAAGTGTACATTAAACTTTTAGGCCCGCACATCAGGAAGCGGCCAAGCTATGTCGTAGATACTATTAAAATGTTTTTGTCTGGAAAGCATTGGTTACACGCCATAACCTGAATGTGCACACTCAAAGTAGAGCTTACTACTGCAAGTCTGGACAGCCGCGGAAAGCTCTGGCTCGATGAAAAGGACATGGGCGAAAGAAAATTTTGGCACCAGGGGTTTCCTAAGTTTTGTGTGTGTGTGTGTGTGTATGCGTGTGTGTGCGTGTGTGTGCGTGTGTGCGTGTGTGCGTGCGTGCGAGTGCGTGTGTGTTTGTGTGTGTGCGTGCGTGCGTGTGTGTGTTTGTGCGTGTGTGTGTGTGTGTGTGTGTGTGTGTGTGTGTGTGTGTGTGTGTGTGTGTGTGTGCGTGCGTGCGTGCGTGCGTGCGTGCGTGCGTGCGGCGTCAGTGTCGCCGGTGTCTTCCTGGGCCGGCACGAGAAGAGCAAGCTTCCCCTTTAAGGGCTCCTGGAGCGACAGTGTTGCCGGTGTCTTCCTGAGCCGGCACGAGACGAGCCGAGCGGCGAGGAGGAGCGGCGAGGAGGAGAGCGGCGTTATCACAGCTGGTTAGGGCTCCTGGAGCGACAGTGTTGCCGGTGTCTTCCTGAGCCGGCACGAGACGAGCCGAGCGGCGAGGAGGAGAGCGGCGTTATCACAGCTGGCGTGGAGAGGGGGACGAGGAGGAGAGGTGCGGACGCCGGACGCCGACGGACGACGGAGGGTCGACTAAGAGATGCTTTGCATCTAAGAATGGACAACGACGATACAGATGCGCTGCTAACAAGTGATTTATTCCAAAGAAAGACAGGCGTAAAAGTAGCTTGTCTACAAACACCAAGAAATTCGAGATCTAAAAAGACACTGTTACGTGGCGGCAGGAAAGAGATGAGACGAACGATGAGATGGGGCCAAGGGATCCATTTACATTATTTAAACAGTGGCCATTTCAGAGCTCGCGCAGGCTGCCCCCTCACATCTTCTCCTCGTCTTCAGCGTCATTGATGGTGGGTTATGGCACCATTGGGATTGACCGCAGCGTCCCGTGACTTCACCACCCCGGTCCAGGGCGACCGTCCTGGTCGAAGCCGCGGGTGACGATGACGTGCTTGGTGATTGCCTGGCCCCGCAACACGGATGTCTTCAGTGGCGACGAAGCGTCGTAGGTTGTCAGAGCCAGGTCGAAAGAGAGGGCTGCAGACACATCGTCGGTTCATCTCGTCACGGCTGGTCTCGGCAGGTCTTCATCGACGTCTCACCGGCTGGGGGAACGGGGCGGAGGACGTGGTCGATCTGTGGTCGCGGCGACGCTGGGGCTGCCCAAAATGGCCCACTTACCAGCGACGACCGCGTAACGGCCGAGATGGCGCGAAACGATGGCCAGGATGACGATGGTCGACCAGAACACTCCAACAAATGTTGCATGGCGGCAGGATAAAGATGAGACGAACGATCAGATGGGGTGAAGCGATCTATTTACATCTAAATAAGCGCTTAAAAATCCACGCTAGAACTGTAGCCAACATCTTGTCGCCACCCTGTCCCCTTGGAATAAAGTTCGCGTTCGGCGCTAAATCAGGATTGTTCTGTTTTTTCGTGACCATGGCTCCGATATGCGTCCCGCGGACAAAACAAGCACGCATCGTGCCACATAGGTACCTACCCCGCACGAGCCACCACTGATAACCGCTCAGGCACCCAGAAAAATGCCAGAATCGGAGCGCTTGCTGCCTGTTTCACCTGGATTGCCTTTCGCACCCAATCACTCCCCGCATTCTCGCTGACATGTGGCTGCACCCCTCCCCACCCCCCTACTTGCGTGCGAGCAGGCGTTCAAGGCCATCCAAGCGATGCGGTGACGCCTCCCTCTCATCGAGCGCGGCAGTAAGCCAGGAGTCATCACCATTATCGCACCCACCCCATCAGGGGAAGAACACTTGCAGGGGCACTTGCGCAGCAGCGTTCGATATATCTAATTGCCGGTTATTGGGAGTTCTATAGACGCGTTCAACAGCGCTATACCTTTACATCGGATTTCCAGCGGGATGTTCACACTGTTCGATATAGATAATAATTCGATATGTCTGCGTTTGATATATCCATGTTCGACTACATAAGGCACTTGCTCGGGTCGCTTTTTTTTCACTGGTCACCTGACGCTTCGAGTGCCAGTACTTCATTTTTTGAGTAGCGACTCAGAAACAAAGAGTATTTTCAGAAAGACTCAGAAAGGACTGACCGTAGATTGCGAAGAAAACCCTCTTCCTCAAGTCGTGACACCTGGGTGTCGAAACTGGCCTGCATGCGATGAACGCATGATTTGGTGAGGGCGCCCCTAAGCACAAAATGGCCATCGCTCATTTCACCGTTTTCGAATGGGCATATCCAAAAGAAAAAAGCCATTTAGTCGCACGTGGACAGTACATTTAACACACATGGTTTTTTGCTATGCAGATGTCCACCCCTGAGCTGTGGGAGAACCTGGTGACCAGCGACCGTCAGGACGTCCAGCAGCTCCTGGCATCCAGAGCGAAGGCTCTCTGCTCACTTGATGGATTCCCGGACTAGGGAACCACTCCCACTTTAGAAAGCTCAAAGAAACGTTTTCTCTCTCTCTCTCTCTCTCTCTCTCTCTCTCTCTCTCTCTCTCTCTCTCTCTCTCTCTCTCTCTCTCTCTCTCTCTCTCTGTTATGTCTAAAAATGTAACATTCTGTCCTTCCTGAAGCATGAAGCTCAGGTCCACGTTCATAGGGGACCCCAAAACCTGCTCCACACTTAGGCCGTAGGCTGCAGATTCCTGCTTTCTTAAAACAATCAAGTAGTTGTCCGCGTATCTACAAACTTTAAGAACTACGCCATCTTTTAGGGCCTTCTCCATTACCAGCCCCGGATCGTCCCCGGACTGCCCAAGACGCGATCCGGCGCTCGATTTTCTCATGTATTCCAATGGGGCTTCCGGTCCGAACGTACTCTTCGGACGGCCAACGGATCGTCCAGGACTGGTAAATCGAGGGGCCCCACCTTATCGAGCAACCGCCGGTGAAAACTAGAAAAAAACAAAAAAGGTAGGTCGAATAGGGGCCACACAGGAACCAATGCAGATTTCCTTTCTTTGCATGCACAGGTCTCCAGCAAACTTTACAACGGTTGCACGTAAATAAAATTCCAGAACGGACAAAAAGGCGTCTACAGAGATACCCGTCGCATTTTGAAGCTGTGTTGCGCCATTCACATCAATACGAACGTAATTGGACATACGAAAGCAGTTTGTCAGGCGGAATCGGAAAGAATAAATCCTCTATACCCACTGAAAAAACACTTCCTACCGGGCTAGTATTGGCTTCCTCTTATTATGACCTGGCTTTCAGTGAAGAAATTCGTTACGGAGAGTTATCGGATCGAACGACGGGCGGTGTGTAACTGTAGTAGCGTCCCGTGCGAGACCGTTGCTTTTACAAATAAACCGTGTGAGCCAACCCAAACTAGTTGAACGCAACGGTAAAAGCGTTCGCGACTGTACAAACTACGGAACGAAAATGGGAAACGTGATCGCGGAACATTCAGTACGTTTTCTCCGGAATCTCGTCGAAGCACTCCATTGCGGACTAATTGGCTAATATGGCCATCTGGTCGTCACTCAAGCGCAGCAGAATGAGATCGAGAAACCGCTACGTGCGAGCGACCATCGCTGGTCCCTAAGGGTTGCCGCCCACGAAGGGACAGATGTCTTTTTTTTTCCTTCCATACCATATTTTTACTCTTTATACCGCACAAAACGTTCGTGTGTGACCTCCTTGACGTTCTTGACTGTTCGCTTGCTTTGCCTAGAATTTTTTTCAGTATATTTGAAGCTTTCTCGCCAGTGCGGGTTTGATCCCAAAGGCGGAGCCGGATACTGCAGTCTGCTTCGTCTAACACTGAGGCCGTACAGGGCACGTTGCAATTCAGGGGAAATTTATCACGGTCCGGTCCTGTACATTTCTGCGTGAGGAGTAATTAGGCAGATAAGGAGGAGGCATTTGCGAATCTGCTTCAGACCGCTCTCGCTAATTGGGTCTCACTTTCGCCGGCTCATCTGTATGTGAGAGGGTCTCTCTATGCCGACCCCGATTTGATGCAACCACCACCCTTTCGCCTCCCATGCCCTTGCATATCGATCGAGGCTCAAGCGTGAATAAAGGAACCGCCCAGGAGGCCTTGTTCGGTGAAGCAACGCGTGTGCTGCCTTCCACGAGGAAAAAACAAAACGGGAGAGGGACTTGCCAACTGCGCGTAGTGCGCGTGCCATCTGGGCTGTTTTCGCTGCTACGGAGGCGTGTCTGTTTTTCAGAAGTGCCCTTGTTGCAGGTAAACTTCTGAGGGCGCCCGGAAAAACTCCTGGGCATTGAAATTCTCAGTGTAAGATAATAAGAAGGACATCCGCAAGGTGAGATAAGTTTATGCGAAGAGGAAAAAAAGTCATTCCCATAAACGTTTCCAAACGTTCCCAAACGTTCCCATAAACGTCGGTGCACTTGTCGCAACTTGGGCTTCGTCTTGTAGCATTCCTTCAAGTACTTAACCAGCACGCCTCCAGCACGCCACGCCTCCACATAACCAGCTTTCGAGTGATCCCTCCGATAGCATCAGTTGACTATGTTGGCAAACACATGCACCGAGACAGCGTTTGCAAAAGGCGCCCGCAAGAGCGCACACGAATAACGTCATCCAAGCGGGGAAAAACACTTGAAGGGCGAGAATCAAACCCAGTGAGGCGCCATGACACGGAAGTTGTGTAACCTCAACTCGAAATTGACGCCATGCAATTTATCCGTTCTCTACGTGATTTATACATGATTTGTAAATTATGCCTAAAAGGCCGAAGAACACATCAATAACTACGCTGAACACGGCGTTTGAGGCACTTGAAATGTGACCGAAAGCTGTAAAGAGTGGCACCGCAGTGGGTGCTGTGCAGCCCTCATCACGCGAATTTCAATCACTCGTAATCTTTCGCGCTTTCACGTCATCAAAATATGCTTGGGGATACTCTGCAACTTCCTTGCTCACGCCGTGTGCGAACGACTAGCCTTGATGGAAGTTATGTTGGCAGAGATACAGCGCAAGGCTGTATTGTACAATGCGTTGGAACAAGTTTTTATTTTACAAGGAAGTTTTCTAACACGCTGTGCAGCATCCTTTTTTCTCTGTTTGAGTTATTTAGAGCAGCGAAAATATTCAGCTCACACTTTTTTTACCGCGCACATTTCTATAAGGGAAGTCTTGAAAATAAAGTAGACTTTAATCGAAGTGATTTATTTGAAAATAAAAATTACTTCTGTTTTTCCTGTATATACACTTTAGCTTAGTAATTAGCTACCGAGGGTTCCGTTTCAGCATTATGGATTTGGCAGACCCATGTGTCCACCCACGGGTTTATAGCATTTTCGTTGAACTCAATGAACCGTTGAAAAATGTATTTCCCACCCACGCGTGCGTGACTTTATGTGCGTCATGCGAAAATAGCGGTTTTTATGTGCAAGATTGGTTTTGCTGAGCTCGCGGTGATCGGAAGTTTGGAGTGTATAAGACCTATGCAGAAGCGCGATAAACATACGTGCACTCTTCCGTGCTAATGTTGCTTTCAACTGCTGCCTTAGACATCCGCGCGGCCGTGTGTCTATGCATTTCGCGCGCCGGGCCGCATCCTCAGACGGTTTTTTTCTTGCAGTGCACGGTGAAAAAAAAAAGCACTAAAAGAGCTCCCGGCGCTTTACTCCCATGGGGCCCCGACCTTCTCCCTTTCCAGTGAAAGCAATGAATCGCCGGCTGCACGCGGCAGTCACCCTCCTCGGAGCAAGCGCGGCGGGCACCAGGCCGACGTTACTTTTTCTAGTTTCGTGGTGTCAACATAGCGCGCGCCGCCGCTCTAGCCTGGCCGTGAGTGAGGATGGCGCTTTCGCGCCGTCTGCTCGTTCACGTTGCGCGCGTCGCAAGACGCGTGCTGCACAACATAAAACAACCAATATGTGTACTTGTTTTGCCGTAAGCAATGTCATAGTTACCTCTACCTCCGCATGTCCTCTACAGACGCAATAATCAGCGGCTGTTGCAGGTCAATGCGCTGATTTAGTTCCACGAAACATCTTCGCTGTGGCCACCGCTTGAGTGTGAAACGCGTTGTAAACATTGCTTCAATGCATTGCACTTTTCTTATTGGTGAGTGCAGTCGTCTGCCGTTTCGGGAGCGTCAAAGGTTGTTTTCTAAGTTGGCGTGGTAATTATTTCAAGGATAAACGTTTAATACACGGAACGGGTAAGAAATAAGCGACAAGACCTGTGCATACCCTTACATTTGCCACACCATTGTAAAATTGAGCTGTGTCCTTATAGAAAGATGAAACAAACAAAAACACTTACAATGCACACGACCCGTGCGCTATCGCCCATACGTTACCGGGGACGTATTTTGGAACCGCAAGGTTCTGTGTGATCGAATTCTTCCCGCACCTGTACCTTTTCGAAAATAAGTTCCAGTTTTAAACAGAAGTTGCTTATACTGTGTTGCTAATTTTACATACTATTTAAAATACGTTTCTGTGGACGCGAAAGCGTATTTCGGGGAGATTTCTGGTCAAAATTAGGCAGTTGCGAGTTTGCGCCTGTCCTGTGGCATTTCGTGTTTCATTTTTATACATCCCATTTTCAAATCCCGACATGAATCACCTTGTCCAGAAATGTGTTTCACTCAGCATAATTAAATGCCTAATATGGCCACGTGTTAACCCCTTAAGGTGGACCGAAGTTTAAAGGAGGGAAAATCGCGTAATATAATGCACGTTGTTACCCACATGTCTGGAGGTTGTGTGCCATGATTCGTTGGCTTTTTTTTTTATTTTTCCCACAACGCTTGCTTTCAATACACTTTTGAAAAATGCGATCCACAATTCCACGACAATCTCGGGCCAAAAGGGGGGTTAATCAGGTTTGAAAATACTGGCGTCTATTTGTTGAAGTACTGATTTTTCACCGCTACAAAACACGACGCCTAGTGCACCTTCAATTGCAAGTAATACTGATAACCGAAGTATGGAACGTAAGCGACATTACGTAAGAATGCAAACACATATCGCTGTTCTAACCGCCCGTTAGATTTTAAAAGGAACGGAAATGGTCAACAGTGCAGCCGTAACAGAAAATCTGTGCTCACTGTGAGGTCGCAGATGCTTGTAAACACTGTAAACCTGCTTGTACCTTTGCAAGACTATCTCAACAGGATATGTTGATTGTACTGCGCGCGTTAGCAAATTAACCAGAAGGTTACTTGCGCCCAAAGCATTTAATAAGTGATCTGACACCGTTATTCATCAAAACTGTCTTCAGAGTCACTAAAATTTCATTTAACGAAAGCTGCGCGCAAATGACCTGTTAGAACGGTTGCATTTATATGTCAGCGCTGGTTAAAATTCAGTAATTTTATGTTGCCTTTCGAACGCACAAAAAATATCGTAAGCTCTTAGAAAAGATTTCGGGGTAGTTAAGTGATGTTACCATTTCAGAGCATCCCACAATTGCAAGAATGCGTCATGCTACCAGCGAAAGCGATTAAAAACTACTACGATTGAGATCGAGGCTTCTTGATCTGTTTCTATTTATGATTTTATTAAAGGCTCAAAGCCATCGTCTGCAAATATCGAGCTTGCTGTGAGCCACGACGCACAAGTTCATTGCCATTATTGCGGCCGTTCTCAGATTCCCGATGGGTCGCCGCTTTTTTGGTGTACTATTAAAATCTTACTGCCGATTTCGTGCTATAAATAGAACCTTGAGGAACCAGACTACAGCATACCACTCTTGTCTTCCCCTTTCTGGCGCTCATACGGCCAGAGAAAGGCACGAAGCGCGCCCACAGTGGGCATTCTCCCGAAGCAGAGGGATGCATACGAAAAATGCGACAATCCCAAAGCCGACGTAACGGAGGCGCGCTTCCCAGCGCCGCACGTGGTCACGCTCACCGCCAATGTACATTGGTGCTCCGTGGCCTGACGTTGGCTGGCACTTACACGACTTTGCACAGCCAAGCGAAAAGGGCATTGAGCGAAAGCCGCTTTATTACTCCTGTAATGGGCACGCCCAAATAACGCACGCGGTCCTCAGCACATGTCTCAAACTCAGGTTTCCGACGTCCGCGACGCATTCATTCGTTCCACCTGTAGTCAGCCTTCCTGGTGTTGGGAGTGCGTGTTCGCCTCGCATTCCGGAGGTCTTGGGTTCAGTTTCCAATTTCACCCAAATGAGCAAACGTATTTTAAACATCGGTTCCTGTCTACTTTAGTTCTCTGTGCCGGCAGCCATTTTTGTGCAGTCGGTCAGTCAGGGACGCCTCAGAGAAAGAGAGGTAGAGAAGCTCTTTATTGAAGAAGAAAATGCAGATCGAGGGCCTTGCCAACATGCGTTCGTCGACACACTACTCTGCAGTAACGGGAAGGGGGAAAAGATAGTAGATTAGTAAAACGAACAGTAGTAAAGGTAAGGAGAAAAAAGAGATAGCGCCATGTATTGGCGCAATGCATATAGCTGGACTGTCCTCACTAAGGGTGGCTATAATGCCTCAGTGACGCCTCAAGGTGGTCAAAGGTAGTCAAGGTAGTCAAATAACGCGTCTAGGACTTTCCTTTGAGAGGACGGAGAACGCCGTGATCCAAGCATCAGGCTTAGCGTAATTGGTCCAGGGTGGAGACATTCCATCTTCTGTATCTTGCGTCCGTGTAAGCTGAACACACTAGTAGGACATGTTCGACGGCTTCGGGGGCCACAATTGTCGCGGTATGTGTTTGAACTGTGGCCTGTGCGATGTAAGGAGAGATTTGTGAAGGCCGTTATGAGTTGCAGTCTATGCAACGTTTCCAGTTGGCGAGGTAGTCGTTCTGGAATCATCAATGTCATGTGTGGGTCAGTAGAGAATAGAAAAACGTGATGATGCTCCGGAGGGGACCATAAGCGGTTTCTTTCTGCCAGATCTAGGGCCTTGGTCATAGTTGAGACATCAATTTTGAAATGAAAATCTTCCTTTCATTTTCCAGTTTAGTCCCTGAGCGAAGAAAACCCAGAAAAATGAACACGGTTGCAACAGCTTTGCAAAAAAAAAAAAAAGAGCTGCAGAAGTGTCTATAAATAATACTGCGCACACGCACGAGACACTAGTGCGGCGTTATGCGGATCACGCTGGACGTTGGCCATTTATCGAACTAAACTGTATCACAGGAATAAGTACCTGCCACTCTTTCAGTTTTAATCCTGCGCCTGTTAAATTAATCTTGCAGAGTAGCTTCGTGTGCATCTATGCTAGCGCCGGCATTTTTATGACACACAAACAAAAGACTTGAAGTTGACTCCACTAAATATTCTTCCATGCCCACACCGGTTAAGCTTTGCGTGGCAGAATGCGGCGTCTATCTGCGTATCCCTGCGTGCCCAGTTGTACATTGAGTGCTGCTTCGCGACACAAAATCCCCAGACGGGAGGCATTATGCCATAAAAAGAACTAAGTTTCATACGTGCGGGGAGAAAATGGGTGGCCTCACGGCTGCCTAAACTAGACACGAAGTTTGTAGCCTGGAAGTGGCGAAATGCGACGCATGCGGTGGCGTATGAAACGCACTGCTGCTTGAACAAAACACAAACGTGGTACGAAAATGCTGGATGTACGGCTGTCGTCGCCAGCTTATTTTATGACTCTTCTATGAGCCTCCGAGAACTGTTCCTGTGCTGCTTCCATGTTCACGCTTCAGTGAGATGGACCTGTCGATTTAGACTCCAAATATCTCGCTAGTGTAAAAGATAGCTGCTTAAACGTTAGCTTATAGTCTCCAGAAAACCAAAGAGCCAGAGAATATTGTAGCGTATAGCAAATGCGTGCTCCGGTTGGGGGTGTGGCTTTGTAGTTAAATGAGGCACAAAAGACCAAAGAGCGACAGCGAAGGGTCTAACTTAAAAGCGCTCGAAAACCGAGAGTCAGGCACCAGCGCGCGTGATCCGAACGCGATGATTTTGTTTCTGCCTCGTCGTCGATGACCGTTGCGTGTGTCCTTTCTTAAAAAAACACGTGGAAACACTTTACTCATTTTACTTTTTATTTGTTTCCTAGTACGAGGTGCTTCCTAGCAACACGATCAGGAGCGATAGCAGTTTCACACATCCGCCGATGATGCAGTGCAGCGGATGCCTCACACCTTACACAAAAGAACAAGCAGAAACGGGCAGGGGCAAGTATTTACCAGGGTAGATTAAAAGAACAGCGCAGAATAACACAATGGATAAGCACTTTTGAGGTCACTTTGGTGACGTATACGAGAGCAATGTTAAATGGCGCGTACCTACAGATCGAACACCGATAGGCCTAAGAAACAGTGAAGGGGATGCTGCAACTTATGTAACGTGGTATGTCACGACGCGGTGCGTAATGACATATGATCAAGCGCCCAGCGACATTGATATGGCCCTCAGAGTTTGACAGTTGAGGAGTCGAAAGCGCGCGGTATCAGCGGAGCCACGATTGGGAAGTTATCGTAGCGTTACCGTAAACAGACATTTACGCGAAGCGTGGCAGCAGCATATGTAGTACGAATCGGCCGCCCAGCTTGCTTAAAACGACCCTTGAAATAATAGTTCCCATTAACTTCAGCGCTCACTCATTGCGCCTTAGATAGCAGGGGCTTCAACAATAGTCGACGTCTTGAATGCAATCTGCGATCAGTGCGGGAACGCTGCGCGGCTGGGTGGTGCGTTTTCACGCCTAATAACGTTCTGATTGGTCATTAACCTCTGAGGGACGTGGGCACAATGCATTAAGGGAAGGAGGGAGGGGTCCAGAGCGGAGTGAGAGGAAAACACCGCGGGCTGATACTCGCTTGAGGTTAATTTAATTTCACGCTTTATACTTAACGTTTCATGTTGATTCTTTACTGCCAACTTAAATAAGAATTGAGTGTGGTTCATTTTTAGGAAGTGTAAAAGCTTTTATGCTGTTTCGTGGAGTTCATTGTGTTCGTGACTGTCGAATCCACTGTCCGTGGAGAGTGCTACTTGGTCGTCATATCGATTCAACGAAAACAGCTGAGGTGGTTCAGTCAATTGGCAGAGCATTATATGAACATGATGTCATTATACTGCGTTGGGTTTGCTTAGAGTTTCTTCCCCCTCCAGCATACCATTAACTTAAATTATATTCGTAAATGCAATAAACTATAGCTATAATTAACACGAGTTTATCGTTTGCCTCGCTAATAGCTTCACAGTCGCATTAGCGCGCTTGCCAAAAGCATCCTTCCTAGGCAAGAAGA
Source organism: Haemaphysalis longicornis (assembly GCA_013339765.2). Classification (NCBI taxonomy): domain Eukaryota; kingdom Metazoa; phylum Arthropoda; class Arachnida; order Ixodida; family Ixodidae; genus Haemaphysalis; species Haemaphysalis longicornis. The sequence continues at coordinate 217,927 of CM023449.1, read as the reverse complement.
CGGCATTGGCCGGGGAACACGTGCGATGAATGGCCCTTTCGGCCCTGGTGTCCTATATTTAGGACATTACCAAAAGTTTCTAGCAATTTGAGAACAAAACGAAAACAGATAGTTTTCTGGGAAATAGTTCTTTAAGGATGCCCCTTCCGATTGATATAACTATTGTTCGTTTTTTGCTATAGCTGAACACATGAAAGAGGAAGGCATTGCAGTGAAGACCAAATTGACGTCAGGGTGACTCCAAGGACTGAAGTCATAGTTAGATTACATGGCTGTCAATCGAAAAATATTTGCACTACCAGCTTCAATTTTTGTATGTGGGTTAAGTTCTTTCCAAAATTTAGGAAAACAAGCAAAAAATGTTTCTAGCCGACTTTAAAATTTTAATTGCCTAATGACATAATTAGTTGTCATGCCTGTAGATCGCTAATTACATGCATCACAAGCTCAATTTTTTGTTTGTAAACTAATACGGTACAAATATAAAGAAAACACATAAAAAATATTTTCAGTAGAAAGAAAAAATTAAGGGCTGAAAGGGTTAACACCTCCCATACAGCCGCGTAAATGCTTAGAAAATAACATTACGGTTGATAGCAGTACTTCGCCCAAGAAGCAGCCTAGGAATAGTAATGCTGGTGTCAAAAAAAAAAAAAACAAGCACCACTACGTCAAACGACGACGATGGTCGAACGCGAAGATTTCTCGTGATGTATTCTTTGGTTGGCCAATCCCACACTGCGAGTATGCGTTACTCTGGAGGTAAGTACCACTTTTCTAGAACACCCCCAGCAACTCTCGCGTGTGCACTCCGTAGGCCTAACGTTTGGTTTTGGGGTGTAAGGCGGTAATCGATAATGGCTGCTTGGCGTTCATTGAGCAATTTTTTTAGTTGTTGCCGGTTTGAGGTGCTAAACCCCCAAGATATGGCGTTCGTCTAACGTCCTAAACCTTGAAATGAGAAGTTAGGCCTAACGCCCTGAGATAAAAGTCCTTACGGGACGCAGAGCAGCGCCATAGTAATCGTATGTCGGCATGTGGGTAACGGCTGTCGATGTTCACCTCACAACATGATGTTAGTTCTATTTCCGCCACGCTGTCGTACTCCTGCGTCACCTCTTCCCTGTGCAGCACATTAGCCTTCAGCGGAGAGGGTGTAACTCAGGTGTCGTCAAGCTTTGCAGTGAAGCGTTTTAATTTTGCTACGCTTCACCCACAGTCATCCTCATCGTCAGAGAAATTTGGCTTTCCTCCAGGGCGTATTCGCGTTACAGACGCCATCAGTAAGAACACAAAAGCTCCGCTCTAATATACACACAGCTAAACAGCCCCGAAGAAACATTACCGCGATGTCAGAACGCCTCGTGTCGCACAGTACACTATTCACCGAATTCCCTAATCTGGTTTATCGATGCTGGTGTCATAACAACCGGAAGCCTGAGTTTTGGGCCTTCCGGAAATTTCTGCAACGTTCCCGCAGATTCTGAGAAACCCCGTACGATGAATAACAATTGTGCTACTTAACAGTTTTCCGAAAGGAAAAGCCCGCGTGTCCGATAGATTTTTCACGAACTCCATGGGTAATTCCAACGCAACCAATTTCGCATTTGAAACCCACGAATCAGCCAAGTATTTCCCACTAAGACTTCTTTGCGCTCACTTCAGCGGTACGCATATATGCCTAATTCTCAAACACAATACCCGCCACGCCACTCTCTGTTCCAACCAGGGAGTCAAAAATGAAATTCTTTCACGCCGTGCCGACAGGAATTAACCAACCGGCCTCGTCTGACTCAGGCAATAGAGGTAGGCGCACGTTCCCGCAAGTGACAGGAATGCAGTTCATTCAGTGAAAATCTGTCGGGCCTTAGGGTGAAGCCTTCTTAATCCCAATTAAACAAGTTGGAGGCCTGAACTCTTTCGAGCTTTACTTTTTGTGTATCGTTTTCATTTACTGTGACTTTCCGTGCTTCGCAATAATCGCCGCCGAACGGGCGCAAACAAAACCTTCTTTTTAACCCAGTCCGTTATCTTCACTACCGCGGTCCTTCTTTCCCTTTGGATTCTAGTATGCCCTTCCGTACGTCTAGGTTAGCGAACCAGACAGTTCCTTGGTTAAAGGGACTGTAAAGACAACATAGAAGTTTGTTTGATTAGAAATATTAGGTGTTGTTTAGTGCCCCCCGCTCTTGTCCGTCAGAAAAGGGTTATTTATTTGCCGAGAAAGTACGTAATTTATTCTATAAATTCAATTATCCCTCTAAATCGTGTGTTTTCAGACGTTTCCGATGATTTATCGAGGGCGGGCATTTGAAACGAATAGTCAGTACAATCGTTAGAGCTGTAGCGGACAACGAAACGACGCTCGTTGCTTCGTTTACCGTCCGTCCTCTAGATGGCGCCGCAGTACTGCTCAGGCGCGCTATCTGCACTTATTTTGTTTTAAGTGCGAAGCACTTCTTAGTCGGGCCTACTCCTGCTTCCACCGCCGTCCTCCGTCCGCAGCCTAGCAACGGAGCTAGCATCAAGGCACCCTAGGAGCTAGCTACCGTGCCTAGCAACGGCGCCGGATTTCCGACGCGTGAGGGCGCTCGCATAGCGCCTCCTCTCCCCCCTCGCCTACTCTCCTAAAACCCCTTTACTGCTCTCTAGGGTGCCTCGATGCGCGCCCGCTCCGCTCCGCCGCGCATCGAGGCACCCTACTACTCTCCAGCTCGCAACACCCTCTCTCGGCGCGCCAGCCAGGCCACTACACTATATAAAAAAAAAACAGCATCCGGCGCCAGGTTTCGATCCGAGGACTTTGCGGCCGCAGCGCGACGCTCTACCGACTAAGCCACGGACGCGAACTTTTTTTTTTTTTTTTTTTGTAAACAGTAACTTTATTTACACATATACATACAGGGCCAGATTGAAGTTGTTACAGAGGTTTCAGAGAACAGTGTAACATCCTTTGCTCACACAGACAAATAATCGCGTTCGGGAACTGAACAAGTCAAGACAAGATTCAGCGTGTTTCGCCAGGGAAGTGGAAACTATTCGTAGACAGTGCCAGCAAAGCAACGCAGTGCTGGCGTGGTTCCCTATTAGAAACGCTTACAAATGGGCGATGGTGTCATTTGTTTACAGTATACGGTAATGTAATAGGGACGAGGGGTTGGGCGTAGAAGTCGTTAGTGGCAGAAGTGGCCCATGGTGCTGTCCCGCTTCCGACCCTCAGATCAAGTCCCATCTCCTTTGCTGTTCTACCTTAAACTCCATGAGGGCTCGTGAGCCCCGCGCAGTGAGTCGCGAAGTTCAGTGTCTGAATCGGGGCCCGTCGAGGGCGGCCACTGCCCACTGCGCCTTCTGTACAAAGTGCCTCCACGCTGGCCGCGGGTTTTCGGCACATTCAACCACGTCGACTCTCGCCCTCCATAGCGAGTGGAGACCTATGACGTGGACGCAGTCACGGAGGAGCGGGTGCTCCGAGGCCGCCTCCAAGACCTCAAGTTCATCCAGGTGAGCTGCCAGTACGTGTCGAACAGAGCACTGCAGATCGTCCCAGAAATACGACGCCGTGTTGCACTCCAAAAAGAGTGCTCTGCCGTCTCCCTCCTTCCACCACACAAGCAGTTGGTCCCTCCAGGAAGAAAGAAGCCCCTCTCCCCCTGTCTTGCCTTAGTGGGTAGACCCCTGTGTGAAAGCGGAAGAAGAAAATCCTTCGAACCAGAAGGAATGGGGAGCTTCCGCACTCGCCGGAGGACGTCACTTTTCATGCGCCCAAGAGGTGGTGAGCGATACATAGGGGGTGGAAGGATCTGTTCACCAGGTCCCGTACAACTTCTTCCGGGGCCACTGCGCCACAGGTACTCCCAAGAGAACAGTCCCTGCAAAAGGGCCACCGCTGCCGCCACTTCTTTGTAAAAGCCCCGTTGCCCGGTTACTATGTGTAAACTCCGCTGTTGTTGGCAGCCAAGGGGCAAATGTGAGGAGCCTACGTTTTGCAGAGCAGCCCGAAGGGAAAACCGTCGCGACGATCCCGGAAGAAACAAAAAACGTTGCACTGTCAGCTTGAGCCTCCACGTTAACAAGCCCGAGGCCACCCGCTTCCGGACTCCAGAAAATGTTCGTGCGACGCATAGGCTCGTAGGTGGATCGCCAGAGGAATACTGCGAACATCCGGGTGTAGCTTGGCCACTGAGCCTGCGTCGATGGTCGATACTCTGGCCAAGTACAGGACGGCCGGGTATAACACGGCATTGCAAACATGTGCCCTTGAGAAAAGGCGATGTGTCGCGCTCGCCAGGGCTCCAACTTCCTACCCGGCGGGCTGCCAGCTTTGACTGCCAGCGGGGGGCAATGGCTCGGCCGCAGTCCAGGTTGGACTCCGAGGTAGCGGGTGATGGCCTCCCTCCATCGGACTCCGTAGAGCTGTGATGGTTTGGTGGGCCATTCACTTAGCCATGCTCCCTCACACTTAGAAAGATTCAGCTGGGCACCCGAAACCGACAGAATGATCTGCGCGAGCGCGACGATATCCCTCACTGATCTTTCGATGAACATACGAAGGCGACATCATCCGCGTAAGCCAGGACTCTTAGTTCTTCGTCGCCGAGGAACCAAGCCTTTGACTTGACTTCGATGCCATTGCCATTCTGCAAAGTGGCTCTATATATAATGCAAACAGAATCGGGACATGGGGCATCCCTGCCTGACCGACCTTCTCACGGCGATGGGGCTCCCCACCTCCCCATTCATAATGATGCTGGTGGTGATTTCAGTATAGCAGATCTTGATCCACTCCACCATTTCGTCCCCCCCTATCCCGCACCGATGGAGGAGCATCAACAGAAAGGCGTGGTCTACTTGGTCGAGGCCTTCTGAGGTCGAGTTGCAAGACAGCAAGGGAAAAAACCCTGACTCCGCCACCCTCACAGACAGTCCTCATGCGGTGTAGGTTGGTGTTTATGAGCGGCCTCTGAATCCGCATGTCTGATGTGGTCCCACCACACTGCTGAGGGCCTTCTCGAGCCGTCTGGACAGATTCGGGATAGGATTTGTTAGTCTGTTGATAGCAGACTGATAGGCCTGAAATCTTCCACAACTGGGTGCCGTATCGTGAACGTTTTTTTTTTTCGGTATAAAGACCAAATTACTGCTCCGCATTGAAGGTGGCAGCAACTTTGTGTTTTGGATCGTTTCGAATACCGACGCCAAAACAGGGCTGTTCTCCTCTCGGAATACCTGGTAGACTCCGAAACGATCCCATCCGGATCCGGCCCGGTGGACTTATTCTTTTGGCAATTCCTTATAGCGCTTTTGACATTCTTCGACCGTGATGGGTTGTTTATGACGGCCTTAACGTCCTCCGGGACCTTGGGCAGCTCATCGAGGACATCCGGCGGAGGAACATCGGGAAACAGCGCGCGAGAACAAGCTTTCGTAGTAGTCGCCGAAGGCAGCCGCCACCTCCCCTGCTCCACATGGAGCGAGCCCTTTAGGGTGGTTGACCTCGGAAAATCGCTTTAGTGGCAGTCCTTGGCCCGCTTCCGAAAGCACCAAAAAGTTTCGACGGCTGTGCCTCGGCCACCACTCGCTGCTCCCTACTCCGCACAAGAGCCCCCCAGTACCGCTTTTCCAGCTCAGTACGGATCTCCTCTTTAACACTGCGAATGTCCTCCGAGAATTCCCCCGGCCTCTCCTCGTCCGCTTCCACAAGAGAGCGTAGGCACTCGTGAGTCGACTTAATTTCGCCTTTCTGTCTCTCGCTTCCTGTCGTCCGATTGCGATTGCTGCATTTTTAACCGTTTTTTGAAGCGCTCCCAGGCGACCCCATCGATGTGTGCAGCATTGAGTGCTTCAATTTCGCCTCTTATGCGATCAGCGAAGGCCGCATTATCGAGGACCGTAGTGTTCATCAGCCAACGGCTGCCAACCCCTCCCTTGATTTCGCGCTCAATTCTGATGGTACATGTTACCAAACCGTGGTCCGAGAAAGCAACAGGGGTGGCGGCGTAGTCAGTCACTAACGGCAGCGCATCGCTCGTCAAGTACACCCGATCTAAGCGAGCCTGTGACGTGCCACGCCATCTGGTGTAGCGAGAAGTTGACCACCCACGCTGGAGGGCGACGTCGTTCAGGTCACCCTCTCGAAGGACTGCTTTCAAAACACGCGCCGAAGCGTCCGCCACGCCCCTAGCACCTGCTCTGTCGCTGGCATTAACAACGCAATTGAAGTCGCCTGCCAGGACGAGTCGACCCGGAATCACCAGGATGTCACGAAGGGAAGAGAAGAAATCGGCGCGCGCCGCCTGATCGTTCGGTGCATAAACGCAAACAAAGCGCGTAAGCTCCCCTCCCACCAGGACATCGACGGTGCAAAAACGCCCGTCCCTCGCCAGCTCGCAGTCAATTACGGTTAAGGAATTATGTTTGCGAATTAATTAGAATAGCGGTTCCGCCCGCACGGGTAGCTGTAAGGGTGTAAAAACACCAAAATTGGTGGCCAAAAAAACGTACAAAATTTTGAGCGTCCTCTCGAGAAGCAATTTTGGTTTCTTGTAAAAAAGCAACGTCTATCTTGTTTTCATTAAGGAGGTCGGCCAGCCAATGCTTCCGTTCTGCGAGGTTAGACTTACCACATTTAATGTGGCAAGCGTGACTGCGCTCTGTTGTGGTGTCATTGTGTGAAAGGCGCTTACCGACTGGGTCTTCAACTCCTTCCGCTCGTTGAGCTGCCCTCGGGGTTCGTTGACCCGGTCTCTCCCTGGCTTGGATGGTTGGGGGCTGCGCCGCCTTGTTTCCCGCGCGCCCTCCGCCGCGTCTCCACGCCCGCGGTGGCGGGTTGGCGCGGTGCTGCTGCGTCCTTTGTCGGGGGATACTCGTCGGTGTCGGCTCCGTCGGTCCCTCCTGGCTGGTCGCTCGGGGCGGGCACCTCCTCTCCCTCCGGTTCGGCCGGTTCTCCTCTCCGCTCTGCTGCTTGTCCGCGTTGGGCTTGGGCGGTGGTGGGGGGGAAGTCTCGGTCGCGCTCTCCGTAACCGGTTCCTTGGGGTCACCGCCTGCCTTGCTCTCAGCTGCAGCAATGGCCCGGGCGCAGCCGCTGTCGATTTCGCCGCCTCGATATCCTCCGCGTCCATAAACTCGTCCATCGTTTGCGGGGCCGACCGTTGCTTGGTTTTAGACGCGTACGCAGTCCGCGTCTATGTGGCCGAAAGAACGACATTTCCGGCACCACGTGGCTCTGCATTGCCTGCGTATGTGGCCTAGTTGCCTGCAGCGTAAGCAAAGGGGGGGGCCGTCCCGGTACGGCGATCAGAATCGGCACGCCGTCGATCTTCGCTTGGTGGGGCACCTCGTTGAGCGCGCGACGCCATATCAGTGTTAGTAACGCGCCTTATATCTTTAACGCATTCAAACTACGTCGTCAGCGGCGTGCGTTGGCGACTCAGCGGCGTTATAGCGGCTTGGTTGGTGGACTACATGCTCGACAATCACTCCATGACGTGCCTACCATTGGAGTCTCCGACCACCGTCAACGGCGGGTATATAGACCTGGCCTTTGCTAGGAACTGCAATGTAAGGGCTGTCCTGCAACAACCCTTAACGGTCCACTTTAGCGACCACAAGGCGGTCGTAATGACCGTCGCATACAACGACAACACAAACAAGTGCTGAAATAAATACTGTCGTTTCACTTTACTTTGCGTGTGTGTGTGTGTGTGTGCGTGATTACATTCCCTCTCGAACATCTCTCGAACATACACGTTAATTCACCAAGATTTCCGCAGAGGGACAAACGAGGCGTGTTAAGCCGAACGTGATCACGAGGGGGTGTTAATGTAACTAACGGGCAAAATGCCACCAAACTTCAACAAACTCCCCCTCATAGCATCACCCCGTGCTTCGCACTTCCTCATACTCCCCTTCGGGGAAATGCGGGGTAAACCTGGTTAATCGGTGTTGCGATTGATTGTAACTGTTTCGTAAAACATTGGGTATGGCCGGCGAACAGCGTGAAGTAAGACAATGTCGCTTATGCCAGCGTCGCATCAGAAACCAGCGTCGTATCAGAAACCCTCAAGCACCGGACTGCTGTGCACCTATAACAACCGCAGTGCACTCAGTGTGCACTGGTGATTCTACGTTTACGTGCGTTTCGTAACTTACATTTTTAACGCAGCGATCGCGGTTGCAATAAATTTAAGGGCGAACAGCTCGTTCTGCAAGCTTAAAGTTCTGCCTAACATGCGTTTGCTTCTGCCGGCGTCAGCGAATCGCACAGCTTCCCATAAGAAGTCATAGCTGCGGGAAGTCAGCTAGTGGGTCGTGTTGCCATTCTCTTTTTCCTACTTTTATAGCTTAATTTAGCAAAGTTTGTGTCAAAGGTGGTGTCAGTCACAGTCGTCTCACTGTCAGTGCCCAACGACACTGTAAGTGTCGTTGCCAGTGGTGCCAGTGCCCAACGAGGCAGTCTTTTTTTAAATGAACCAAGCTTGCATGTTGTTAATGTTAGTTTTTGTGGTGTGTGCAGCATGACCACAATGCGAGAGCAAGAATGCGGCA
>CM023449.1:0-209283 GCA_013339765.2 Haemaphysalis longicornis | reverse complement strand
TCAAAAATTTTCCGCTCTCTTCGTCCAGGATACCGCCCGAGAATCACGCAGTCATGGGAGAGTGGAGCACAGCCGTATGTTGGGCAATGCGTTGCCAAGGGGCTATTTGATGACGACCATACATTGTTGCCATGCTCTCTCAGGCGATTATTGAAGCAGCGGCCTGTCTGCCCAATGAAAAAGCGGCCACACGGCGACAATGGGATTTCGTAAACGACATTTTTCACAGCCAACATAGCGTGTCCTATGCTTTTTCATGGTTTATGCTTTTTAGAGACATTGGTTTTTGCCGATGTGATATCTCTCATAGGGCTTTATCGTTCCTTTTCTTGTTTTATTTTTTCTATATAGGTTTTGTGCGCAATAAAGCGCTCAGTTGTTCGTCAGCGCCTGTGGTATTGTCCCCCCGTTCTTCGTCCTGTCGTTTGCGCTGTTTTTCTTAGGTTGAAATTTTTTCGTAGTGTCTATCATTCCAAAACTGCAATAGAAGGGGAGGAGAATATCGAAGTACCATTCTAGATATTCCAAAGTGGGACCGTTAGCTTAAAGCAAATTTTTAACCGGAGCCCTATGGCTGGAATGTGGCCGTATGAACGTAAGCCGGTCGACTGGCCGACGGACACTGCCAGTTGAACAGCGATGGGAGTGCGGCCGTATACGGCCAAAAGGCCCACATTTGGACATGAGCCGAACATCGCTGCCGGAATAAGGCCGGACTGAAATTCACCCGCCCAAATACACCGGCTTAAGTTAGGCCGAACAGACTGTGCTGTTTGGGCCGCCCACACACATGCGTGGGTTTGTTTCCTATGTGAAATACTGTGAGCGTTCCGTTTTCACGTGTCGAGGCATCATTAGCAAGGAGTAAATACAGAAAATGTAATTAATTGTGGCCTTTGTTTCCAAAATTTTTTTGTTGGGCAGGTAAGGGCTATGACGAAGCGGTGGCCGCCTTAAACGACTACTACGATCCGAAGCGCCACAAGATAGCAGAAAGCTACATGTTTTTCACGCGTTTCCAGCACGAAAGGGAGTCGGTTCGCATGCTCCTGGTCGAAATACGGCGTATAGCAGACAATTTCAATTTTGGGGAGGTGCGCGACCGAATGGTGAGGGACCGGATTGTTTGCGGCGTACACTCACCCAACGCCACCTGCATAATCATTGCCTAACGCATGAGCGAAAAATAGCCACACAGCCACTCTACTGCCGCTCTCTACTACCCTTTCCCGCTCCGTAGCCTTCCTGCGTGCTTTCATGTCCGCCGGCCAGCGCCGCTTCTCGGAAACTATGCAAAATAGTTGATAGTTTGTCTAGCGTTCCCCAGGCCGCGCTCCTACGCCTTTTTGTTTATCACCATGCCTCTCTGTCTTTGTCTGTCGCTGCTAAAACAGCCTTTGTCACGGCGGACGCAAAACCACCCTTGTGCTGCCGCAGGCTGATGCCGGCTTTGCGCGCTTATCTACTTGAATCACGGGCCCCGAAATTTTCTGAGTGTGGCATCCCCTCTCTGTACCCTCTGAATTTGGTCTTTTTTGTCCCTGATGTTCGCAATCCGCATCGGTACGCACTTATAAAATTGACGACTGTATTGTAGAAGCCCCCTGTCAGCATGTCGGGCCCCTTGGCTGCTTATCGTTTTGTTTTCTAACATGTTCTGAAATTTACAAGGACGTGATCATTTTTGGAGAGCGCCTGAACAAAAAATGTGCAGGCTAATTTTTCTTTCTTAAATCATCCAGAAAGAAAAATATGAGTAAAATTTCGCTCTACCATCCGAAAATATGGTTCTGCTGTTTGCTATTTGTCTACGCGACAATTAATACGTTCTTACACTATTTCACTACCGCCCACGTCAGTTATCTTTGGAAAAATGCAGCAAGTATGAAGCGAGCGACATGTTGAACAAGATTTTCAGTGCGCCCCAGAACTAGCGCCCCGTCGCGGCTAAGGTGTGAGCGCAACGGCTCTTGAATCCCAACAGGCAAGCTGACAGACACACGTCGTATAAGTGGGTGCAGCGTTCGTGACGTAAGGCGGGATGTCCGCTGACGCGCGCGACATAGCGGATGAGTGCCTGAACTAAGCGTCCCTACCCTTCCCATTGAAAAGCGCGCGACGCGTTAGGCAATGTTTATACAGGCGGCGTTGGCTCAACTAACCTGCACAAGCAATTACTGGCTGAGACATATATAACGGTAGAACCGGCGGAAGCAATGGCCGTATAGCCGAAGCGACTGACGACGGTGCAAAGATATGAGGGAAAAACCGTCGACGGAGCTCAAAATTCAGGCCCAGCACGAGGCGCGTCACACGAGGTGCGTCGCAAGAGTTCGGACAATGTGCAAGCGCGAATCCCAACAATAACGCATCCCCCTGGACTAACGCACGCTGCTATCGCTGTGGCAGACGCGGTCAATTGTCAACAAAATGTTATCGTGCCTCAGCGGATCTCAATTTTGTTAGGTGGACAGCGAGCGTACAGAGTCTGACAGTGGAAACCCGAGAAAGCAGCGCGAAATCGATGGTGCGCACGTTTGGACGGTGATTTTTGGAAGGGAAAAGTCACTTTCAACAACTGATACGCGTACATTTGATTGGGTGAACGGTGATTTGTTTATGGAAGTGGACACAGGTTCTCCTGTGTGTGTCATATCGCGGCAAGTGTACCACCGACACTACGGACAGTGGCTGTGCCTGGAACCGCCAAGAGTGAAGGTATTGTGTAACACAAGTAGCTGCCGGTGTTGGGCGAACAGGAATTTACAGTGAGATATCACAATGTATCGCTAGCTTGTCCACTCTTTGTTCTTAACTGAGCAGGATCGAGCCTATGCGGCCTCCACTTCATTGCTCTGCTTGGCAAGGCGGGCGTTCCTATTGCAAAAAACCTGACTGCGCTGGACCCCACAACAGGAACCAAGCCTGGTGACCATATGGTGAACCGGCTGTTCGGCTAGTATGAAGACGTTTTCCTAGCAGACCTTGGCCTAATCCAAGGGGCACCAGCCAGCCTAAAACTCATGTCGACCGCGACACTAAAATTCTGTAAGCCCAGATCCCTTCCTTACGCCCTCCGCGATAAGGTCTCTTGCGAAATTGGTCTGCTTGTGTCACTTGGTATCCTACCTCGCGTGCAACAGGCGAAATGGGCTACGCGTATTGTTGTCGTCTTGAAAAAGACGGTACTGCAACGATATGTTGTGACTTTAAGGTCACTCTTAACCCACCGTGCGAGGGGAGCATTACCCCCTGCCTGTGGTAGAGGACATGATCGCAAGCCGAAATGGCGGTGAATACTTCAGCATCTTGTATGTCAAGGATGCGTACCACAAAGTACCCCTTGACGAAGACCCCGGCGGGCTCTGTGTCATTGCCACGCACCGCGGGCTTTTCCAATATAACGACTCCCGTTTGCTATAACATCTGCACCGGCCATTTGTCAACGGAAGATGGATGCAATACTGTGCAGGGTACGGGGCGTCCAAGCCTACCTTGACGATATGCTAGTGTCTGAAAGCCAAGGGGACAACAGAGAGCGACTCAAGAGAGCACGGCGTTAAACTGAGTATTGGCAAAAGCAAGTTCGGACAGCCTTCCGTCACTTACCTTGGGCATCGCATAGATCGGCCAGGCCTCGACACAATTGAAAAGGACGTAGACGCCTTCATGCAAGCACCACCCTAATGTTAAGCTAGCGAGTTAAGCTCATTTCTTGGCATGCTTATGTTCTACGCACGTTTTCTACCTCACATGTCGACTGCACTCTGACCGTTGTATCGGCACGAAAAAGGAAGCCCGTTGGGAGTGGCTGGAACCACATCAGTCGGCATTTGAGAAAGCGTAACAGATGCTGAAGGATGCGGAACTGCTCGTTTATTTCGATCATAGCAAGGAGCTGAAGCTAGAATGTGACGCTTTCCTTAATGGTATGGGTGCAGTTCTGTTTCACGCCGTGGGAAATGAGCAAGGACCGACAGGTTTCCGCTCCAGAACGCTAATAAAAGCAGAGCAACAATATTCGCAGCTAGAACGAGAAGCATTACCAATCATTTTTGGCGGCTGTCGTTTTTGTGACTATCGTCGAGGTCGGCAATTCAGCCCTGGTCACCGACCATCAGCCACTGCTGAGACTGGTCCGGCCTGACCACCACAAGCCGCCGATGGCCGCCGTGCGCATTCAACGATGGGCTCTGTTCTTGGGTGGCTACCAGTACAAGTTGCAGTACGTGCCACGGAAACTACTACTTACAGCAGACGCACTCTGCAGGCTTCTAACACGGACAACGGCGCCGGGGACGGTAGGGGAAAACCCTGATTACGTCTTGGCGTTGGAAGCTCTTGGCGAAGTTACAGGGATGACCCACGAGTTGCAGGAGCCCACCGCGCAGGACCCGTTATTAGCCCTTGTCGAGCGCTACATATTGCATGGTTGGCCTCTAACCACAAGTTGAATGGCACCTGACTTGTTGCCATTTTGCTATTGGCCAACCGAGCTGTCGTGGTTCATCGCCTGGTGTACTGGGGTAACAGGGTGGTGATACCTCGAGAAGCGCGGAAAATAATTCTTCAGCTCCTGCATAAAACCCACCAAGGCTACTCGTCGATGAAAGCCGTGGCCCGGTCTTTGTTTTGAACGCCGCTCGTAGAGAATAAAATTGAAGAATTGTCGTCACAATGTAGGAACTGTGTGGAAAACTTCCCCATGCCTGCGTCAGCCACGCCTTTATTGTGGAGAAAACAGCTGGCAGATGGTCGCGCATTCACATCGACTTTTCAGGACCGCTAACTGGCAAAATGATACTGGTGGTCGTAGACGCGCACACGAAGTGGATCGAAGCCGTTCCATTGAAGCATGCGAACGCGAGTAGTACTATTTGCCACTTAAGAAGCATGTTTTGTCGTTGTGGGAAACAATGCGGGAAAAACGGGTGGGAAACAATGCAAGAAAAGTATTCAAACAAGAATGATTGAATGGTGGTTACAAGAACTAGACAAACTTACAAAACTGAATAATTCAGACCTAGTGAAAACCTTGGCGAAGAATAATACAAAAACACCTTGGAAACACAGAAGTGGTGTGGAGGGGTGTTTGCGAGTGTCATAAGCCACTTTGAATAAACCCAAATCTACAGAAATGGTTATCGACACTAGAAAAGGTGTCTGTACAGAAATACTGTGTGGCAGTTACACGAGCAGTAGAAGTTTACATAATGAAATGATTTAAAGCTAGAAAAATGGCAGAACAACAAAACAAAAACTATCGAAACAGAAATTATTGAATGATGCTTAGGAATAGAAAACAAAGTTCCACTATTTCGATATTTCACACAATGTGATATGCTTTGGGAACAAAAGAAAAAACGGGGAAACACAGAAATTATTGAATAACAGTTACAAGACAGATTTACACGACTATGTAATTCACACCAAGTGCTACAATCAAAGAACAATACACAAAATAAAAAATGCATGGAATCAAAGAAATTATTCCAGGGTGGTTCAATGGTGCGTGCCTCCATCACTCCGTTATGACAGGGATTCTTGAACAGTTTGCGTTATTCGTTGCGGTGCCAGAAACTGCCGAAATGGTTGCACACAGGAATGGTCGAAAAGTGAGAAAACATTTCGTGGCCCAAGGGCTGAAAGAAATTTAATACCTTTTCTAGCAATAAAAACTAAGTCGCAGATTGTCGACACAGCTGGTATTTGCACAGGATGTGACTGACAATAAAAATCTTGGAACTGTACATTATTTGGTAAAAGAACTTGATGTCTTTTACAACATTAAAATGTGTAGTTATACACAATACAAGATGCCACTCGCAGGTGGGAAAAAGCGTGCTTCGCTTTTTTTCCAAACCAGGAGAACTCCTGTGCCAAGTTCACCGTCAACATTAGCTTGAGAAGGCGCCTGGTTCAGACTGTTGCAGTAGCATCTCCCTTGGCCGCCACTTCTTCAATATAGGCATGGGTACAAGAAAACCTGTATTGTTAATACAGCTTTTAACACTGCTACAGTGGAACCCCGATAATACAACTTTCAATAGTCCGCGAGAAAGCGTCGTATTACCGGGTTTTTGTAGCACAGGGGTTCGGGTAAATACCGGCCTTGTAGGTCGTCTCACACGACAGGTGGGCTAAAAACATATTTAAACTACTATATTTAGCGTTATTTCGCTTGCTTTGCAAATGGTTGTCTGAACTCCCAAATCCAAAGAAGAAACGCCAATGTTGTGCCGCACTCCCCTCCACGGCGTCCTAGCTAGCCCACCAGCCAAGCCCGCGCGCTAGGCGGCATCCATGCCAGCCGACGCTTTTTAGAGCCTTCCAGGAGTGCGTTTGCGCGCGCGAAATAAGGCTGACGACATTGAGTAAATTGAGAAGGGAAAATGAGAGCGTGAAACTGCCAAGGCTAAGCAAAACAAACGATAGTACAAGGCGGAGATCAAAAAACGGAATTCCTCTACAGTGTGGAGACACTCTTTCAACGGCCCCGTGCCGTCGCTGTTGGTTCAAAGTGCTAAACACATGGATGTTTTCGTTTTCTACAAGACCCACAAACGCAAAAAATCAGAAAGATGAATCAAACTTCGCGAGTAAACCATGTTGATGCAAAATTATAGCGCGGTCTTGCTACAGTGACTTGCTGCGGCGGCCAGCGAGTGACCCAAAATGGCGGTGCCAAAGTATGCGTGTCTTTACCCTTTGCGGTGGATGCGCGTGAATGTAGGCACCTCAGCAAAAAAAACCAGCGGAGTGACAATACCGCTTTGAAAATAACTGATAAGCAGAGAGTAGAGAGAGACGGGGAGAGAGCATCGTGAAAGGAAGAAACTTGGATCGAGTGGGCGGGAAAAACGGGTCTTGAGTCAACGAAGTGGGGTTGGGTCGTAGTGTTTTCGCATGCACAGGCGGCTCGATGAACGCTTTAAATTCACGGATGGCCTGGACACTGCACTATGACTTCTCCCGGTTGGCGCATTGGTGTGCTACTGCCACGTGAGGCCGTCGAAGGTTAACTCCCGCTTACGAGTACCTGCCTGCTTCCATACGTCTGTTCAGCAAGTGGTCTCGCCTGCATGCAGACCTTTGTACATCAAGCAGCGTCAAACGGGGGTTAAGAATAAAGGTACGGACGAGACGGCGAAGCGGTGTAAAATTTGGGAAAACGCCGGTTGATTCTAGCCCGGGTACGTCGTATGAAACGGAGCGCGTGCACCCGAGCATCATATCATCAGGGCTTTTAATGCACTGTTTCTATGGGGCGTTTGCCGTGATCGCGGTGATCCGTAGTAAGAAACGGGTAGTCGTAAGTCCGGGGGACGTACCAGTGGGGTTCCAATGTATAATAAAGAATTGTAGCCTAGCAGCGTTCTGAAAAGAAAGTGTATGAGAGATGCATCTTATCGGTACTGACATAGAGTGCAGAAACTTCCACGCTCACTAAAATGGTCGAACTTAAATTAAGGACGACTCAGCAGGCATTGGAACGGAAGATGATGGGTCTAACATTAGGGGCAGGAAGAGAGTGGAGTGGGTCAGGAAACAAACTTGTTTTAAGGACATATTAGTAGAAATTAAGAAGAAATGGGTGAGAGCAGGGCATGTAATGTGAAGGCGAGATAACCGTCGGTCATTATGGGTAACAGAGTGGATCCCTGGAGAAGGCAAGCGCGGCAGGAGGCAGCAGAAAGTCAGATCGTCAGATCAGATCAAGAAGTTTGCGAGGATAAGTTGGTCGGAGTTAGCACTGGACTGGGATAATTAGAGATTAATGGGAGAGGCGTTTGCCCTGCGGTGGGCGTAGATAGGCGGCTAATGATGATAATGATACAGAAATCAATGGTAATGTTCATTCGAGGTTACTGCACTGCACACCAGTGACTCAGCGTGTACCGATATATAATACGAGTTTTTGTTACCAATGAATCACCTGCTGTAGCACTAAATGCACCTGTATATTGTTTAATTAAGAGGTGGTGGCGTGAAATATAATAGTTTCTGTGGGCACCCACTGCTAGTGGAGCGGCTAAAGAGCCATTTGATTGATGAAAAGAAAAAAAACAGGAACCAGTCATCCGACACAGTACACTAACTCCTCTCTTCAAACGACACCACAAAAAATAAACACCAAAGCATGCTTGCATTCACCCATTTCACTTCATGCCACATGACAACCCCAACCTCAGCACACCCCTGAAAATAACGACTCACTGCACACACAAATTGTCTTTAACGGAAGAATGTGCAGCGACCATTCTTGCTGCCAGAAAAAGAAGTAGCAAGCAAATAAAAATTAAAGCATTGTGCTATGATCATGGTGCAGAATATAATTTGTGAAATTTGGAATCTAGACGCACTGTTTCTATGATCAGTAAAAAACTCATGTGGTTGATGCGAGCGGACGTGTGCATGAGAATGTTTCATCTGTTTAGTCTACGATTATACTACGTGCATAACGGCAACAAGGTTCCATGCAGTGGCCAGAAAAAAAAATAAGTTTTGTGGATTTACGCAGTATAGCTACACCTAGACCTGTATGCTCCCTAAAGAAAAGGCCTATAAATTGATAGCATAATGAAACCATGAATGTGAATTGAAGTCTCCACACTTGGGCAATACTTTTTAACCTTTATTTCCAATGCCCAGGCCGCTGTCAGGATCAAACCGCATCCTTTGATTATCACCGCGACACTTTACCCACTAAGCTGCCATGGCATGTTAAAGAAATTTTAGGCACCTTGACGATAACCAACAAATAAAGAATGAATGCTGGGATATCAATATATGAACGCATAACTGGAAATTAAGAAAGCGATAGGTACACCTGCACAACTACTGAGGTTGGTTCCCCCAATTGCTGTTCCACACCAAACCTGAGAATCCACCTTTTCACTACAGGCCACCCAAAGGAGCAAGCTTTGCAGCTATAAATAGTATACTACGGAGCGTCAAATGACCTTGACAACAGCTCTTTTCTACCCACAGTACGCTCATCGAGTAGGAGAGAGGAAAGTTAAAAAGCTCCCCAATGCAACACTACCTCTGGGCCAGATTATAATCACCGACTGTGCGGCAGCGTGAAGGACGTTTAACCTCACTCTCTTTTATCTAAGCAACTGATGAGCGTCTGCGGGCACTATTGATGACACCGGCGCGATATCGAGTGCATCTGCTCCAGCTACAGTCACTTTGGACTGAGAACGTTTGACTGAAAATACTTTTCCTGTTTCCACACATTAAAATAGGCATTCATAACACCTTTACAACTGAAATGTTTCTGAGTAGGACACATTTTCTAAAGTGTCGAACCGTCCACAACTTACTTATCCCTAAGTTATTGTGCCCCGTCTTCTATGTCTGTACCTTACTTTCATGCAAGAATGTTGGCTTTGAAGTAAAACACTGATTAATTCTACTTTGCACAGCATAATGCCTTGGTGATTCCCACTGGAAATCTGTCTCCCTTTCCACTTACTCTATGCACTCTAAAAGCATTCGCCTTTTTTGTTTAGTTTAACTTGACGATTCGCGTGTATGCATTATTCTAAGAAGATAAAGCTATACTCATGTCGAACTGATGATTTTAAACATTGGTTGTACCCCGTACCATCCGCGAAAGGAATAATCTGGCTGCTGAAGACCGCCATAATGCGCAATTATTTATATCCGCAATCAAGATACACAAACAGTCCGACATTACCCCAGTAGCTATGTAGTGCTTGGTTTCACCTGTTAAATGCTTTCCTTGTCTACTGGTTGGCAGCTTATTCTAAATAATTTGGTGTTGCTTCTTCCACTTGTTGCTTACCAGTGCGCTCTGCATGTTGATTTGATATTACACTGAGTGAACAAAGTGTTGCCTCTGAGGTTTCCCATTTAGGCATTCTCTAATGCCATATTAATCTCACATGTAAACAAAATTTGAAAATTTGCTTGTTATTTGCGCGTTACCTTGCATAATTGTCTACAACTACACCTGTTCCCCTTAATTGTATAGATTATGCCTGTCCGCTCCTGCCTAGTGCTTTTTAAGTGAAACTTTCAGTATCCTGTAAATAAATAACTAAATAAGTCAATCTTGGAGATTACGGATATCATGGGGTAAAAAACAATTACGTTTCCTCAATCCTTATACATTTTTGTATTTTTCAAGACCAGTTCCTTTTTCTTGTTTACCTGCTGCTATATCGCAAGTGGAGCCCCGCTCCCGTTAACAGATAAGTATACGAAATGGTGGTACACACTCTGTACTGAAACATTCGCTCCGCGCTTCAAACATCAGAAATCATTAACAGGAAAGTACGATGAGTGTTCAGATGTAGAATCAAATGCGTTAAATTTGAACTTTCCAAGTATTCGAACTGATGCATGAATCTTGGTAACATCACGTGCATTCTAATGCGCAAAAATGCGCAATAATTCAAAGGAGCCCAGATGCACGTGAAGTAAAACATGATACACGCAATCTACAAATGATTGTATCTCAATCTTACGGCGTACAGCAGGGTTTGTTTGTTGCATAGGTGAGATAACCTGACTGTGTAGCATTCTATTCCGGGTAGGACTTCCCCAAGTAAAAGTTGGCAGTCAGTCTTGTTACGAGTTTGGTGTTGCATTTGCATTTAAGTGCTTGACATAAAAGAAACACCAACTTGTGCGAACACAAGGTTGCTATATTCAGCACAACGGTGTGCTAAAATAAAAATGTTACAATTGCATTCTTTCAAGCTGCTTATGCTTAAAATGCTCAAGGACTCACAGTGAGTAATCATTATCACCAGATAATCAAAGCCCACTGGAGGGCAAAGGCATCTCCCATTGATTTATAATTACCCCGGTCCAGCGCTAACTGGATTAATTTATCCCCGTAAACTTCTTGATCTCATCTGCCCATTTACTTTCTGCCGAACCCCGCTACGCTTGCCTTCTCTCGGCATCCACTGTGTTACCCTTAATGACCAGAAGGTATCTTGCTTTCGCATTACGTGCCCTGCCCACGTCCATTTCTTCTTAATTTTTACTAATATGTCCTTAACACGCGTTTGTTCCGTCACACACTCCGCTGTCTTCTTGTCGCCGAATATTACACCTATCATCTTCCATTCGCAAGCGCGCTGAGTCGTTGCGCTTCCGTTCCATTGCGTGCTGAGTACCATCGCACAAATTGTGTCATTCTACAGTTTCTCCACCCAAATCGCCGAAAATTATACACACAGGATGTAAAAAATGAAATTGCCTGCAACTCATGTTCATTACATCACTGCGACGCATCAAGGTTTCGCCGTTCTGGTGAACACTCTCTCATTCTATTTTTTTTTACTGACTGTACAAAAGGCGCCTTCTATTCTGCGAACACAAACAAATCCCGAAAACACTTGTAAGGCGTTGTGCCTTTACGCACGAGTGAGAAACATGACTGCGCTAAAGAATATGGACAAAACATCAACAAAGCTAGGCCACTGTGGCAAAGCAGCATCGCGTCGTCAGTAGAAGCAACGGGCGTAGCTGGCAGTGCACGAAATGGTGTTTACGTCAGGTGGTGTAGCCATTCCTATGGGATGTTGCTCTGTTTATGTCTTTCGTGTTTGAATTAAATTCAGTTCCAGTTCAGCGCTTTGTCTTACCTTCTCTTCTTGTTATGTCCTCGTCTACGTGAGCAGTTGGTCCATTGAAGTTCGCGTCTCCAACAACCGTTTTTGTTGAGGCACGCTTCACAAGAGTTTGAACTTTGGCAGGTTGGTACATAACATCAAGAGAAGGCGGAAGCCAACTCAGCGGACGGGGCGTAAACTAAAGAAACAAAGCGCAAGTGTTTATCTACGTATCGCTCCGTCTCCTATGTAACGCCACCGCTTTAATTCGAAGGCACGTTTCACACAAATCCAGCAAGAAAGTATCAACTATTTGCCTTTTCACACATTCTGGCAAAACTAATAAAGCGTGCTATTTTATTACTAATTCCGTTGAGGTGCACAATACTCACGAGGGGAAGGCGATGAACAAGGTCACAACGGCAACGGTATAAATAGCGTTGCATCGGTGACAACTTTCTTCGCGCTGTCGACTCGCTGAGCTCTTGCAGACGAATTGAGTTCACAACGCCATTCACACGGCTGCACAGTCTTCATTCATTCACAATTGTAACAGCATGCATTTGAGTAAAATTCGATGCTCTCACCCTGCTTCACGCTTAAGCTGAACCGCAGGAAACATGCGTAAAAGTTGCACGTCACTCCGAAAGTCGTGACCAGTGGATTGGATTGGCTCATTTGACCTGGATTTATAGCACCATCGTTATTTTGCGGTCTCAGAACAACATATCAAATAACGAACTTTTCAACGGACCAAACTTTAGCATTAGTGCACATTTTGTGTACTTTATGTAGTTTTCATCTTAACAACGGGAGAAATTTATGCCCCACTTTGGGGATTACGGGCATAATGAAGCAGATGGCGCTTATGGTTTGATACAAAGAAAGAACACTGTTGGCCGCAAACCTCGAGCTTTAAATAAAAACCGTTCTTTATAATAAATTTTGCTCACTAAAATAAAACAGACGATATCTTGCATTGCAAATCTTGCATTGCAAATTCGAGTATCCCAACATATGCAATTATCGCGAAATTCAAACAACAGAATCAAAAGCGCGCAGGTTGTATGTTTGATATCTCAAGACATCATGTGTGTATAAGTTTAAATAGAAAATATAACGCATAAAGCTAACGTCTTACTTCGTAAACGAATACTACCCCCGTGCATTTTCTATCCGAGCAGCTTATTAAGAATCGCGAACGATCCCGACTGCTCTTTCTAAAAGTGGTTTCTTCAAGCTTGCCAAATCGTCAGGCATGTCTTGCAACTACGTATTTGAAGAAAGAAATGCAAACGCCGGTGGTGCTCTGGCATTACAAAATTGTTCCTTTACATAAGTCTCTTCATTGGATTTAGGGGTGGCACTCACGCGTTTCGAGTGCTGTCTCCGAGCTAAAGGGTCATGCCAATCATCTTGGTTGGCCACCGCCGTAACAAGCGCAAATGCATGGTTTTGAAGCCTCCCACCTGATTTTGCCCCGTTTTCCGTAGTGATAAAAGGTCTCTTGATTTGCAGTGCACGTAGAGACTTTGTGGAGACGTAGAATTTTGTTCGAAACTGGGAAAATAACACGGAACAAGAAAACAGCTATGGCCGTACCTTCATCTTTTTATTTTGTTTTGTTGTTTCGTGTGCTGTTTTGTGTTCTTTTTTTTGTGAAACTGTTATTTTGTTCTTGTTAACCTTTTGTGAACATTTGTTCACAGATGTTTCGATTTCCACGGTGCTGCAAGGACGGCCGTAAGGATACCGGACGCCGGACGGACAAGCCTCGGCCGTAAGGTGCTTTTCCCCTCAAATAGTTGCAGCGTGGACTCACCGAAGCTTTGAGGCAGCACCGTGGAAAGCGGTTGCAGCGGTGACTCTCCGAAGCGGTGCAGCACCACCGCCCGAAGTGATTGCAGCGCTGGCTCACCCTCCTCATAGACTCAATCCTCCCAGAGTTAACGGGCCACGGCGGGAGAGCACTTTGGCAGGCTGACCAGAGGCAAGTAGCGCCAAAAGAAGAGACACTGACTAACCAGAGGCTCTCGATCCGTGCAGCATACCCAGCTTTCTCGCTCAAAATTCCAACCTCTTAGGAACCTATCAAAACCACTTTAGAAAAGTGATATTTGGCATGAAGCCAGACGTCAACTTGAAGATGAAAACACTAAAGGAACTTTTCAGGTTCTGAACATTTTTTGTGTAATTCGCTGTCAAATCTTACTCCCCATGCATTTCTATGGGATAGTTTCCATGGCTCAGGAACCTAGTCGCGCGACGTGCGCGACTTGAAAATGTGCACAGAGTAAGTATTCACCCAAATATTACCTGTGCAAATGAACTTTTCCTTTCGCTAAAAAATTGCAGAATAATCACTGTTGAAAGGACTGCCTTGAGGGGGAAAGCTGCACATGGGTATCGGCAACGATTTAGTGACGGTATCACCATAGTCTGGCCACGTCAGGAATAGAGGAGAAGGAGTCTATCAGTCCGAGAAGTCAAGCACATCAAGCTAAGTCAGCGCAGAAAAACTCGGCCCTATCCCAACGCAGCCAACGGACGCAAACTATAATGCGCTAGTCTTCTGGTCATCTCATCCCCCAGTGGCACGTGGTGCGGTAACCCTAGCAGACCCTAATAAGCGGTGGCCCTGTTCGATTAAGGGGATCGCACAATATCCGCGGACACGGCAATGTACGGACCCGCTGCCGCCAAAGCTGCCAAAACCTCCGCGAAAACTACCGCGAAGACGTCGGATGCAGAAGCAAAGCCAACGCTCTACACCAATTCCCATAGAAGAGGCCTCATCATCTATGGACGTCGTGAAAGGAGGTGGCATGCTGTTAGAGGTGCACCAGCTTCTACCAGCGAGCAACGATCAGCGCATGGTGAGCTGTTGGTCGTTCGCTCTTCGAGAGCTTGCTGCTAGCCTAGACAATGCACTGTTCATTAACGTAACGGTAGCTGGCCTGAGGATCCACGCCCTACTGGATACTCGCGGGACGTTTTCTGTATTCGGAGACCTTGTCGGACAACGGCGCTCAGCGAGGAAGACCAAGCCCTGGCACGTCACCATCAGTATTATAAAAGGTTCATATCAGATTGTGCCGCTAATCAACCAGGGAGGCTCACTGTAATTGTGGACGGCCGAAAAAACATGCAGCGATTTTTGCAAACTTCCTGTCCTTCACGTTCGGCCATCCTGTTCCACGACTTTATAGCCAGTACAGGCCTAGTGCTTTTTGTGAATGCTGGAAACTACCATTATGACTTTGGAACGCTGTAAACAGCTTTGCAGCAATACCCTGCGAATTGCCGTCAGGTTTGATCACCGGAGAAATACCAGCGGCGAGGCTGAAAATGTTTTTTTTTTTTGTAAACAATGTTCCAGTCGTTCTCATGGCCAGCGGAGAAAAAATAACGGCTGACAGCAGCACTAAAAACTGGCACTTTAATTCGAATTGTGCTGAACTGGCGAGGCTCCTTCATCAGCTTCTAAGGGAAGGAGCCATCTGGCCTTGGGTGGCTTCGGAAGAGCACGCATTCCAGAGACTGTTGAAGGCTATCGCTGTCGCCACAAGCTTGCGGATACCAGTCCTCAACCGTTCATGCAGCGTTCAAGCAGACAACACTGAGTGTGGCATAGGGGCAGTTTTGTTGCAGGAGCCCAACGATAAGGTTTAGACCATTGCAATCGCTAGTCGCACTCTCCCGACAGCAAAACAAATCTATTCAGTTATGGAGAAAGTGTTCCTTGCAGAATATTCCCTCTGAAGATGTTTAACATGTGTATTGATCGTGCATAGTTTTCAATACCGACAGACGGCCAGAAACTCTCTCGGGTGTCACAATTGCGGAAACATGCTGGACGCCTCGCCCGCTGGGTACTGCATCTGCTGAAGTACCATCACAGGGTGAAGTACAAAAAAGGGACCGGACCCACGGCCATGGACGCATTGTTTTGTGCTCTCCAACAGGAGCAGGGTCATATGACACCACAGGTCCTCGCTGATAGAAAAGTTCAAAAAATCTGTGGAACTCTCATCAGCCGGTAGCAGATGCTAGACTCGTAGCTCGCAGACACGCAATGCAGCGGCGTAAGTGAATGCATTGTGACCGCAGAGCAGACTGAGCCTACCCAGCGCCGGCGCCTGCCTACGACTGTTACGTGAAAAGCCAGTACAGCTTGCTCCTGCAATACATTCCACGCTCGGACAAGGCAACTTGGGAGTCTCCTTACTGTGTTTTCATCCTAGGTGCTTGTGAATGCAGTTTCTCGAGTTGTACAATAACACTCCCCTAGTGGGTCACAGTTGAGGAACGAAAATATATGATAAACTATGTCGCATCGGTACATGGCCTCCTATGAGAAGGAATGTCCTGCGGTATGTACGAACATGACACATTTATCAGTCGTTAAAAAAAGGGCGATAAACCACCTGCACAGAAATTCATTTTTTGCTGCACATCGCAACGTGTGGCGTAATAGCCACTACCCACGATCAGCCAAATGCAATCGCTACTGTCTAGCAGTCATGAACGTTTTCTAAAAGTAGGTGTAACTGTATGCTCTACGCAAGCTTAGTCCAAAGTTGATCCCGAACACGTTGTTGGATACATTTTTGTGCTTCCTATTTGCTGAGCAGCTTATAACGCACAATTCCAAATACTTCATCAAGAAGAACTTCATAGACTCTTGCTTAGCCCTAGGGGTACAGCACAAGAGACTACCCCATACCATTCCCAAGCGAACATAACGGAATGCGTGAACGAAAATCTAAAGACCATACTAGTTCCTTTCACGGAATACCACAAACACTGTAATGCTCGCATTGCTGAAATGGGCTTCGGAACCAGAACGGCAGTTCGCCGCTCGACTGGTGTGACACCAGTAGCCCTGCATTTTGGGTGTGACCTGCGGTTCTCCCTTGACCATTCATTTACTGATGACATTAAAAGCCCATCACGCAACTATACTAAATATAGGCACGATCTTCTCAGCTGCCTGAAAAAGACTGTAAGGGGAGGCCAGGGAACACTTGCGCCTCGCACGCATGGAACAAAGCCGGCAGTACGACAAGGGCCGGTGCCACGTAGAGTTTGCTGTCGGAGACAAGCTTCTACGCCGTACGCATCCTCTGAGCGATGCAACATAATTATTTTCGGCCTCCCTGGCTTGCCGGCGGGAAGGCCCTTACGAGGTGACAAAACGTACAACTTGCCTCAATTATCAGCTGCGTAACATCAGCTGCGTAACATGGTGGAAGGTTAACGGGTCCTGGGAGCATGTCTGATAGCAAATATCACCAACGTCACGCTCCTTTACAAACCTAGGCTTGAAAAATTTTCGAGGCTACGCCACCTCACTTCTATGCCACTTCTCAGTTCTACGCTGCTGAAGTAAATAGGGTTTCAACCTACATGTGCCTAAACGAGAGCATTTGACGCCCATATTGCCTAAATGGTACTTTTCAGTTTCTATTATAGGCGCATAAGACATTGATTTTTTTGTTCCTGAAGTTCCGGTCTCAACACTTGACTCATATTTAAAACGCAGAGGTAGTGACCAGGTTTTGTACAATCCAGGAAGTTTTCTGCCTTTCTCTGTTTGGAAGTATTTGCATAAAGTTTCAGATATAGTGTTCTAGGTTAAGACATCATCATGATTATCAGCCTGCTCAAGTCGACTGCAGGACAAAGGCCTCTCCCACTGACCTCCAACCGCTCCTGTCCTGCGCTACTCGAGTCCACAGTTTGCCCCCGAAGTTCCGTATTTTTTTTTCTCAATCATGTTATTGGCCCTCCGCGACAAGGGCACCTTTTAAAGGCAGTACTCGCGTTATTTTCTTGCCGTTCCGATAGTTTGAAAACTTTAATCAGGTCGCTAGGCGCATTTTTCGTAAAGAGAAGCTAAAAGCCGAATTGCAAACAAACGATCACTGGAACTTCGAGAAACTTCCATTCATGTCGGACGCGTTTGAACATAGCTGTGCGAATTTTCACATTGTTGTCAGGAAATCTGCATGCAAGTTCTAATCCTTTCGCAATCCTCGGTCATAAAAAGCTCTAGAACGTACCAAATTTGAACCTCGTAGCGCTAATAGTTTTACAGCTATAAACGTTTTCTGTTTTTCGGCGGCGGAACGGCCGCGCGCGCAGAGTCACATACAAGCAAAACAAACCTAGCTAACGTCCGAGACAACTTGACCTTTTAACGGCCATACTCGCGTCATTGCGTTGCTGTTCCGATAGTTTGGCAAGGCTAATCAGCTTGATAGGCGCATTTTTGTTAAAGTTGCAGCCAAAAGCTGAAATGTAAATGAACAGCCACCGTACGTTAGGGAAGCTTAAATTAATGGCGGACACGATTAGATGCAGCTCTCCGAGCTTAGCTTCAATCTAGCCAGCTTCTCGTCAGGTGAGAAGCTCAGCCTCTCTTGACCAGCTTCTCTCTTGGGCCAGCTGATCTTCCAACTCGCTATTTTTTTATTGATTGTAGGGTTTAACGCGCCGACGCAACGCTGGCGATGAGGCGCGCCGTAGTGGAGGGCTCCGGATTAATTTTGACCACCTGGGGATCTTTATCGTGCGCCGAAATCTCGTACACACGGGCGTTTTTGCTTTTCGCCTCCATCAGAAAAGCGGCCGCCGCGGCCGGGAATCGAACCCGCGACCTCGTGCTCAGCAGCGCAACGCCTTAGCCACTGAGCCACCGCGGCGGGTGCTCGCCATTTTTTTATTAACTATACACTTGAGCATCGCAGTAGCTAACCTTTCTATCCGCATGACGTCAGTGAATCTCATCAGTAAGCCAACTCCAACGGAAAAAAAATTCTGTGAATAATTAACACATCGACAACACATGGGTGCCTGGAGATGGCACAAGAGAAAATGTTTTCTGTTTGTTACACTTGTTCCAATCAATAATTTTGTAACTTCATTCGCTGATCAACGGAGTTTAAGAAAAGTGTGCCGTAATGCGCAAAAATATTGCACTTTACAAATGAGCTTATATGGAAGAATAAGAACTGCATTGAAACCAATATATTCTACACAAAAATAATGCGCTTCACCATTGTACCTATTTAGTACAATAACAATTGGCTGCCAACTAACGTAAACGTATTTTAGAGAAAAATATTGCACTTCACCATTATGCCTGAATGGAACAATAGCAACTTCCTCGAAAGTGACATATTCTCTTTCCTACACTTTTGAACGGCCTAGAAATAACCGCACCTTTCTAACATTCTTCCGTATTACGGTAGGTTGCGGCTTTTTTTGCTGCCGCGGTAGTTTAAAAACGTGGCGGGGTTTCTTCCTTTTCTACTCCCCACCACTTTTACATGCTTACATGACTTCTAATCACACCCCCATTAACCCATTAGGTATACCAGCGGGGCCATATGGCCACGCATATTTCCACGACACGTTTCAATTTCTTCAGGTTTCGAAACCCGCGCCAACATTATGGCACAACGCTTTTTGATTGGTTATAGTACCCGTTACATACACCAGGCAGCAGAAGTTGTCTATGTTTATTTTGTAATCTGGTTAAAAGGCTTCAAACAATGGTGCTGTATTTCGGGGAATTTTTGGCGCGTCGACATGCATCGCTCTCGCGGGTAAGCGGATGTCTTCGTTATATTCTTTTTAGAAATAGCGTGTACTATACCTGTCCTTGCAGAGAACCTGCACTATGCAATCTCCGGTGACAATTTCATAGAGAATAATTGATGTGTTAGTATAAACGCCTGTTACTTTACGTGTTCCCATATGGTCACGCTGGGCCCTCAGGCTCCATATTTTGCCAGATTTCGTTCCTTCCATTATGTTCCTTTCAGGGTACTTCCGCGGCACTCATGGGTAAATCTCTTGTCTTCCTAGGTTGACTTTAAAAGGAATAGGCAGAATACTCGAACAGGATGGCGAAGATGTGTCAGCTATTTTCACTGAGCCACCGGAGGCTAACACCTACTCAAACGAACACACATCCGATGAAGATAACGGTGTCCTCATAGACAACCTGAGTAGTAGGCAGCTTAGAGCAGGTGCTGAAACAGTTCTTACCCACGGCTGTCGTATTTATTTATTTATTTATTTATTTATTTATTTATACAGGTACCTACATCGCCCTCACGGGCATTATTGTAGGGGGGAAATCAAGCAAAGGAATACAGTACAGTCAATATAACAAAAAATGGTTGCGGGTAAAAGGCTGTATGGTTGAAACAACAAAGTGTTGACTTACACTGTCATAAATAAGGCATCACATTGCAGATACAAAGCAAAAAACGCAAAAAAGAAGAGTGCTATCGGTTACACAGGGCAAAAAAAGTAAAATAAAAAGCAATTAGTACGGAACGCATCGGTGGATGCGATTCTTCTGAAGGGGAAGCAGAGCGGGAAAAACAAAAGCGATGAATCGCCAAATGGCTCCTCATGTAGAAAAGAAAAGCGCTCACGCTAATTCATCTTTAAGTACCAAGTGGAAGAACAGTGACTGTGTGAAAAGTTCCGGAATATTTCCAGACGCAAACTTCAGCGCCTCTAAGGCACTTTCGCCTGCGGAATTTGTTTGAGCTCAAAGGATCAAAGTGCCTCACCCTAATGCCCTTACCCAATATAACTGCTTTATGGGAAACATTCCCCAGACGGATGCAAATGCAGCCGCCTGCTGAATTGCAATTCCCGGCAAGCAACGGAAGTGGCCGATATTCACTCGGTTTTGCGACGAAGCCATAAGCAATGGCTTGGCGCGTTTCTCCTGCACCTGATCCAAAATCCCTCAACTTGAATTCCGGAGGCAAATCGCTCAAAGCTTCCTCACAACATGGGATAACACGCCAAAAGGACAAGGTCGTCGAAGAACATCGATGCTTGGTGAGAGTGCGCTTTGTGGTCCACGTTATGATCAAACAGCCACTTCGTTGAAACTGTGCCTAATGGCAACACGCGCAGGTGCAGTGGAGACAACTGCATCAGTTCGGTGCGCACGCAGTGCACTCAATGTAACGTCGGCATGTGCATTCGGTGCTTCATACCATATCACACTAAATACGTGCCCGAAAAATTAGTAATCATGTTTTTTTTGTGATGTGCCAAGGCCTGAAATAAAATCTGTCGCTTTGTGATTGTTGCTGTAACCTGAGAGCCCAGCGTGACCATATGGTCACTGGCCATATTTTGAAAACAAAGAGCGCGTTCACAATGATAGTTTCAGGGTGGCTTATTTAGACGCATATACGCTAAAAATGACCTCAGGTTTCACGAAGTTCGTAAAAAATAAAACCGGTCCCTAATGGGTTAAGGGATCCGAATATTGATTTTTGTTGTTTTGCTGTTTTTGCGTGAGTTGTTTTAATCGTGTATTCATCATATTTTCATTATCTGCTGGTTTCATATATTTTTCAAGTATATTATAACGTCGTATTGATTGCGCCTTGCGTTCCCGGTGTCCGTTTAGGTCAAATGAAGAGCAAACTGTTACTTAATTGCTCTCCAACCCCGCCGGTAAGCCCCCCTACCGGAATAAGTGAGACGTCATTCCCTCACATATTACTTTTCACTTCAAGTTTTATTTAATGCTGCGTGCTCATCCAAATTTTCTATTCGAATTGATGTTATATTCCCGGATACAATGCCGATCTAGCAACATGAGCGCTCCGTGGTTATGGTAAGTGGTTTCTTTCTGCCCGAAATCAAGTTTTTACGAAGTATGGTATTTGGATGTTTTGTTTCTAAAATTTGCGATTACATCTTAAGTTTACTCTTTCGGAACTGATAAATTATGGGGAGCGATCCCCCCCTAATATTTCTAACCCAACGGTTGAAGATTCGTCAAACCTAATGGTTTCGTTTTTGTTTTCGTTTTTATTTTTGTCATTCCGGACGGAATACTATACACTCCTAGTAATTTTGGCTTTTGGGAGGCTGTGGAAGGATAACAATAAATGTTGTGGTGCTTGGGAGAAATAATTTATTGCCAGTACAACACAAAAGAAAAAAGCTTGCTTCACGCTCGTAATCTTGCTGGTTACAAAACAA
Organism: Haemaphysalis longicornis; assembly: GCA_013339765.2. NCBI lineage: Eukaryota > Metazoa > Arthropoda > Arachnida > Ixodida > Ixodidae > Haemaphysalis > Haemaphysalis longicornis. The sequence continues at coordinate 187,651 of CM023449.1, read as the reverse complement.
AAGACTGAAGTAAAGCGGAACCAGTTTAATTAAAATTCTCCAAACACTTTCTGTACGGTCAACCATAATATACCGTTGCACGTAATGTGTAAGTATCGCAGCATTTTAGAAAGGTGATGGGTATTTCTGAATAAAAGTTTGAAATGCATTTTGCTGCATTCTTGAAAGCCTCCAGCTTGAAAGCCTAAGATGTTCGACATCTTTCACTGTTTTGTAGCTTTTTCAAAAGAAAGTATCGGTCATAAATGCGAATATTTCGGCCTCTACAAATCAAGTTTTCATGGGAACAGGAGGTCTTTGATTGCTCCATGGAGATTTATAGAGAATTTGTTGTCCTTCATACGTTTGTCATAACCGGTTTCCAGGAAACAAATGGAGTTAGGTCAATAAAAAAACCAAGAAATACACATACAAAAACATGCAACCATCATGGACAACAAAAACGCCCAAAAAAATTGTTCACCTCTTCTTTGCAAAGAAAAACGTCGCAAAGTTCTCAGTTTACGTAGGACACGCCAATATCTGTCTTTTTCTCAACAGGTGTTAGGTTCGGGGAGAAAAGCACTTTGCTAAACCCATTGGTACGGGTGCACATGAATCTTATGTGGGTACATACCGCTAGTCGCTAGGTTACGCAAATCATGAGAACAGATCACGGGAAAACAAAAAGCGATGTCGCTTTGGCAACCTAATAATGGTTGTTAAAGCATACATTCCTGTCAGCAGTACCAAACTTGTCAGGTTTCGCAACAAGCGAATTTATACCAAGGACGCCAACAACCCTCATGCAATAGAACCATATATACCGCAGGACGCCGGGCCCCATCTCTGCATTTGCAAGCTTAACGGGAAGTTCCTATTCAGCGACAATGTTTTTTTTTCTTTCTGCCATTGTGTTATTTCTAGCTTTCAATTATTCATGTTGCAACGCTTTTATGAACCTAATACATTTGATAAACACTACACAGAATGTCTCACGCTCGAGCGTGGGTATTTTAAGTTTCAACACAAGCAAAAGCTCATTAGACAACGCTCTGAGGGATTTTGCAATACCGGTAGCGCACTGGACTGACCTGAGCACCCTTAGCTATTTGTCTTCATTCCTACGCTTTCTTACTCAGCCTGTAGACGTCCCACGGCCCACATTCATCATTGCTTCTCCGGAAGACAGTCAGTAGAGAGAATCCCTTATAATAATCCTTAAATTGCAAAAAAAACCAAACCCAATGTCTAGTCGGAAATTCAAACTTAGGAGGCCCAAGTCGTCATCCAACGATTATCTAGGTTTGTGTGCCAGATTTTCACCGCTGCCAAAGGCGGCATCAACACTCCATCAAAACGATTCAGGTCTTGTAGCGCTCATAGGCTCCCACAGGCTGACAAGCTTTCCATTTGGGAAAGAGCTGTGCCTGAAAGCAGCTACCCAAAACACCAGTCGTTAGCCTTCAACTTCGGAGGTTACCCACCACGACCATGCATCCACAATTCTTTCAACCTTATATTAGGGCAAATGCAGAAAGCATTCCCGGAAGCGTTTGCCTTTTTGGATGCTTATAATGTGACCAACAATTCGCTCACAATGCGCTGCTCTGAAAGAAGCAATGACACACTTCTAGATCAACACGTAGACTTTCTTGTCATTCAACTACGTTACGCTTACCCGGCATTTTACAAATACGCTTTATACTCGCCGGTCTCACTATGCTTCTTTGTTCGCTCCCGCATTCCTGTGCGTCCATCTTTTGTGAGGCCTTGGCTCTCGTTGGTTGTGTGCCTGTTACAACTGTTGCGCCTTTTCGCAGCCATGGTATTTTTCGCTTACGTGCGCAGCCGCTTGCAATTCGTGAACAGGTTTACGCTCCCATCAGCAGCCTTGTTTTTCGCGGGCACGTTGCTGGGCAGACGCCAAGTGTACAATGCCTTTCGCGCTAGAATCCCGAGAGTAGCCTTGGCGACGTGACTGATCGTTATGTTTGTTCTTGACACCCATAGTCAAACACGCACCACCGCATCCAGAAGCGTACCGGAGCTTTCGGCGGAGATTGACAGTCACAGTGAGCTACACAACGCTTCAACGATGCAACTCTACGGCCTTGAATCCCCGGGTACTCTAACAGCGAGATTCGTGGGGACGTCCATACAAAGCCGGTCTTTGAACCCCTGGCCCCGGCTTTACGAAAATGTCAATCTGATTGCGTAGATGACGATCACGGCGGGGGTTGCATAAAAAAATTCCCCGCATTTCCCCGAAGGGAAGAATGTGAAAGTACGAATGCACGAGTTGAATTTGCGCGGTTCGGTAATGTTCGCGAAAGAGAGATCACACACACACACACAACTACAAAGAAAGAAAGATGCATTTATTCACAGACACCTATTGGTGTTGTCGTTGTACTTGATTGCTAGAGCGGATCTCAGCTTTGAAATTTCGTGTCAGTACTCCTTTAAGCGGGTGCATTAGCCCTTCTCACGCCCGATTCCTGGCCAATCCCCCACGTGGGTATGTGCCATGACAGCAGGAACAACAACAAGAATGAGCCATGGGGACGCGGCCAGGCAGCGCGCGCCCATCTCCCCCCGTTGCTAGGGAAGACGAGGAGCGCGCGCACCCGCAGCTGTTGCTATGCGGACTACGGCGGCGGACGATTCAGGCTCGCTTAAGAAGTGCATTCGCACTTAAAAAGTGCGAAGCAGCACGCATGTTTCTGTGACTGTTTGCAGCGACCGTACTCTACACTTCACCTATGAACAGGCACTCATGAATGGTCCAGAGAAATTAGGGATGTGGCTGTCGCACTCGCCGGTGCATATTCGCTCTCCGCTCAGGTAAAAACGGAGCCGTGTAAAGGGTGTGCTGCACCGTCTTGTGATGCTTCTTGCCAATGCGTCGCCGCACTCTGCCCATCGTTTCAGTGCTGTTCCGTACAGTGATAGACACATGAAATGCGAACACAAAACTGCTAACAGGAACAATTTATTAGCGCTATTTCTTTCTATTTATGCTTATGTATCTACGTATACCATGACCACGCCATTACGTGATATCAAAGAAGCAGAATCTTCACTTTTGGATGTTCTGGTTTATATTTTAGGTCTCACTTTTCTTGCCTTTGGCTCCGCATTTTCGGAACAGGACCTGTAACGTGTGCTCCTGAATAAACGTATAAGAACAAGCGCAGAGCCAATAACATATACCGACCTTTCAGCTTCCACTGTATTGAAATGAATAAAAATAATCAGGGTAACTCCAAAAATACGTGCCCTGCCAGTTGCCGCAGCAATTTTCCATACGTATGCACTTCCGAATATCTGTCTCGTGTACAACGCTTCATTCACTTGAACTTTATATTGCCACGTCACCGCATCCCAATAACCAGAACACCCCTCATTTTTTGTTAATTTGCTCAGAAACGTACGTGATGCCCAACAACCCTAATAGCACAATTAACTTTGCCAGTTACCCCAAAAAGTGTGAACTGCGGCGATAAGAATAAGAACATATTTGATTGTCGTTGTGCAGTGACCAAAAACCAGCGCATCATATAGAGTCAGGCGTGGTTGCTTTGTCTTGAGTTTTCAGTTCAATATAAAAATAACCATAGATATTTAGACAGAAGATTCGGTTAAGCGTTGTAGTTTTTTCGCTCATGACGTTTATGCTGTCATAGAAGTAGAGGATGATGAAGTGCGCGCGGCCTTCAGAACTTGCTTGAACGTTTGACAGCGTGCGACGCTGAACTGCGAGCAATTAACGCCGAGCTTGACCCGTTAATTCCCGTCGAGATACTTGAGACCGAGCTTCAGACTATCGTGCAGTACGAAGACGAAGCCATCGGCGCATTGTCAAGTTTAAGGACTGTGATAGAGGCTCTCAAGAATCAACGTCCCGCAGCGATTACGCACAATGTTGGCGTCGAGCATTCAGCTTCTCGAGATGACCTTCAGTCTGCCGTTCGGTCAGGTGGACCACGATTACCGAAACTTGACATTACGACCTTTCGAGGAGAAATAAGTAAATGGCTTCCTTTTTGGGAACAGTTCGAAACGACTATTGACAAAAACCCTTTCATTAACAACAACGGACAAGTTTCATTACTTAAGAAAGTATTTATCGGGAGAGGCTGCGTCAGCCATTGCTAACCTTCAGACGACAGAAGCATGCTACAAAGATGCCATAGACATGCTTCGCTCAAGGTTCGGCGAGCCTTTCCGCATCGAGCAAGAACATCTCTACCGCCTGCGATGCCTGCCAGCTCTAAAGTCGTCTTCTGATGTTGCCGGACTGCGAAGACTTTACGACACCCTGCAAAGTCATGTCCGGGGATTAAAATCCTTGAAGGTGCCTACTAAAATCGTACGCATCGATGCTTACCCATGTTTTGCTCCGGAGCCTTCCACCGGACATCGTGATCGAGTACCATCGGCGTCGAGCGAACACCGAGCTCCCTTCCGACACAACACAAGACGAATACGCGACGGCAGGTGACAAAAGGTTACAAGACCTGATATCTTTCATTCAAGTGGAAGTGGAAAGTAGAGAGAAATGCCAGACGATGTTTGATGTAAAAGAAAAGAGATTTGACGGAAACGTGGAACAAAATAGAGGTGGATTTCGCCGACCACATCCTCCAACAGTGGCGGTATTTCAAAACGCTGAAAATTCGCCGACAAAACGAACCTACTGCTGTTTTTGCCGCAGTACCACTCATGAAACTGAGCAGTGTAGGTTAAAGATGCCGGACCAAGAGAAAAGAGAGATTCTTACAAGAGAAGCCCGCTGCTTCAGATGCACGGCTAAGGGACACCGCTCACAGGACTGCCAACGACGGATTTCATGCTCCAAATGTCAACGGAGGCATGCTTCATCGCTATGCTTGCAGTCGACAACCGGGAGTCAACCACCTAAACCTGACTCGGATAAAACGTACTATGCGGCTACGGACTCGGGCAAAACGTCAAGCATAGCAAGACCGTACTGCTTCAGACTTTTCGGGCATGGGCTGTCTCCCAGGAGCGACGATGCTTCCTTCGCGTGGTCATCGACGGTGGCAGCCAAAGGAGTTTTTTACGTGAGGACATCTCCCGAAAACTGAAGCTTCCAGTTGTAGGGGAAGTCTCTCTCGCCATCAACACGTTTGGAAACACTCGCCGAAAGAAAACTCGCCAATATCGTATTGCCGGCCTAAAACTACAAAGCCAGTTTGATCATTCAGAATGCACTCTGGACGTGGTTGAAATTCCCGAAATATGCCAGGATATTCAATCATACTTGGCTGATGTTCCTTTCGTGAAGAAGTTCGAAGAAAACGGGTAAAAATTATCGGTGATTCAGACAAATTTGGTTGGAGCACTGGAGACGACAGTATTGGACTCTAATCGGAGCAGATCAAATGTGGCTGCTTTTGACAGCTGAAGTTACGCGCCATACTAACTCTAGCCTTGTGGCCGTGAACACAATTTTCGGCTGGACGTTTCAAGGTGCCACAGACACCGCAAACCAATCCGCGCCGTCTAACTGCATGGTATGCGTCTTGCACAGTAACATCAGCTGGCCGGAGCAAGATTGTCGCCAAGGACGACATTGCCCGACAGTTTTGGGACTTGGGAGACTATGGGAATAAGCACAAACGACAACGGTGAGATCAAAACCCAGCGTTAGAGGAATTCGAATCGACAGTTACCAAGATTGAAGGACGTTATGAAGTGGGCTCTTCCGTGGAGGCCTATCGAGAAGACAGCTCTCGGAGACAACCGTTGCGTGGCCATGAGAAGATTAGCTTCTTTGGTGCAACGCCTGCATAAGAACAAAGACCTTCTCGAAAGGTATGACAAAGCCATACGACAGTACCTCGTAGACGGTCACGCAGAGATTGTTCCTGAGGCACGTTTTACGCCAGAAAAGGACAAGCGGATTTACTATATGCCCCACAGAGAAGTGCTCAAGGAAGATCGCACAACTACAAAACTACGAGTTGTATTTGATGCATCGTCAATCTGCTCCGGGTTTCTCTCACTGAACGAATGCCTGCACAAGGGAGTCAACTTGAACCCTGATATACTGGAGCTACTACTGAGGTTTCAGGACGTACCCAGTTGGACTCAGTGCAGATGTGGAGAAGGCATTCCTCCAAATCGGCATCCAGGAGAAAGACCGTGACGTCTTCCGGTTCTTCTCGTATGCAAGCCTACCAACTGGAACCCCGGCAGACCACTTGCAAGAGTGGCGGATGAAACGTGTTCCTTTTGGAGCTACATCAAGCCCATTTCTACTCTCGGCCACTATTCAATATCACCTGAATAAAGCTTCAGAAGAGGACAAGAAGACGGCGGAACTACTGAAGACATCGTTCTACGTTGACGGCTTCCTTGCCGGAGCGGATTCAAAAGACAGTGCTCTACGCATCTATGAGCAAGCCAATCGCATCATGCTTAAAGCCGGCATGACGCTGAAAAAGTGGTCGACAAATTCCGCTTCTCTGCAAGATCATTTTGACGACAGCGAAAAAAACGACAAGCGGAAGCAAGCAATCAAGAGCCCGTATTGCCTCCTGAAAACAGAAGAGTTTTTGGCATCGCTTGGAGAAAAGATGACACACTTCACCTTAGCATGAAATCTGCGCTTCTTGCATCCAGCAAGACACCAGCGGACAAAGAGGACCGTACTCCAAGCAATAGCTGGAATCTTTGAACCCACTAGGATTGATTTGTCCATTTGTCATCAAAGGAAAAATCCTGTTTCGGCAGCTTTGGATACAGAAAATTCGTTGGGACATGCCTCTTCCGGATAACCTGAAGTCTGAATGGAATGACTGGATTCATTCTCTTCCGAAGCTGCAAGAGACAAGAGTCAAACGCTACTTGCTTTCAGACGCTGAAAACAGATCGGGACTGTTGGGAAGTTCACATATTTTTGTGACGCAAGTCCGCAAGCATATGGGGCGGTAGTTTACCTTCGTTTCGTGAACAGCGCAGGAGGAACGGAAACATCGTTCTTGTTCGCAAAAACGAGAGTGGCTCCAATCAGAAAACTTACCGTACCTAGGTTTGGAACTCATGGGAGCGCTCATCGCCGCAAGAATGGGTGCCTACCTGAAAAACAAGGGTTTTTGACAGAAGGACAGTTATCACGTTTTGGACGGACCCCTCGATAGCATTGGGATGGATACGTGGCGGCAAGAAGTGGGAATCGTTCGCCACGAACAGAGTGGCGGAAATACATGGAACGTCCCGGTCCAACTCAGTGGCGTCATTGCCCAGGATCTTTCAACCCCGCGGATTACACTAACTCGAGGTTGTTTGGCTGACGAATTGATTAGCAGCTCACTTTGGTGGGAGGGACCGACCTGGCTTAAGTTGCCCGAAGAAGATTGGCCAGATGACATTCAAGTGTCAAAGCCGCGATTTGTCAACAGAGCTGACACATGTGGAGCGACAGGTTGCAACGAAGATGAATTAGCACAAGTTATACCTGTCGAGAGGTTTAGCAGTCTGCTATAAGCTTCTCAGAGTGGTTGCATGGACCAGAAGATTTTGTGTAAGACGTTCCGAGTGACCTACAGGACCACTCTCTACATTCGAAATAAGGACGGCGGAACAATGTTTGATAAAAGCAGAACAAGCGAAACCACTACCATCAAGAAATGAAGGATATTAAATTAGGGCAAGATCCGAAAAACTCCGACATCGCGATGCTTCGCCTTGTTTATCGATGGCAAAGGACTGCTGCGAGCGCGAAGTAGATTATCATACTTCACTGTAAACGAAGACACGAAGAACCCTATCATCCTACCGTCAAGATGTCACTTCACGGAGTTAATCATCGACTCGGTTCACAGAAGACTACTACACAGCGGAATCAGAGACGTGTTAGTAGAATTGCGGGAAAGATTTTGGATACCAAAAGCTCGCCAGCGAGCGAAAAGCGTCCTGCACTCATGTAGCACATGTAAAAAATACAAAGCAATGTCTGCCTCAGCTCCAACGGCACCTGTTCCGGAAGAGAGACTTCGGAAGTCCAACCCGTTTGATATAATCGGAATTGACTTTGCCGGGCCCCTACTGGTTAGAGGAGAAATTCGCAAGGTGTATATCCTCCTCATCACATGTGCTGTTCTAAGGGCTATACACTTGGAAATAGTTTCAAGTCTGACCACAGAAGCATTCATGTATGCTTTCCAGAGGTTTATAGCTCGAAGAGGCGTGCCAAGTGTAGTTTATTCGGACAACAGCCTCACATTCAAGCGCGCAAACAAAGAGCTGCGTTCCCTGTACAGACTCTGCTCTCTCACGAAATGCGCAACTTCGCTGCTGAACGTGCATCCACATGGAAGTTTAACGTGGAAGCTGCACCTTGGTGGGGCGGATTCTGGGAACGACTGGTCGGTTCTGTAAAGCGAGCCGTACATGTCACGTTGGGCAAGGCATCTGTAACCGAAGAGCAGTTGGGCACACTCATGTGCGAAATAGAAGCAGTCGTAAACTCTCGTCCTCTCACTTTCGTGGAAAGCTCCATCAACGAGCCAGAAGTCATCACACCTGCTCACTTTATCATCGGCAGACGTTAACATCATTACCAACTGTGTGCGCAGAACTGTGGTGAACAGAATCCTGCAGAAATTACGAAAAATGGTATTACCGCCAACAACTCTTAAACCTTTTCTGGTCGCGATGGACAAAGGACTACGTTCTTCAACTGTCATCATTCCATCGTGTCAAGTCAAAAAAGACCGTATCTGTTAAACTCGGAGACGTCGTGCTCATCGAAGGAAAGGGTCCACGTGGAATTTGGACGACAGGAATCATAGCGGAAACACATCCGGTCGCGACGGCATAGTTCGTGCTTGCAAAGTCCGAATCCCGAATGGACAGTTCCTGACCCGTCCTGTTCAAAAGTTGTCCCTCTCGAGCTCGCCAAGAGCCCCGGGGAGGATGTCATAGAAGTAGGAGGATGATGAAGTGCGCGCGGCGCAGTAGCACTGAAATAAAGAAAGAGGAAGGGACGCTGCTTTCCAGTTCTGGTACGCCGTGGGCGTCTTGGCTCTTCCTGGTCCCTTCTTCAACACATATGCATCCAAAATGTTCAAGTTCGACTACCATTATTGGTCCTGTCCTCTTTAATGCACAGGACGCCAAGTGTGACATACTGCTTTTTTATTACTTTGTCATCTCACATTTATGTATTAAATGTATTACAGGTTGGATATATTAGTTGAGCATGGTGCCAAAGTAAACCATATTCACATCATTTCTCGCAGGAGAAACTTTTGTGCCATTAGATGAATCAACATCTCTTACAATCACCAAGTTAATTTAGCTGACCTTCGCATCGAAGCCTGATTTGACCAGAAGCTTTGTTCGTGCTGTTGTCTTTCCTGTGCATACATGTTTGCGGCCCAGCACGCTCTCGTTGATTATTTGAACGGTTGGAATTCAGGCATAGGGTCAATCTTGGTCGACACTCCCACACCGTGTAGTAGACAAGGCCCGAGCCGGAATGTACAAGAGTATGCGTATGGAGTGAGGTGTGAAGAGTGTCGTAAAGTAGCGTTTGAATTGTGCTTAAAGCTATCGATAGACAAAGGTCGAATTCGCGAGACATCCTGAAATGTGCAGGCTGAAAAGGTTCTTAACTCGCAGTTGTAGCTTCTAAAATGCCTGAGGGTCTTCTCGGAATAATTTCTTGTCTACGTGGGCACTAAGTATTACTGGCTGCAATCCGCGAAAGATCGCCCTGTGTGCCTCAAGGCGTGTGAAATATGATGCTTACTCTTTCACCTAGGGATGTATTATCCTGTGTCCAAACGATGTATATTACCAGTAAGTAATACTGGATACGAGGATGTTCGCGACTGCCGTTGAAATTGGTTTTGACATGTGGTCTGCAAGTCGAAGATAAGGGTGACGTGTTTCTTAGCCGTGTTTTGTGTAAGTGCAACGACTTCTTCTAGGGTAGTGTCGCTACCCTTTCTGGATATAAAACCAGTGGTTAGTTCCAGTCCCTCGTCAGTAACGGTGATAGCATGAGCACATTGATTTGTGTGGTGTGTACCGGTGTGTATCGCACCTAGGTAAGCACTTCTCCTGTAGGTAAATCACCGAGCATTTAACTCTTGCCTCGCGCCATTCCTTGTGGATTGTAGGCATGTTTTGGGGGCATTAGATGCCAGTGATGCGTTTTAAATGGGTATTTATGGTTGTGTTCCCTTGCTGCGTCATAACCCACTTTTGCCAGAGTGTGTTTTTGGGTGTAGGGACGTCCAAAACATTCTTACCTGCTAGTTTAGTGCGCTTTAGCCCATTGCTAATAGATCTTGTGCTTGCCTCGACGCAGTTATCTGTCCGTTCAAGAATTAAAGAGTAAGCCTATGCAAACGTGTGTGCCTACTTTTGAACGTGAATAGGATATAAAGCATTTTTTTGCGTTTGGAGTAACATAAAGCAGTACATAGGTAAACATACATCTTATTGATGCATGATTATGAATTGATGTATGATGTATGATGTATGAATTGATTACGGCGTATCCTTTTTTTGAGGCTGTGTCTGCATGAGTAATACGGCGGATGAGATGTAGAACTCGATGAATGGGGGTTTGCACCTGATGAAGGGGGTTTGCACTGTAGGCTTCGTAGAGCCCTTCTAATTTATTTTCTTTGCACTCTAGTCGGACAAGCAATTCTTACAATCACTGCCTGCAATTTTACTTCTTACTGGTTATTATTCACAAATTCTAAAAAAATACCCGTGAACCAGAAAATCTAACAAATTATCACCTGGCAGACGATAGCAAAAAACATACGTACAAATACTATTCCACACACACACACACACACACACACACACACACACACACACACACACACACACACACACACACACACACAAACACACACAAGTCGCAAAATCGGCTGTTAGACCTTAATATTTAAAAAAGCACTTTGAGCCGCGCCCCCTTTTTGGTAGGGGAGATATGATCGAAAGTTATAGTTCCCCAGAATTTACCGCCTAATCCTGGACACATGAAATACTCGTAATCGGCGCAGCTAAAGCCCTGCGATAAAGGGAGGTTACGATGCAAGTCCCAGGTAATGTGTAAGAAAGAAGGCTTGGCAGACTTCAAATATCTTTGTCAGAGGTAGATGCATTAGCAATGTCACATGCACCCGACCTCAACACGAAAAGGACTGCTCAATTATCTCGCCTGTTCCATCGGTAGGTGCTCCCTAGAATGCTCTGCGTTGATACGTTTTCGCAGCCAGCCGCCAAAACAATATCTGAATAAATCGAAGAGGTGGTTTGTGAAAATGCGCCGCGCGCTCTGCCGCACGCCATCTGCTGGGACCATTGTGCCACTCTTTAAAGGAGCCATGAAGAGAAATGCAAGTTGGTTTTATTCGAAAGATTTCGTGTTTTATAGTGCCCCGAGCGCTTGTCCGGATACAAACGGTGCTTATTCACTGAGAAATTAAACAATTTAGGTTAAAATTTTGATTTTCCCGCTCAATCGTGCGTTTTCGTGGTCCCAAATGACATCACAGGAACCGACCGCTCTGCAGCCTAGAATACCTTCATTCACGCATCCGCTGTACAGGATAGAGACACGTATACGCTGGCGCCGCCATTTTCGGTTGCTCGCTCACCGCCGAAGCAAGTCATTGTGTCAAAACCGCGCTAAAATTATCGCCGCAACGCGGTTTACTGAAGAAGTTTGAATGGTAATGTCTGTTTCGCGTTGCTAGGTCTCGTGGGAAACGAAAAGAATAACGCGTTGAGCCCGTTGGCCCAATTGCGGCGGCACGGGACCGTTCAAAGGTTTTCTCCACCCTGTACAGGGGTGTTGGTTTGCTCCCGCGTTTCTTTACGTTCCGTAACCTAGATGCGCCACCATACCGTGGCAAGCGTTTGGTTTTTTTTTTGCCCGCATTTAAACCTGGCTTTTTTTTTGTTCTGGGAGAAAATATTTGTTCCCTGAAACAGTGCTCGCTCGACAAATGCGGTCACGTAAGACACCGTTGCTTGCGTCAATCGGCCAGTGTCGTCTGAGACAACCCCAAGCCCCGTAGTGCTGTGCAGCTAAGCCAAGCATGCTGTGCGCAGTACGAACCACAGAACGCATCAGTGCTTCTATGTTTACATGTGCTTTCGTAACTTCTACTGTTGGTCCCATCATTCTTATTGCTTTGTAAAGAATGTGCCCTAAATTTAAGCGAAAAGCGCTCGTTCGTCTAGTTTGTAAGCTCTACCTAATTTTCGTCTGCTTCTGCCAGCCTCCGCCAATCGCAGAGCTTAGCTCATGTGACATCATAGGTTCTGTTGCGGGGAATGAGCTGGTGGGTCGCATGTCCATTCCCGTTTTTCCTAATTATGTAGCGTATTGTAGCGAAGTTTTCGTTAAAACTGGTCTCAGTATGATTCTAACGAAACGATCTTTTGAATGAACCAAACTTGTGTTTTCTCTTCATAGCTCCTTTAACGCTGTTTACAGCGCTATCTCTTCGTTTACATAGGAAAAACGAATCGAACGTATGTATGCCATTAAACAAACACTGGTACGTATTCCTGTTTAAATACCCCAACAAAGATAATCGCTTTTAAAATTCTCTCGAAGCCGCGGTGTGCACATCAGTGGACAGCGATGCCACGCGACATGACGTCAACAACGGGAGTTGTCTGTGGCGCAGGGCAAATAAGTGCAAGAAAGAAAACATGAATGTGTATTTTCCAATTGGCCAGTATTCTTAATAATTATTAAAATACTGTTTTGATAGGATATCAGGGTTATCTTAACCAACATAGGTAGGTATGTCTATTCTAAGACGGTTTGTGCGCAGCTGGATGGTTTTCGGGCAGCGGCTTCACGTTTTGTGTTATAAACTTTTGATACAGAGTTATTTATTACACGTGGCAAATAAAACTTCTCTCGGTTATGTTTTGATTTCAGCGGAACAACGTAGTATTATTTATTTCGAGTTCCAGCAATACACAGGGGACAGCACTTTTCTATACTCCTATCGCAAGATTCGTTGTTCTGACAGCAGACGGTAATTTCTTTTTGTTTACAACAGAATGGTGATCGCTTCCTTGTATATGTGGCGGTTACTACTGTCTGTAAACGAATTTTAGAGTTTTATATTAGGCAATGCCTCAGTGGAAGAATGTCTATTTAAAACAATCTACACATTTTCAACTATTAAAACGTCAGCCGCTGTTATACTGACACAAATGGCAATCGCCGAGTACTACCGCAAGTGTACATATGGTCATGTAACGTATAAATACGTTTCTTGCAGAGATAAGTCACTTTTCCTATAATGACATATAGTGGCATATCATGGCGTATAGTTGGGCTAATTTGCATTTCGGAGAAATTTATAGTCTCAGTTTTGCTGGAAAAATATTGTTGCAAAATCTTTGAAAGACATGGTCACCTGTTAAGAAGGTTTTTTTTTTTTATTTTGAAACATCAAATCCGCTCTCTCTAAAGTGCCGGCACTAATATTAGACCAAGTATACTGTTTTTTTTCACGAGGTACTTGGTTTTAAAACTTTTCGACTCCACCAGAAAAGCGGCCGCCGCGGCCGGGAATCGAACCCGCACGAATGAACGTGCTTCCATGCGAAATTACGCATAACTCGATTATAATAAGCTTCGTAGAAGCGCGTGTACGCAGAATTGTACGCAACGTCTTAAAAGTAATAAATTACTCGTCTATCGATTACCATTTTTCTGGCACGGTGAGTTGTAAAATATTGCCCCTTTATCATGCCGTAGCACGCAGCAGCGTGGTGTATGGCATCATAAGATGTATAGTGTTGACGGTCTTATCGTCTTTGATTAGTTACTTGTCTCTGTAAGTGCGGTGTGTCGAATTTTAGGGCTCTAACTTACCGAAGCGCGCGCGCACCCGGCAGGCCAGTCTCTTTTAATCCAAAATTGTTCAGGGACGCATTGAGTGGAACAGCCAGGGGCTTCCAAAGTCCTATCCACGGGTCCTATCTCACTTCATCTTTCCTCTGTTACATTGTGTGAAACGACATTGTTACTCCTGATTTTAGCAGTTGTGGTTTCGTATCGGAAGAGCGGAGAAGGAACGACGTTGCTGAAGAGAGGAACGACTGTCTCTAAATGTAGGTTCGAAAAAGGGCATGTCCATTACCTGTGACGTGTTCCACAGCGCGTGAACAAGCAGCGACCTGGGTACTTGAGCGGGAGCCTTCGAACTGTTTCTAACCACCTGTTGTCCACAGAAAGTAGCACATACCACTTAGCTTGCTGCCGCATGTACTCTCAGGAGTAGGCTGCACCAATTCTATCATAAAACACCATGTACGGCGCTATGTCGGCCGAGAGGAAGGAGCCTCAGGCAGGACAACCGTTCTTCGGTAAGAAAAGGAGATTCTATATTGGGAGCACGCCGCAAGACCCCGTGTCCTCGTGCGCTCGCGCGGCCGCGCCTGTCCCACCATGTCGCTTGGGCTGCCGCACCTCGCTTTCATCGTCGTCGGTAACGAGTACCACAGTGTGCTTCTCGAGCGTACAATGCGGCGACTGCAGCGGAGCTGGAGTAGACGCGTCCGCCACATCACATGTCCGCCACATCACAACGTCTCGTCGGTCTTGGGTTCGAGAGTCGTCTTCAGGGGGCGAGGGAGACTGCAAGCCGGTCAGCACGGTCCCCATTCCATCGTGCGGTACGTTGCGCGAGGTAACCGTGGAGGGGGGCGATGCAGCGTCCTTGTAGCGGGAACGACTGGAGCCGAGGCGCGCCACCACGAAAGCCTGCAGCGTGTTGTAGGGCCGCTCACCGTGTTTTAGCGGCTCACAGCGTCGGTCGGTCGGAAGCAGGGCGTGGTGATGCGGTAGCGCTCTGTCCGTAAGTCGATGCCGCGGATGAAAAAGTGAGCTTCCATTTTTACGAACCAAGCTCGGGGGTAGGGTCGCTCCAAGGCCGGGTAGGGCGGCAGAGGGCAAGCTAAGTGAGGTTCCATGCTGCCGATGTCCGGGTCACCAATTGTAGGGTGCTATGTCGGGTGAGAGGAAGGAGCCTCAGGCAGGACAACCGTTCGTCGGCAAGAACAAGGAGATTCTACATTGTGAGGACACCGCAAGACCCCGTGTCCTCGTGCGCTCGCGCAGCCGCGCCTGTCCCGCCATGTCGCTTGGGCTGCCGCGCGAGGTGCTGCGCGCGATCTAGCGATGTCATCGGAGCTGCTGCTACAACCACAACTTAATATGCAGAAAAATCCCACAATTTTATTCACGACAAAAGCTTAAAAAAGGCAGCCTGCGACATTTAAATGGGCAATAATGTTTCTTGCAGTCACAACTCTTTGAAAGTATTTGGGCGTCTTCAAAAATTTTGTTTTTTACTAGTGCTGATTCCCGATTTCGCCGAAGGGCTCATTTATCTGACACGAGCGTTAAGAATAGCCCATGAGAGTTTATTACTTTCAGCGGGATGGTGACACGCGGCCGAGCAGTTGCTGCCCGTATACAGCCGGCGTACATAAGTTTGTGAGCGGCAAAAAGGCCCTATCACCTGTTTCGCACCACTCGCGAGTATGTACCGCGGCCATTTTTTTTCAGCACGAACTTATCGCACATCGCTACCTTAGTCGCTGTCTGTTACGTCTTTTCGCATGCCAATCTTCCGGTGTTGTGTAGATAGCAAGGACAATAAACTGGGTTTCAAACACCATTCGTCCCACTTACGCGACCGGGGCAATGAGAAGCGTCGTAATGATTTCCTACGCACAGGTTCGTTTACCAGCCGCCGCAGTCCCACATATTCGAGGATTTCTCCTTTACCAAAAAATACCGCGAGTCTGGTTTCTCTAGTCACATCTTTTACCTTAATTAAAACCTGGACAAGGACTCCGAGGTGAAAAAAAAATAAAAGCACGGAAAAATGAACACGCAAACCTTTCATTTTATGCGGTTCTTATTCTCACTGAGTGGCCATTCAATTTCCCGGAACAATGCGCCGTTACAGCAGGCGTTCATTAGTTGTGGACTGTCAAATACCCCCAAAAACGTACCCGGAACGGTGGTCGTACCCGAAGGCCTTGCAGTCCTGCTGTCTGAGCGCGTAAGTTGCAATCGGGCCCCCTAAATCAGCGCCAGCGCCTTGTAATTGCACGTTACCGGCCGCCTCCACACGACCGAGCCTTGCAGGCAGAATCTACAGCTTTCGATGTATCGTTGACCGCACACTGTTTCCTTCCGCAGGCGCGAAGATTTAAGTTTGCGCAAGGATTTACGCGGCCATCCAGTTTTTTAAGAAGAGTGACCACACCCTCCCAATGGCTTCTTACACGACTTCACACGCCGGCCCTTCATATTGGATATGTGAAGTCGTTGCCGAGATATCTTAACGTCTTAGACTCTTCAGTACTGCGCTCCTCATGGAAGCGACTGATGCTGCATCGTTCAATCTTGTGGCTTCGAGGATTATGCCGTCAACTGAATGGGGGCCGGAAACCATCTTTCCACTCGACATCGGTCGCCGAAGCAGGTTAAACACTTCTATCCTAAAGCGAATTGACACGACGCTGCCCATCCATGGAATCTGCACGATTAATTACCGGTAGTAGACTTGGTCAAGCTGCAGCGATGCATTATTAGCGACATTTGGTGACTTACAAGGCGCCTATCACGCTGGTTTAATTGGAGTTCAGGTGCCGTCAGAAGTAATTACAGCACGGGAGCTGTGGCCGAACAGCATAGGAGTGCTGTGTAGCTGCACCGTCGGTAAACTAAAGGGACAGAACACACATGCGTGCCTACCGACGCCGATAGCCCCTTTATACTTCCAATCCACTTATTTTAACACGGCTTCGAGCGTTATTTGCAGCATGCTGCTACTAGAGGGCGACTTTGGCTAGTTTGGGTTTCGAAATTTGGGGCGATCCTATCGGGAGTGTGCTGCGGCGTGGCATTCCTTTTCTTTTTCCCAAGCGTTTCTATTTTTCCACACCGTCCATGCTTCTGCGCCCTTTGACGCATGCGCAACATCCCACCGCCCTCTATTTTTTTTTTCTCGGCGCGCACGGCGGACCAGCTCGGTTCGTGCGTGAGCAAGCCGGCGTGAGAAGAGCTGCGCGGGTTCCTTAAACGCCTCCACGGGCTGAAAGATTCGCTGCATTAAAAAATGTATTCGAATGAGTTCTAAACACGGGGCCGTGGAAGAAGGAGCTTCACCAGACCTGCGCAGCTCTGTGGTGCAGCAAAACAGGGTAAAAGAGTTCGGCCAAATTTCTCGTCTTCCCCAAAGATGGCAGGTAAGCTAATCACCTTTGTACAAGTTATAGGAAATTCCAAAAAAGCCGACCGAGGGCACTCTTCTGTTTTCAGAATACTTCGCGCATGTAACGTGAAGCTAATAGGATACGTCAATTTTCATGGAGTGGAAGCACATGCGCAAATATATCGCAGGTATTGCAGGTGCGCGAAGTTTTAATAAAAGTGAACGCAACTTCGGCGCGAACACTGTTGCTCTTAAGGTGAATATGTGGTGACATTGCCGTTCTATGATTGCCTTAGTAACTGCTTGAACGCCGATTCAGGACACTTATGAATGTATTTTTTTTGTTTCGTGTAGCAGCTTTGAGGCTTGGTTAGGGCCCCAAGTCGAGGTCTGTTTGCGACTGCATTGGACGTTTCCTATGGTGACCCTCCGCGAACCCAGCCAAAGTTGATACAGCGCCCTGCTCGCAATAAAGGCAATCTCAACTGTACGCGCTTCTTGCCGTTCAGTGCGTACATACTACCGCGGCGATTGGTGGGGTGGAGGTGCTGCGCCCTAAGCCATTTCTCCTTCACCATATTGCTAAGATTTTCACAGGAAGCAGTGTAAGGCCAACCCGAAACGCATGCCTTTAGATCATTAAAAAAACAAAACAAGTAGCATTGCCGGCTTTGCTGTTCAATCGAACCTGCGTACCCGCACCTTGCCATCGCGTTTGTGTTTGCGGTTGTATAGTTTTAAAGTTACAACAGTGGTGCCGTATCGAAAGGATGAAATAAGAGGCGCTACCGCAACACGAGCAAGTGAGTAGCTTGCGACAACCTAGACGATATCTGCAAGTAATGAGCTCCGTAGATGCGGCTTACAATACAGGAACGCTTCTTTTTTCTGCACGTCTTCTCCACCGCCCGTCCCCCTCCCACGGTATGCTGACTCTTCACGCGCCATTACAAACAAAAAAGACTGGGCGTTCGATTTGTGTTCTGCGAAAATGGGACGTGGTTGCGCCTTATTTTTGTTAGTCGATAGAAGCCAGCAATGAGGGGTCAGTAGTGTAGGTATTGCTTTGCAACACTCCTTTCTCGCTGCATTTGTTGGTGTGAACAAGATTCCATTAAAGGGACACTGAAGTGATTTGCAAACAATGCGGGATTACTAGCGCAAATTGTAGTCCGGAGTCTCTAGGCCCTGTTTCGACCACTCTGAGCGCGTTTACGCGAATTTATATAGTAGAAAAATCAATTCGAAATGCTGTCCTCCTCTCTGCACTCTCGCCCATTATCTTTGGCGTTTTCGTGTGACGTCAGCAAGAGAGGAGCTGGCAATTGGCTGCGCTACTGCACGGCTCGCCGACCTTCCGCGACCGAGTCAGTCGGCCCAACGTTTAGTCCGCCGGCCGCCGACGGGTCATGGCAATTCGCTCGATCAGTTGAAACTAAGCCACAACACGTTTGTGAATGGAAGAATGTGCCTTTCTTGCTTCGTTAGTTTGTACTCCGTATCTAGCTCCAAGTGAACGGCGCTTCACACAAGGGCTGCACAAGCGCACATGCGACGCTTCGCTGACTGGTACGCCAGTAGGAAAATATAAGGCCTCTTGAAGGGGTAGAAGAGTCAGCAAAGTCAATATAGGTACTAAGGAAATAAAATCAACTGATATTTTTACCGTACACCGTGAACTAGGGTGTGGGAAGCACTTTTTTGCGCTGGGCGAACAAGCACAGCGGTCAGCAGCACGACTACGCATTTGCGAACGCTTTTCCGTCAAAGAAATGCAATTGCTAGAAGTGAGCTATTGTGGAAACTCGGGGGACGCTTACTGCACGAGCGCAATACAACAAATAGTCACCTAAGCTGCTTGAAATACTAAAACAAAATAAAAGTGTAAACTGGTTATGCATTATATACCTTATATTTCCATAATTGGCAGCGTTCTCGCCCGTGGCCGTGTGGTCTGGAGCGCAAGGTACATCAACGGAAGTGTTTTGCCCGTCACGAGTTCGAATCCCCGTAGTACAAGCTTCTTTTTTTTTTATAAGATGATTTTTTTGTTTTTCGCCGATGTTTTCTATACTGAGTTCACCTTTTTTGGGCCGCAACGTTCACTGCTCCACGAACTAGTCCGCAGAACTCGCGCAGCCTGGCACTGGTCGCGCTAGCGAGTTCTCGTTGGCGTTCTGTTGCCATAAGCACTGACTGCTTGCGGCAGTGGGCACAGGCTAGAATCAACAGACCCTTGGCCTGGTGCGAACACGCTTTTTACGATACAGGCATAAGTGAGGCAAGCTCCAAATATGGGGGAAAAGCGCATGCATTTGTGCGTCTGCGGGGACGCGGAGGGCGTTCATGCACTGCGTAGGCCTCGGCTAGTGAATGCTACGATTCCAAGCCGTCCTGGGAGGCTTATCTTATGCATTTTACAGCCGACAACATGGCAGAAGCGCGGGACTACGATTACTGGGATATTGAGAATGCCCATCCAACGACGCCATCGGATGTCAAACATGTTGTTTTATAGAACCGAAACCGAAACCGAAACTTGTTTGATTGCTAACCTTGGACTTCGTCCAATCACGGTGCCCCCTCCTCCCAACGTCACAGCTTAGTTGATGCGGCCGCCGCAAACCGCGCATGGTAGTTTTTCTCCTTTCGCGCTTTGTAAAATAATTACCGATTTGTCAAGCGGATAAACGATGAAAAGTGTGCTAATTTGAGCCAGTCTACGCAGTGCAAGCAAAAACGGGAGCTTGACAATTTCACTTCAGTGTCCCTTTACGTGTATGCGCTTTAATGGTCGAATCAACGCTTTCTTTTAGAGTTTGCGCAAACTGGCCTTACTTCTGGCCTTAATTTGGCCTTAGTTTTGAAGCGCACCTGTGCAGGCTTTTTTATTTATTATAAGTTCCGGAATATTGTGTGTCTGTGCTGAAAAGAATTTCTTGAACATCGGCGGAACATTCCTATTTCGAGGCGCGCCCAAGAAATAAGTATACATTGAGGGGAACTTTCAAGTTCTTTTCTTCTCCCGCCGAGGCGCGCGCGAGAAAATATCTGTGTAGTGACTAGAACTTTCAGTTATTTGTTCGTAATCAATTATTGTGCACCAAAATGTGTATGTAGCATGTTCTTTTAAATGCAAAGCATCTCTTGCTCGGGGTTATGTCCGCCGGTGTCCGTCCGCACCTGTCCCCCTCTCCCCACTAGCTGTGCAATAACGCCGCTCTCCTCCTCCCCCTCTCTTCACGCGAGCTGTGCGATAGCGCGCGCGCTGCTCCTCCTCTCCTCCTCTTCGCGCGTGCTCCCTCAGTTGCTGCTTGTCCGATGAACTGAATGCACGCCAACAATTCTATCAGCGAACTGGCTGGCACACCAACCAGCGCCAGCCAGCTCACTCCCAGAACCGCGAGCACCTCTGAAGACAAGGCTGCGCAGGGGAGAGCTCGAGATGCAGAACACAAACGCCGACGCCGAGCAGCGGATCCAGATGGCGTTGGGCAACGCGACGCCGCTTCGAAACGTCGACGCCGAGCAGCGGATGCCAAACTTCGAGAAAGTGAAGCCGCTTCGAAACGCCAGCGTCGAGCAGCGGATCCCACACTGCGAGAAAGCGAAGCCGCTTCGGCACGCCAACGTCGCCAAGCGGACCCGGATGCCGCTCGTCAACATGCTTTGTATCACCACATAGTTCCCTTCGGGGAGATGGTGTAATTTTTTATATTGTTCAATATTATAAGCCGAAATTTGAATATATTTTCGCTTAGAGTGCAATACTGTGCACACAAAATGGATACGCAATACATGAGTGCAGTACATGTGTTTTCGTGCCCACGAATAAAAAAGTCATCTTATGATTATGAATAAAAGAAAAGCAAAAAAATTGGGCCCATCTCCCCGCGAGGGGGACTCCAGTAAATGCGTCGCATAAGGGGTGGGTGTATTGTGTTAACGTTTAGTGTTTGGGGAGTTGGTGGTAGTGAATGCGTTGTATCAGCAGCTTCTTGACGTAGTTTGAAGGAGTCAAGGATATAAGGCGCGTTCGTAGCCTCCCATTCTGTGTAGGCTTTGTGGCGCAGTGGGTAGAGCACCATGTACATTGCGTTCCGCCCGCAGGGTCGAGGGATCGAAACCAGGCGCCGGATAGTATTTTTTTTATATAGTGTAGGGGGAGGGGTGCGGACTACGACTATGGACGTCAACGCGGGTGACATCGTGAGTTACTGAAATGCTCGGCATTTAAAAGAATGTTAGTGTAACTCTCCAAATATTAGCGTGACAAAGACAACATTTCGACAACCTAAAACGCCCTATTAACGTCATGTTTTCTTCGTTCAACTTTTAAATACGTTACTGAACACACATACCATACGACAGGCGGCGGCCATTCCGAGGCATCAGCCACGGCTCGCCCAACTTTCGCGCCTGGTGCCATTCCCGAGCGGCCTTTAAGGCAGCGAAAGGCAGCAGGCACGAAAGTTGGCAGACGGTGTCCACCCGGAACCACAACCGAACCCGAATTTTCGTCCAGAACCGGAACTGAACCGAACTGTGTTTTTTCCGCCATTTTGGAACAGGAACAGTGTTTTTTCCGCCATTGCCAGAAGATTCAGGTAAGGCTGCCACAACGGGGGAGATGGGATCGGGGGGGGGGGGGGCATCTAAGGCACCGGTGTGCTGTCCACTTGCCAGGAGGCTACATGGTTGCCTTCCAGAAGACCACGACGAGGATGCATTATTTGGAAACAAGGTGTGACTCGTCACTTGTAGGCGAGCGGGAGTGGATCACAAGGCGGCACAGCGGCGGCTACGCAGATCCATGCTTTCAAGCGCTGCGCTTAAGTGCCCGCTCCTGCGGTTTCGGATAGTCCCTTAGCGTCGGCCACGTTGTAGCCAAGAGAGGCACGAGGCCACCGAAGACAGAGCGAGTAGGAAAGCGGAGGATAAAAGTATGGCGAAAGTGTGAGAGGGAGGGAGAAATGCCGAGACTGCGCTAGACATGCTCCCCGGTAGTGGTTGGTATGATAGGACGACAGAATAAAACGGGGGCTCTCGTGCGCTTGCTGATGGCGGGATCACTTCCTGAGAAGCAGCAGCTACGCATCGTCGCCGAGGAGGCGAGACTGCAGTTCACGCTGCACTCAAATTTACCATTAGCGAGTATCGTATTCGTCAGCCAATTTTCTTGTAGCCTCAAGGAAACAACTGCGGGTTATGAAACTGCGAGTTTATGAGCCAAGAATAAACTTACAATAATTAATTCAATGTATAAACTAAATGAATAAAATACACATGCGGCCAAAAAGACTAACGGTTTCATATTCCACACATATGCAGCCTTAAGTGTCCAATCGAACCTTTTATTTCGCTTTAGTTAGTGTTGTAATAGTTTATCTACCGTAGAAAACATTTGGCAGTGGATTGCAGTGTTAAAGGGACTCTTCAACACTTTCATGAAAACTTTCAATCGTAAGTCGCTTCTGGAAGCACTGAGAGCCCCACAAAGTGGCGGCGGATACGTCTTCTTAACAACGTCAGGGTTCGAGCTAGTTGGTACTCCATAGTGAAAATTTAAAGCGCAACAAATTTAGACACAAGACGAATGACACTTGTCCCTGTGTCATTCGTCTTGTGTCTAAATTGGTTGCGCTTTAAATTTTCACTTTCGATACGTCTTCGTTTCAGCTTTTATCTTGCGACTTTTTTTTTAAAGTCGCTATCAAATGCCTTGTTGGCTGCAACTTAAGAACATCTACACCGCTGTAATGACGTAATTCCAGCGGCCCAAGTATGCCAAGACCGGGAACGAGAAAAAATATTTTGAGCAAGTTTCTAAGTTAACTGATCGGCACAGAGCAGTAACTTTTGGCTGAGGTCCTTCGCGAACCCCTAACACATGTACTGGATGCTTTGGCTGACTACGTCCTGCGTGCACTAAAGATTTAGAAAAAAGTTAGGTGCTGCAGCGTCCTTTTAAGTTGGCTCAGACAAAACATTCCCTCAAAGAAGCCTACATGATGACTTTGTTTTTATACCGACATTGCAAAGATACATAAACAGTGCACAAAAAAACTAATTGTGCTTTATTTTCGAACTCATTCGAACTAGCTTAAACCAGTTCGTAACGCTTCGAACAGGAACGGAATAGGGCTCCGGAACCGAACCCGAAAGTCTTGAACGTGAACCCGAACCCAACCCGAAAAACTACCGGTTCGACACCCTTGCTGGGCATGCCGCCGTTGCTGCGGCGTGCACGCGGCGGTCCGCCGGGCTGCTGCGAAACAATGACGTCAGCAGCGCCCGCGACGTCTTTAACCTCCTTTCTCTCTCTTCACTCCAGGCCATGACGATTAGTTCAACCAGAAGGACTCTGTTTCAACTTTTTTCAGACGCCACGTGCCACTAGGGCTGGATTTTACGCTGTCGGCGCGAACTACGAGGTACCACGGATGATGCTACAGAGGCCGCCCAGTGATAGTGGTCTCGGCGATGGCGCTGATAACAGACCCAACTAAAAATATCAGAACAGATAAACTGACACTTCCGGTCTGTGCGAATGCGACGATTATCCAGCAGCTCGCCTGTGCTGAAAGCGTGTGAGAGACGCTGCAAATACTGCCTCCTCCATCACTCCATCGCTGAGACCAGTATGCTGCGAATATTAATGCTCGAAGCCGCGTTAAAAGAAGTGGGTTGAGCATTATAGACGGGAAATCACTGTCGGCATGCAAGCATGCGTGTTCTGCTCCTTTTTTTACCGCCGGAGTAACTAGACGGCGCTCCTATGCGGCTCGACCACAGCTTCCGTGCTCCATTTACGTGTGACGGAATCTGTGCATTCCGTTACCGTGGCCGCAGTAAAGATGTAGCGGTGTAGGCATAGGTAAGTATACGCATGTTCAAAGGCTCCCACCTCGCCTGGGTGTCTTCCGCCACGATGGAATACATCATAGTTGGTTTGGCTAATCCCGTACTAGCAGTTCTGATGGTGCTGCCGCCAAAGCTGAACTCTGCAGTTTTTTATTCGCCTGGCAAATGAATTCCAGCGGCGCTCATCCCGGTAGGAACAGAAACTGCCATGTTCCGAGGGGCGGAAAAATTATCTTCTCCAAACAAGGTTGCAGAAAACGGAAAAGAAGTGGTGGACCAGTCTGAATGGGACAAGGGGATCTCAAAACCAGTGTTGATTCGTGGTTGTCATGGATGTACACTGTTGAGCGGCCCGAAGCAATTAGCAAGACAGAAGTGTACTTTATTTATTTATTTATTTATTTGAAGTGCTCACCAACAGCACAGGGCCTTCTCGGGTGATGCACCGCATACATAGGTACAAAGAATACGAACAGTCAACATACATAGATGCATGGATACAATGAATACAAACAGTACAAATATGGGCAGCGTATAAATCAAAAATTGGTATATGTGGAAGTGCAGATAGATATATACAAAAGTGTAGTGTTATCGAAGGAGACACAAACATTTTTGAATGGTAAAGGCTCGGAGGACGTGTCTGGAGTATGCACAGGAGAACACATACGAACATGGGCAAGGTAGCGCTGTATGTGAGGAAACACGAGAGCAGGAAGAGAAGTGCAGGATGAACCTCTCCACAGCATGCGTATTCAAAATATCATACATCTCAGAGAGCGCTTAAACAGTACCAAATCGCTGCAAAAAACGTCTATAGGAGATAGAAACAGACTGTTATAGGTGAGCTGGCACCGGCTGGCTGGTGCCAAACTAATTGATCTGTCTACATCAAAGCATCCATGCGGCCGTAGTGGTCTGCTTGGCACTCGCAGATAGACGGAGCTTACGAGGCAAGGGCAGTCGAACTTCGAGTGAATACAATTAAACAGAAAAGCCAGGTCGCGCCTGGAGCGCCTCACTGATAGCTCATATTAATTCAAGATCTTCAAAAGCCCACCGTGCTCATATCGGCTCATAGTTGAGTGGCGAGAAAATACGGTTCTAGTAAAGCGCTTCTGAATCCTTTCTAGTCGAAGGGAGGACGAAGGGCTTAAACAATTCCAAATTGCACTAGCAAAGTCGAGCTTGGGCAAAATGAGAGCGCGATACAGTGAAACAATGCATGATTGGTCGGTGAAATCCCTGGTCGCGCGGGAAATTACGCCAAGCGTACGGAGACAGGAGTTGGTCAGATAGTTCACATGCGCGTTAAAGAGCAGTTTCGCATCCATCATTACGCCCAAATCGCGCACTACGGTAGCGCGTTTTACAGGTTCACCGAGCAGCAAGTACGTAAAAGTGAGCGGGGAAGACTTGCGAGTGTATGATATTACGATGGTTTTCGAGAGGTTAAGTTTTAAATAGTTGCAGTCACACCATGCAGAAACTGCGTTGATGTCATTTTGCAGCAGTACACGATCGTAAGGTGAAGAAATAGTGCGATAGAGCTCCATATCGTCGGCATACTGGGAGAGCGAAGCTTGGAAAAAGTCAAGGAAATAAACAACACCACAAACATTTCGGTGACGGGCCTACGTTTCAGTCACGTTCCCACACAGGATACTAAAGAGCACTATGAAAATGACAGTGCGTAGTAAAGTTCAAGAGATTTTTTAGTGAAAGTGGCATCCCAACCACAACTTGAAGCATTACCATTGTTTACCACGAAGAGACCCGTTCACCTTCACAGAATCGCCAACGTCGGCTGCCAAAAGTAATCACACGTGTGCCACATCCTGCAAACGTTGGCAGCAAGACAGCTGCGTTGAGCAGGCTGTCCTTGGGTGTAGAGTACTCGTAAGAAACTAGCCCAAAGTATACATAGCTAGTTCGGTAAAGAACATCTGAAACATCACCAGGCCACCTAGGAGAAGCTGAATGGCATCTCCAATGGGAGGAGCAATGCTACCCGTTTGGCGCGCTCAGTTTGCGGGATAAAGTATACGCCGATGCAGCATCCACATGCCTTCCCGCTCACGTCCACCATGCCGTGTAGACAAAGTTCACACTCTCCAACACTGCGTACATCCCGATGTACGCAACCTCGACTCAGCATAGCGCGATACTTGGAATTTTATGAAAGTATTTTAACTGCCCCCAATTCGCGGTACAACGTTGTGTTTCCTTCCAAACGACTTGCAACCCGAAGAACTGCAAGGAACCTTTCGTCTCCCTACCAAAACTCAAGAACATGATCCAGACGAGTATCCCAAGGAATTCGTCCGTTAAAACCTCGGAAGTGTTTGTTTAGGAAGAAGCCATCATTGCAACGCAGCCGTCACCGTAATAAAATTCCGAACATGAGTCTGGAGACAGAGACATCCGTGTAAAGCCACCATCTGAACACCTTTAGTCAACCAAATGAATGACGGGAAGCGTGGCGAACGCGAAGACACGCCTCTCGCAGACGAGGACGTGTCAGCGATAGTCGTGGAAACGTACAAGGACAAATGCGGACAAGACAGGAACGCAGAAAATAAAGAGGAAGTCGGTTGGTTAAAAAAATAGGACCAATCCACGCTGTAAAGGTGATTGGAAAGCAAAGCTTTAACCGACACTTTTAACCATTGCCCATGCGACGTCACTTGAACTTCACACACGTGGCTCTACAAAGAGTGAAACTAGACATTCTGCCAGCCGTTACCTGTATTTCGCGGAGGCGGCGTACCGAATGCACCAGCGTCGGCCACGACCGGACTAGAGCGGCGAACGCCGCTGCTGTAGCCCGACTGTTCACCGGCAGAAAGAAAATGGAGAGGAGAGTATTTCGAAGGGGGAGACAGCGGAACCTAGCCATCCTGATGTGCTATCTCTGGGCTTTACTAGCGCGCGAGACAAGCGCAGACACCGAAACAATTCAGCATGTGAGCTTAGTGTTTCCCACTTATGCCGATTAAGACTAGTTAGTTTAGTAAGCTTGAGAATTTCGAGAAAGCTAAGGGAACTTTTATAAATGCTATTTATCACAACCACTTGCTCCTTTCTCTTTTTGTAGTACCTCTAAAAACGCAACCTAATTATTATTTACCAATTTATAAAACGGAGTCCCATTCGTGGCAAGCAGTGCGCCGAAGGTAATATTTCTCTAGCGGCCAGAAGTCTGTATGCGGTCTCTACATTTTGTTTTCCCGTCCTGCAAACCAATCCGTAACGTAACTTTGCCGTACGACCACTTAATTCAGTCGGGTGCGGGTTACCCAGCTCGTGCTCTCGATCATGTTAATCAAGCCGTGCGAAGGAAGGACGCAGTGGACGCGAAGCTGCTCGGAAACAGGCGCAAAACCACCGTCGCTAAAGCAGACGAAGTAGTAGTAGTAGTAGTAGTAGTAGTAAACGTTTTTTGGAGCAGAAGGGAAAGGGAACTGGTAGTGGCGAAGCGTCCCTAGACCAGGATGCCTCTCGACCGGGCCGACTCAATGGCCCGAGAAACCAAGGCCCTCTGGCGGGCCGGGTCCGGGCTGGTCACCTCAGTCTCCCACTGCTCCGGGGTGGGGAAGGGGGGTGGGTTAGGGGAGTGGGGACAGGAGTATACGAGGTGGAATGTGGTGAGTGGGGTGTCGCAGTGTTGGCATTGACGGGGGTAGATAGTGGGTGCGATCTGGTGGAGGATGACGTGGTTGTAAAAGGTACCGGTCTGAAGGCGACGATAGATTATGGCTTGCTGGTTGGTTAGGGAGTGGTGTGGAGGGGGGTAGACTCGGCGGGTAAGGGTGTAGTGGGACAGAAGGGCATTGTACGTGTTATCAAGAGGAATTTGGAGGAGGTCGTGGTCGTTCGTGCGGGGTGATGGGATCACTTGACCATCGGTGGAGAATGCCCGGAAGTGCAGAGCTCGGGCGGCGGCGTGGGCCGCTTCATTCCCCGGAAGGCCGGAGTGTCCGGGAGTCCAGACGATCGTAATGGTGGTCTCGTCAGGTAGACGCTGGAGGAGTGGAATGGCCTGGGGTGGGGCTAGACCTGCCTGGTAGAGGCGGCATGCCTGCTGTGAGTCGGAGACTACAGTGATGTGCGGATGCTTGGCGTGGGTGGTGGCTGCGAAGGCGATTGCCAGAGCTTCTGCCGTCTGTATTTTGTTGGTGTGCGTGGTGACAGCCGTGGAGATTCGGCCAGCGTGATTTAGGGTGACCAAAGTTGTGCGTCGAGCGCAGGAGTCATAGGCGACGTCAGTATAACGGACCTGGGGGTCATCCGCTAGCTTCTTCATGAGATAGCGGACCCGCGCTTCCCGACGGCCTCTGTTGAAGGTTGGATGCATATGTCGTGGTATGGGGGAAACGTGGATACGGTGCTTGATGGTAGTTGGGAGGCGTTGTGGTCGGTTTGATTTAGGGGTTGCAGGGTAGCCGAGCGTGCGGAGAACGGAATGGCCAGTTGGCGTGAAGCTGAGGCGTTGAAGTTGGGAGTTTCTCTGAGCCTCCACAAGCTCGCCAAGGACGTTGTGTATGCCCAGCTTGAGCAGTTTGTCCGTAGAGGTGTAAATGGGGAGGCCAAGAGCCGTTTTGTATGCTTTACGAATGAGGGCTTCAATTTTAGCGGTTTCTTGTGGTCGAAGATTGAGGTACGGTGTGGCATAGGTGATTTTGCTGATCAGGAGAGCTTGGACCAGACGACAAATTTCCCATTCTGTGAGGCCGTGATGTCGGCTGCGGATTCTGCGGATAAGATGGGTTAGGCGAGTAATGGATGTCTGGAGTTGCGGAAGGAGCGCTGTACCCGTGCCGTCCCGATGGAAGGGGACGCCGAGGACGCGGAGGGTGGTCACCGAGGGGATAAGTTCGCCTTGAATCGACACTTCAGGATCAGGTGTGGGAGGAGGAGGGCGGCCACGTGACGGGCGCAGAATGAGAAGGGCTAATTTGGAAGGTTCACAGGTCAGGCCCCTGGGACGTAGGTAGTTGACGGTGGTGTCTACAGCTTTTTGGAGGGCGTCTTGCTGTTCTCCACTGGAACCAGAGGTAGTCCAGAAAGTAATGTCGTCGGTGTATATGGCATGTTGAAGGTTGGGCATTTTGTTCAGAAGAGTAGGTAGTTCAAGTAATGCGATATTGAAAAGTAGGGGGGATATTACAGATCCTTGCGGTGTGCCTTTAGGGGGTGTTCTGATGATGGCCGAGGTTAGACTTCCGAGCTTGATAGTAGCCGTGCGCTCTCGGAGAAACGCTGCAACGTAGTTGAAGGTGCGAGACCCGCAGTGGGTGGCGTTGAGGTTGTCTAGAATCGCTTGGTGAGTAACGTTGTCAAATGCGCCTTTTGCGTCCAGCGCAAGGATGGTGCGAGGCGTGGTGCGGCTGAGATGGTCTAGCACCTGCTCCTTAAGTTGTAAAAGAATGTCCTGCGTTGACAGTTTGGCGCGAAAACCAAACATTTTCAATTGGTATAAATGCTTTTCTTCGAGGTATTCGGTGAGGCGGTGATGTACAAGTCGCTCGAACAGTTTGCCAATGCATGAGGTAAGGGCTATCGGACGTGGTGATGTTAGCGAAACAGGTTTGTGGGGTTTTGGAATTAAATTAATTTCCGAATGCCGCCACTGCTCTGGAAGAGTGCCCTTCGTCCAGTGAGTGTTGAACAGTTGCAAGAGGGAGTCGAGGTCAAGGATGTCGAGGTTACGAAGGAGGCGGTTTGTAATGCGATCTTTGCCAGGTGTGGTGTTACGTTTCAGATTAGTTAATATGGCCTGTAATTCTTCCATGGTGAACGGGGCGTCGAGTGCAGGGTTGGGATTGCCGGTGTAAGTCTGGGTGGGGGAGAGGGGTAGGTTGCGGGCGCGCCGAAGAGGTTCGTCTGAGCTGCATGGAGCAAATCTCTCGGGTGAAGAGAGCTGTTTCGAATAAGCCTCTGTATTTGGTGGTTACTTTGGGTACGGGAGGTGGTGCTGTCAAGTAGGTGGCGAAGTAGGTGCCAGGTACGTTTAGAGCTTAGCGTGCCTTTGAGTTGGTCGCATAGCGAGAACCAGTTCTGGCGATGAAGGTGTAGGCATACTCCTTCGCTTGGATAGAGAGGAGGGCAATGCGTTTCCTTATGTGTTTTACTGTGGCGCTGATGCTTCAAGCGTTTAGTGAGGTTGCGGCGCGCCTCCCAGATATGTAGCAGGTGGCCGTCGACTGCTGGGTGATCGTCGGTAAGTGTCACTTCGTGAGTGTAGCGCTTGAATTTTTGTTCCAGTGCCTCCGTCCAGGCATTGAGGTCTTCCATAATGGGGGGAAGGGCCGTGGCGTCCTTTCTGATGTTGGGCCAGTCTGTTAGTATGGCAGTACCTCTGCTCAGCGGTTTCTTGTGCACCGGTACTGTATTGTGATGATATAATGATCGCTGCCGAGGGTTTCCGAGTGACAGGTTTCCCGTTGGTATGAGGGCAATTCCGGGACCATGTGAGGTCCGGAATGGTGTACGAGTGACACTGTTGCCGATTCTAGTGGGCATAGAAAGGTCATTTTGTAACACAAGTTCGTGGTTGTGTGTGGCTCGGATTAAGGCTGCCCCTTTTTTTGTGGCCCGTGGGTAACCCCAAGCATGGGTGAGGGGCGTTGAAGTCCCCTAAGACCAGGAGGGGATCACGTTGCGAGATTCGAGTGGCAGCGTGGAGAAGTTCCTCGATCGCGTGGAAGTTCTGTCTGGGAGGGCTATATATGTTTAGGATGTACGTGCTCGGGTGGAGTGGTTGATGGGGCAGCAGTTCGACAAACGTGTTGGGGATGTCCTGATCGAGCGAATGCGCCTGGGCAGGAAGGGAGCTGTGCACCAGTACTGCCGTCCGATGAAGGGTGTCTTGCGTGTAGGTTTGGTATCCAGGAAGAGTAGGGTGAGGAGTGTCTGCTTCTTGCAGCGCTAGGATATCGGAGTGAGACAAGGTGAGGTAAAGTGCTAGCTGAGATCTCTTGTTGTTGTAGGAGCGACAGTTCCACTGTAGTATCGAAAGTCCGGTCGTCTGGCGGTTTAGTCATAATACGGGTGATGCTTGGATTTCTTGGGGAGATGAGAGGAGTGAAATGATTCTGTTGTGCTTCGGAATGCTAGTTCTAGCTTCGCCTGTCTGTCAGTGAGGAGTCCTTCGCATAACGGGGTAATCATTGCTGTGTGTGATTCTGTGATCTGTTTGACAGTTTGAGAGAGTTTCTCTTCAATGTTGGCAAGTATTCGTTCCAGGTCGATGGATGGTGGTGGGGAAGGGGGCAGGGGCTTTTGCCGCAAGGTTTTGGATTTGCTTGGTGATTTCAGAGAGCTGCTGGAGGACCTCGTTGGTTTTCTGTTGGATGTGTGTAATGACTTGAGCGATAGTGAAAGGGGAGAAGGGTGGTGGGGAGTGGGGAGTGGATGGAGCAGAAGGAGAGTGAGAAACTTTGGCTGACCAGCTTACCGGTTGGATGTCTGGCTGGGATGCTTGTGGCGGTGGCCGTTTTGTTTGGAGGGGGTGCAGGGTCGGAAAGTCCTCTTGAAAGTCGAGGGGGCTGTGCTTCGAGTTTGGAGTGGTTTAATCTTGGCGGCGCTTAGGAGCGGCAGGAAGGTGGCGTTTCGGACAGTCCTTACTTGCATTGATATGGGGCGCGTTGCACAATTTGCATTGAGGCTGGCAGGTGTGGTCCGCAGCTGGATCTGAAGTATCACAATTCGTGCACAGTGGTCGTTGTGGATGAGGGCAGACGTCTAGCAGATGGCCCATCTCGCCACATTGCTTGCACACTTGAATGACACGCCGATATGGTCGACATCGGATCAGCTCGCAGTTGAATTTCACGTAATAAGGCACACTGGTACCATTAAAAGGGAGGAAATGCCGATTTGGAGCGGCCCATAAGGCGTGCATGAATCAGGTATGGGCGGTTTGTATCTAAGTAGTCCAGAAGCTTCTCAGGAGTGATGTCGTCGGGGAGGCCGTGTATGACCCCCGTGACGTCCCTGGGGGTGGCTTCATGTACGCAGTGACTTCCATCTGTGTTGTTCGGAGCGGGATGCTTGTGAGTTGCGCGAGCCTGTCGGCGACATACGGTTCTGGTGTGCCAATCACAAACAAGTTTTGTTGAGGTTGTACTTGCAATGTGATGAGGGCACGAAATTGCTCGTCTTGGATTCCACTGGCTTGGGAGAGGCCTTGCGTTATGTCGTGATTGGAAAGGTCTTGAACCCGGTGCCCTTTTTGCGGCCGGAAAACAGTGACGTAGTGGGTAGATGGAATTCTGGGCGGAGGTATGAGGGGCTTGGTCGGGGTGGGTTTGGGAGTCTCTGGAGTACCTTCCAGATTGTCGTTGCGGTGTTTATACTTGCAAGAGGCCACAGCCTCTAACCATGGGCTGGGGGCGTGAATAGTGCGCCCGCTGAGGGCGTCGTAACTGATGGAAGGGTGGTCACTTGGTTGAGTGGTGTTGCCGGGGGCGGCCGCGTTGGTGGTGCCCATTGGTGCACGTGCGGCGGCGTTGTGCGAGGTGTCTACGTCGCAATCCATGGAAGGAGTGTCCGTTGGCTGAATGACGTTACCAGGGTCGTTCGCGTTAGAGGCAGCGTTGTGCGAGGTACCTGCGTCTTCGTGAGGCATTATTGCGGACAGCTGAGCGCGCCCGGTGCGGGCGACGTGGCAGGAGAGAGGCGCAGGTGGCTGCGCTGCGCCGGCTTGGGAGGATGGCGACCGCACTCACTAGGCCTGGTGGCGAGGCCTAGCAGTGGGGCCGGCGTGGTCAGTTGAGAAGGTCCCGTTGCCGAGCTGTCTGGTGAGTGACAAGTCCAGACGGAGTGTCCGCAGGTTCCCGCTGATGTAAGGAGCCCATTGGTGTAGTCAGCGAATGGCCAGAAGCGGTAGATCGGGTTTGGAAGAGCTTAAAACGGGAGCCGAAACAAGCCGTGTTCGACTGTGTTGGCCCCCTGGCGGCCGATCAAAAGCAGACAAACACGACAAACAGCACCGCCGACACTCAGGCCGGCGAGCGGGCACCACCACGCGGGGAGCACTGGGTTAATTCGCCGCGTGTCGCGCCATATACAGTGTTCCCTGCGAGTGAAACCCTCCGTGCCTGCTTCCCCCCCCCCCTCCCCCTGTCGCCGCCTCCGCCGCGTTGGGAGTTTATTGTCGCGCACGCCGCGAAAGAACCGTTGGCTGGTAGAGGTAGAAAGCTTGAAGGAGGGGAACATTGCAAATTTGACAGACACGAGAAGGAGGAGACGACACGCACAGCGCTGCGTGTCGTTGCTACGGACGACCGGGCAGCCGCGCGGATGACCGGGGGTCGTTGCTGCAGACGACCGGAACAACGCTGCTGCGGACGACCGGGCAGCCACGCAGCGCAGCGCAGCGACTTCCTGTCTCGTGTTCGTCCGACAGAAAAACTAGTTCCTGAAAGACCCCCACCTTGATAAAAACGCGTTGCGAAATAGATGCCGAAGTTATTGGTAAATACAGATATTAGTTGCCAATTATATACAAGAAAAGCTTGAGCATGGGTATTTTTTAAAGAAAACAGTAATTGTACCGACAATCTAGATTACGGCATTTAAGGCAATTTAAGGGTTTACGGTGGACATACAGCTGCCGTGGGGTTGTGGGCGCCCTAATTTTACGGTTTGTTCTGAGGCCGCAACCACTTGCAGCGTATTTTTCGCGCTTTCGCGCGTCGACATAGCCCCGCGTTGACGGCATCGGCGAAATGCACGGCGACGTGAGCTGACGCGGGAGGAGGAGGAGCAGGAGAAAACTTGACTGAACATGTAGATCGAGCTTCGAAGTGGGCGGGGTCCTCAGTCAAAACTCCGTTGGTGCGGCCTGCCGTATTCGCCCTTTCAGGGATCCAAAGGTGTTTACTTAGGTCCGAGCTGACAAGTTCACTCTCCCACTGCTCCTATGTAGCTAGGCCGATGTCTATGCTTCTCGCCAGATATCAGCGTCGACGCAGCGCCAGAAAGCATCCGAAAGCAGGCGACATTGTCCGGATTCCATGTCCATCTCCTGGTTTGGGGTCATTACGTTCGCAGAAAACACATTTTTTTAACAGGCGGTAAAGTGGTGCCTTGAGGCAAATTACAAGCTATTTCTGTTCGAAACGGCGCCTTCCTCCGTGGCTAGCTTGGCTTTCATCGGGGAGATCGGGGGCTTGGGAGAGCTTTTTGCGAGTTAAATACGGGAGCTCTGGCTACATCGCTTGTAGTGTTAGCATGATGGGCTTGTCTGCAAGATCGGTGCGTAACGAACAAAGTTTATCAACGCCAGAAATCTAGCGGTGCATTCAAATTCATTCGCGGCTACCGTAGCTTGCATAGGGGTAACGATGAAGCGAAATAGATTTTCTTGGCTTAAGTAAGGGAGCTTTGGTTACATCACTTGCAGTATTAGCATAGTTGACCTCTCCTCCAAGATCGGTGCGGAAGAAACAAGCGTGAGCACTGCCGAAATTTGTCAAATACGACCAAAACGAATCGCCCGACAATATTCGTTGGAAACCTCTGTTAGGGTACCAAATTCTTGGGTCCTCGCATTGTTTTCTGGCGTGGTCGAGTGGGTTGGAGCTTGTGTGTTGGTGTTGTGTCTTGAAAGTCTACGGTTCGAATCTTGGCAAAACCTCCCATATTTTTTAGTTTTTTTTTTGCAATGACGGTGTCATCGACTTTTTTTTTCAAGGCAAAAAATGCAGATTACTTTGCCGTTTAACCTACAAGTGATGTTTACGGTACCCTCAGTATCAAGGCAGCCCCGAAATTTGCTTTGCTCACACTTTGAATTCATGAAGCTGCAGTCGGTACGTAACATCAAGGTTAAATCAAGTAGCAAGGAAAGTTGTGCTAATTACGTCTTCGTTCATCATCCTATCTTATTTTGTTAAGATTTTACGGCAATGATTCCCGCACCCCCCCAGAAAAAAAAAATTGGCGACGTATCTGCTCCTTTCGTTGCAAATGCCGTCAAAAGACGATAGTCTTTATCAGCTTTTGCGAAGTAAATGCCTCCCTTCGCTTTCCCGCTCACCTCTCATGTTGGTCCTCTTGCGCCGCGCTCCTCCCAAGGTAAAGACGCCAAAGGTTTGCTTAAATCACTTTAAATATCCCGCGTTCCACTGCTAGAGTGTACTAGAAGTTTTAGAGTGGCCCGAGCGGCGGCCTCTCCCATTGCTCCGCCGGGTCGACTTTCGCGCAGAAAATAAAACCGGTGTAGCGGCGGCGCTGCTGTCGTCAACAACTGAACAGCCGGCGCTCCCCGGCACTAGCTCCCAGCCTGCGCGCGGCAATATTTGCGTTGCTCGCTGCGGTGTTTTGCGCTTGCGAAGCTGATTTATTTTGGATTATGAGGTTTAACGCGCCGGTGCTACACAGGCGATGAGGGAAGCGGTACTGGAGGGCTCCGGATTAATTTTGACCACCTGGGGATCTTTAACGTGCGCCGAAATCTCGAAGACACGGGCGTTTTTCGCTCTTATCCTCCATCACAAAAGCAGCTGCCGTGGCCGGGAATCGAACCTGCGCCTTTGGTCAGCTTATTTAGGAAGTAGACGCAGAAACGTTATGACTCCGCTTGAGCAAACTTTAAACTAGTACGGCCCGCAATAAAATTACCTACCTCCTCCTCCCCCCCCCCCCAAAGATAATTCTCGTTAATTGTTGATATACGGTAATTTCTCGTTAACTCAGTCGTAAAATAGCTGAAAATTTTTAGATAAAGCGCGGAGTTTCGACTATTAAGAATCGTTCTTCGAATATTTGTACTGTTAACCGTGCAATAAACGTCGTTCCTGCCTTTATTCTAGCGCTATGATGAATATTTGTGGGGTTTAGAAGAATATTACTGGAATAATATATTCTGGCCAGAACTAAGCAACGTGCTAGGACACAGTCCGCAGTCCTGATGACTTCGAAGCATTACCCTATCTCCTGGCAAAAAGCTTAGAAACCTTTAATAAATTTGTATTATGCTAAGTCAATGCAGAAAATTTGTAGCCAGGTCCCTGAAATAACAGCTAGCGCTGCTAACAAAAGCACTATTGCACAGGGGAGATTTCGTAATGAAGACAAAATAATTCGCAGGAAAAAGAAACTTTTATTATTGCAGAAGAAAGAACTGTGTTGCGCTCGGCTGTTTCGCGTTCGCATCTGCACCCCAGAAAAGCGTACCCGAGAATTCTCAACGCATCGCATGAATGGTGGTCGCCACCGCTACATTCTATCTTGTTACAAAGCAGAGCAGCATGTATGTTGTTTCTGCCGTTGTAGGCACTTCTGGAGGCTCCTCCTCGTCCGCATGATCAGCTGCGTCGTCCACAGCTTCTCAATGATGTACGCGCCAGACAGCATTAATTCCGGTAACGGGGACGCGTAGTCCGCGTAAACTAGCTTGCACTTCACGATCGCGTTCGGTGAGTAGTGGGAGTAATCATACGAACGGGGACCTTATCAGCTGCCTGCAGCGGACTTTGCCTTGTGTCCTCTCTGCCAGTATTCGAGATATCCGTGGTCCTCCGAAAAAAACGCTTGGAGATAAAGCGGGCAAATGCATAGCGCCTTTGGGAGGTAAAAACACGGCTGAGAAAAAGTTTCGAGAAGATATTTTGAGATATAGCAGAATTCGAGTTAAAGAAGGATTTGACGGACAGGCACCAGGAATGGTTTTCCCTTCCCCTTCTTGACTCTGCGCATGAAGCGAAAGCGGCGGGGCGCACAATTTATGCTGCAAAAAGTTTACTGTTTTTTACGTTCCTGTTGGAACAAAATACCAAAAGCCTTCTTCTGGGATACCCCTACCGTTGATGCTTGTACTGTTGTTAGTGGGCTTTCTTATTTTATTAACCTGCTATGTCGCATGCAGGCCCTTGGTAAGGAAGTGTGCACTGAAAACGAAGTGCCATCTGCAGGACCAGACCTACATGCCAGGGGACGATGCCGCTGTGTTACTACCTCTTGTAATTTGGGGGTACTTCTGAATCCTTCCGCGCATTTTTTTAAAGTTTATTAGCGATCTCTAGACGTTTTTACCAGTTGCTTCAGCGACAAGGAGCTCCACCATGACAGCGTTATGGATGTGCTGCAGCCTTATTCACAACAAACACCTTAACGGTGTTGGTTGCGACCAGCACGTGAGACCTTGACAGCAATTTGGTTTGGTTCTGTATACATCGTGACACGATTCATTTCTACATAAAATGTCTAAAATTTCTGTGATTACATGCGAAGGTGGGAGCAACACCTTAAACTTAGCCGTTGCTAATGATCGAGGGCGAGTTATGAAAATGCGTTGGCCAAAAATGTCAATTTAAATCTCCATGTTAGCGTTATCCTAAACCTTTACATGTGTAGACTTTGTGCATGATTTCCGGCGTTACATTTCATTTGCTGGGCTATTGAAAATGAAAACAAAATGTGTATTTAATTGTTCCAGTTCTTTATTTGAACCTCCATGTTAGCGTTCTTGAACCTTTACCTCTAACGTGTTAAATGTCATTTTTGTCGCGGTCAGTATATTTTCTGATCTATGTTTTGCATAGGTTTTATGTGCGTGTAACTGCACCCTCAGCATACTTGTGAATTAAATTTGTGTTAATTTGAACTCCTTTCTTGACCGAATCAGGTGAAAGGTGGTGCGATTAATAGAACTTTGCGGAATAGTTCTATGAAAGACGGTCATTGGGACAACTGAGCTAACTACTGGACTAACCCCTTTTTGTTAAAAGATATCTCGCTTGCGCGTGTCATTTTCTGTTCGGCCACCATGGTGACCCGTAATTATCCCAGTCGGGCCACTGCTTAAATACTGCTATAATAACAACTCACGCAATAAAAAACAAACGCAACTTATGATATTAACCCACATAACTGCAGTCCGAGCGTAAATTGCAAGGCAATAACTAAGGAATTATTCTGAGAAGCTATATCCCAGTCCTCATATCTTTCGTGTCATGTCCATCAAGCAGCACAATAAGGACACAATCATAAAGCAATCATGAACTGGTTCGTGTTACGCAATTGAACGCAAAATACTTTTTGATGGGAAACTGGAATAGCAAAAATGGTCGCTGCAATTACTTTATTTACAATCCGTTACGAATGCTGCACCGAAGGAAAATCCGTAATTTTCCTTGTTGTCGAGCGGGAAAGGCAAAACTAACGCAAAATGAGCTGCAGCGTTTATTTTTCATTTCGTTACCCACAGTCCGCTGTACCTACAGTACATTTCAGCAATTGGACGACCCGCAGAACAAATTTCCAGCGCTCCGCGCGTAAAGCGCTTTCCTGGCCCGGCCGGCCACGCGGCCGTGCGCGCGGCCAGCCGCCGCTTTCGCTTTCAATGGTCGTTGACTACAGCGCCCGCCGCTATTTTCTGCGCGAAACGAGCACCTCTCCGGGCGGCCGGTCGGGCCACTCTAAAACTTCTAGTACACTCTAGCACTGCTACAAA
The DNA here is from genome assembly GCA_013339765.2 of Haemaphysalis longicornis. Classification (NCBI taxonomy): domain Eukaryota; kingdom Metazoa; phylum Arthropoda; class Arachnida; order Ixodida; family Ixodidae; genus Haemaphysalis; species Haemaphysalis longicornis. Next base: position 149,077 of record CM023449.1, on the reverse strand, counting down.
CCGGGTGTCTCGATGCGAACGCTGCCGTACGGCGAAGACGCGCGTTAGTCGAGGCGCCCTACTTCAAAGTTTTATAGAACCGCGTTTCCGTACTCCTCGTGCGTTGCAAGAAGAACGTGGAACCATTAGTGGAACCTTTCGTAACTCTTGCCACTTGATTTCTTCAAATGCCGCCAGAAGCTATATGGCGCGGGTGACAGCAGGCGACGGCGGCAGTGATATTTTTTTCTCAGTTGATGAGTATTTTACCGTATAAACCGGATTATAGGTCGATCCGGTATATAGGTCGACCCCCTACCTTGAGGTGGGAGAAGTTGAACAAAAAAATAATTCCGCCCAGAAGCGCACTCACAATGTCTATATTTATTTTCGACGCCCGTCCGTCACTGCCACTCACTATGCTGCGGAAGCCACTCGTCCGAGCTCTCAGAGTCGTCCGAGGATGACTGCTTCGCACTGTCATCTTCCATGCCATCAGGCGCGTTGCTGATGGAGCACTTCCTGAACGCTCGTGTAACCATGTCGTCGGGCAGCGACTGCCCAGAGAAGGACACCCAGCTTGACACGGTCGCAACCGGCCCGTATAGGTCTTTTTGTTGTCGCCGGCTATCCACTCATTGTACAGTTCGCGGAGCCGGTCCGCGCATGGCCTCCGGAGCGATCGTGAGCGAAGTTCCCGGACGAAGTCTGCCACTTTGTTCTCCAACTCGGGGTGCACCTCTTGACGTCCACAGAAACGATCGGTTTCGGGGGTTGCACGCGCACAGCTTAGCTTTCTGGCTCCGCCAGTACCGCACACTTTTCTCTGAAACGCCTAACTGGCGTTGCGCCGCCATATTCCCATTCTGCTCGGTGACTCAATCGCCGTCAGCTTAAACGCCGCGGTGAACTGGCGTCGACTGCCGCCACTCATCTCGGAACAGAGACGAAATGTACGCACGCACGCGGATAGACGAGTAAAAAGACGAAACTAGAGAAAAACGAATCAAATAAAGGCCTGATAGAGCGAGGTGAGCAGTCCGACACGAATGGCGATGGCGATTGGCGACGGACTATGGACCAACGTTATTAGAATAAGCTAGTAACGTTCTACGGACCAACGTTATTAGAATAAGTTTATTCTAGTAACGTTGCTACGGACTACGGTTGCACATTGTTGCCAGACAACGATTTACATTCTGCCAATGACCGTATATAAGACGAGGGGTGACTTTTGGGCGGAAATTTTTTTGAAAAAAAAACTCGCCCTATATTCCCGGTTTATACGGTAAGCTCGCCAAAATCAAGCAAGTATGATTTTTTATAAAGGAACGGTGCAAATACACATCGTGTATTAATTTGTTGTCTTATATATGCGTAATTTCCTGTTGTTGTTCTCAAAATATTGACAGGTATGAACTTACACCGGACTTAGACGGCACATTTAGCTGTGACTATATGAGACTATTGGCGCTGGCATTGTTTTGGCGTTGGCCAGGTAGCTAAATCGAGGCACAGACAAACAGACGGACAGACAGACAGACAGAGAGAGAGAGAGAGAACAAACTTTATTGAGCATTCTAGAGCCGTTTAGGCGCTTGATGGGGTGGTGCCCTCTTCTCGGGCCCCATATGTTTCCAGGTACTCCTGTCCTCTGGTGATCAGCGCGATCTGTTCTTCCAGGCAGGGCTAGACAACAAGGTCTCCCATCGCTCAGGGTTGATGTGAGGGGAGGGGGGAGGGGTAAACTTGGGAAATTGCACTCTCCTATTATGTGCTGGAGTGTGCCCAGTTGTCTGCAGTTGGGACATTCTTTCTCATATCTATCCGGGTAGAACTTGTTTCGGAGGTAAGGGTGGGGAACGACCCGGCTTGGATCTGTCTGTATATGACTTGCTGCGCTCTGCTTAGAGAATGGTGTGGTTCAGGATATCGCTTCCTCCCTCTTTATAGTGATTGACTATGTCCCTTGTAGCTCGTTATGGGTAGCTGTTCCTGCCCCTCTGCCCGGCTGATTAGTTCTCGGGCCTGTTGGTGGGCAAATTCATTGCCCTCCACCGAAGAGTGGGCTGGCACCCATATTAGCTCTATTTTGTGGCTTGGTGGTACTTTCCTTTGGAGGATTCTCACTGCCTTATAAGAAACCCATCCTTTTCTGAAGTTCCTATATGCTTTTTGGGAGTCCGTGACTATTTTTGTCGCTTTTGGTTGGGTCAACGCTACGGCAATTGCTATTTCCTCAGCTTCCTCTGGGCTTGGTGTGATGACTGAGGCACACGTGATGAGCTCGTCCCTTCCTGTTATTGCAATCGTTGCTCTCATTGAGTGTTTCGGAAGTGAGGCGTCGGTGTACGTCACTCCTGTTTCTTTAATTAGAGACTCGTTTAGGGTCTTCGCTCTGGCCTGTCGTCTTCCTTCGTTTCTGTCCGGCTTCATGTTTTGAGGTAACGGTTTGCTATCCACCGTTTCGGCCCATGCGCGCGGTATAGGGCCTTTGTTTTGACGATAAGCTTCTTGCCATCCTATTTTATCTAGGACGGCTCTTCCCGCTTTTGTTTGGCTCAGTCGCACCCTTTGGTTTGATAGGTGCGCTTCGATCAGTTCGGAGACCGTATTATGCTTGGCCATTCCCAGTAGCTTCTCGGTGGATGAGTGTATCGGAATGCCCAGCGCGAGCTTCGTAGCTTTTCTAATAACTGTGTCCAGTTGGTCCCTTTCGTTTTTCAAAAGCTGGAGGTAGGGAGCTGAGTAGGTGATTCTCGAAATCACAAAGGCTTGGACAAGCCTGAGGGATTCCTCTTCTTTGAGTCCTCTTCTCTTATTTGTGATCCTTCTAATCATGTTCATGATTTGTTCGGATGTGCTCTTGAGCTTTCTGAGTGCGGTTGCTACCATTCTCTGTATCGGACTGATTGCTCTTCTTTGAGTCTCTTCTCTTATTGTGATCCTTCCATGTCATGTTGTCGGATGCTCTGAGCTTTTGAGTGCCGTTCGGGCTTTACCATTCTCCTGTATTATTAGGCCAAGGATCTTGACGTGAGTCGTCGGTGTGATGCTGCAGTCGTCTATAACTATGCTTATGTTTCTCTTGTCTGCCTTTTTGGGTCTTGGCTGTATCACTAATAGCTCTGATTTTTGCGGTGAGCAGCAGAGACCGCAGGTGCTTGCATATTCCTGGACTATGTCCGCTGCCCTTTGGAGTGTTTCCTCCATCCACCCTTCTGAGCCCGCTTGCGCTGTCCAGACCGTAATGTCGTCCGCATAAAAGGCGTGATCTATTCCTTCTATTTTCTCTAGTAATGCTGGTAGAGGTAGAAGCGCCAGGTTGAAAAGCAGCGGTGACAGAACAGACCCTTGCGGAGTTCCTCTGTCCCCTAGTGCTATAGGCTGTGACTTCTCCTCCCCAATCTTGATTATAGCAGTCCTATTGCTGAGGAAGTCTTTGACGTAACTGTAGATTCTTTCCCCGCAATTCGTGTTATTCAGACTGCGAAGAATGCTCTCGTGCGTCACATTGTCAAAGGCTCCCTTGAGGTCAAGGGTTAATATTGCCCTCGGGTCTGGTTCTTGGCCTTTTTGATGACTAATTCATTTAGTTGCAGGAGGACATCCTGGGTGCCCAGGTGTTCCCTGAAACCGTACATGGAACGACGGCATCCGATCAGTGGCATCAAGGTGTCTCTGCAGCCTTTTCAGGATCATGCGCTCGACCACTTTTCCCACACACGACGTCAGAGAGATGGGCCTCATGTTATCGACGTGTGGAGTCTTGCCTGGCTTCGGTATGAACCGTACCTCTGCTTCCTTCCATTCCTTGGGCAGTGACCCTTCGTTCCAGGCCTTGTTTATATATCCTAAGAGCTCACTTCGACTACCGTCGCTGAGATCCTCAGCAGTTTGTAGGTAATGGCGTCCTTCCGGGGCGCTGGCTTGGTTGCTCTCATCGATCGCTGTTACCAACTCCAGATCGGTGAAGGGTTGGTCCAAGTCCGGGTTTTCCCTTCCCTCGTATCCGGGTATCGGTGCTCCCGACTTTTCCGTTTTCAAATACTTGTCTTTGAGCACCTCTATCAGGCGCTTGCTGTCTCCTTTAAAATTATTCAGCGTGCGTGCGAGATTTCGATTGATCGCACTTTTGGTGTTCAGAGGGTCAATGAGGTGCCGTAGGAGGCTCCATGTTTTCCTCGCAGACAGGGTTCCCTGGAGCCCGTCGCATATCCTTAACCAATTTCTTTACAGAGCTGGCCTGCGTATTCTGCCGCCTGCCTATTGAGCTCGTGTATGCGCTTTCGTAGCTTTCTATTGCGCCTTTGCCGTTTCCATCTCTTGGTTAGCGCGTGTCTCGCCTCCCAGATGTGAGCCAGCTTGTTGTCCACATATGGGGTTTGTATTGTGGTGGCTATTTTCTGGGTATATTCCTCCACCCAGTTCAGGTGTTTTTTGGCCCAGTCTTGGTAGTTCCCAGTTCCCTGACCATCTTCGTATTCAATCTCTGTTCTTCTTCTGAGGCGATCCCAGTCGGTGATCCTGGCCTGTCCTAGTTTTGCCCTGAAGTATTGTCCCCTGATCTTCAAGGAGATGATGTCATGGTCTGATCCGAGGTTAGTGTCTAGATTAGCCCAGGTGACGTCCAAGTCTCCTATCAGAAGTGATAGGTCCGGCGTGGTGTCTCTGGCCGTGCTCGTGCCTATCCTGGTGGGGGTCTTCAGCTCGTTTAGTATTGTAGCGTTATGTTTTTCTATAGCGTTCATGAGGTGCTTGCCCCTTCTCGACTGGAAAATCGCCTAATATCAGCGTCGGTATAGCTTTTGCTACTCGGATGCAATCCAGCATGGTGCCTTCGATGTCCACGTCCTTTTTAGACGGTCGGCAGTAGGCATTTAATATAAATATGTTTTTACTGCTGCCTATATCCCTGCTGTGAATTTCTACTAGCACGTGTTCGCACCCTCTTTGGGTTGTCATGTGTTGTGTTGCCGCTACGTTTTTTGTAACCAAGGTCGCCGTGCTCTTTTCACTTGGGTCCGTATACGTAACGTACCCCGCCAATTTGGGCCTCTCGTTGGTTTCTTGTAGTACTATAACATCTGGTTTCTGTTCCAGTGTTTCGATGTATAGATGAAGCTCGCTTAATTTGTTCTTTATACCCCTGCAATTCCATTGATAAATCGTTGTCAAGCTTTGTTTGTTTCTATTCTTCTTCATTGTCTTGAGGGGTGTTACCTTCTGCGGGATTAGTTCCATGGTGCGGTTTGCTGTGGAGCGCGGTCTTGTGTGACTTCCTCATTACTAGTGTCGTGTGTTTGAGCTTTGCATCGAAAGTCGACATTCTTGAGACACTTGGTTATACTTGGCTTCTAAGTTATCTAGTCTTGACGTAAGGTTTCCCATTTGCTCGGTAAGAATTCCCACTTGATTGTTGGTCTCAGCCTGTTGATTTGAAATTTGAGACAGCATGTTCATGATGGTTTGCAGGGTAGGTTCTGGTTGCTGTGGTATAGTCGGATGCGTTGCTTGGGACGGAGCCGGTTCTATCCTGTCGGCCTCCATTGCCTCACCTTGCGGTAGTTCAGGGAATGGGTGTCTCTCTTAGCTACCTTTCTCTTGGTACTATCCTCCGATTTCTCGGTTCTGTCGCGTGCCTCCATGCGCTCCATGAGCGCTTTAATCTGTTGGTTTTGTTGTGCTATAAGCTTCTTAAGCTCGGCACATTCCTTTCTAAGTTCAGAGCATTCTTTGCAATTGCTACTGAGAGGGGAGGGGGTGAGAGGGGGGAATTCTTTGTCGTTGCTGTGAGCGACAGAAGACCCAGTTGCCCAACCCACCTGTTTTCCGGCGATCCGCTTCGGCGTACTGCTCCTAGTCTTCGACCTCGAGCGGGACTCGCGCCTGCGAGCCTTGGTGTCGGCGCCTGGCGATGACGTCCTCGAACCTGGTCTCGAGGCACAGCTATTGCTCCGTCTTCTTTCTCTCCCCCTGGAGAGTGAGCGCCGGCTCTGGCGCTCTTGGTGAGGGGGCGACGACTTCCGCGCAGCTGGCGTCTCCTCTCGATTTGGCGGTGTTCTGGAACTTTCTTCGTAGGCTGACCTTTGGCGCTCCCATCTTCCGCTTACGCACGACGTATGGGGTGTCTCGGGCCTTGCATGCTTTGCCTGTGGAGGTCTCCTCCACATAGCTGCACTTTGGCGTAGTCCGTGGTTGTGGCTTCCCCCCCGGTTCTGGATTCCGCAGCCGCGGCAGATACGGTTCGTCGGATTTGGGCAAACGTCCATTCTGTGCCAAGCGGCCACATTGAAAGCACTTGTCAATTTGCTTTCTGTACAGTAGCATTCCACCAGCAGGTTGCCGTACTTGACGTAATTTGGCACTTTCCCCGCGAAGGCTATGACGACCGACAACGTTTTGCCGATTCTGTTGGCCTGCAGGGCTGTCGGGTTAAATTCATGGACGATAAAGTCGTTTATCTCTTGGGCCGAATCCGTGAGGGGAACCCCTCTGATGACTCCTTTCACTGTCCCGTGAGGTGCCGATACGTATGCACTAACGTCGTGCGCGGCGCCGTAGACCGTGAGCTTCGACACTGCCGCGTAGCGGTCGGCGTTTTCTTTCTTTGGGGTACTGACGATGACGATGTTTTTTGTTTGTTTGGACATATGACGTCTCTCTTGGCTTCTTCTCTGCTGACGTCAGCGGCAACGGTGATGGCGCGGCTAATTTCAAAGCGTGATACCACACTGACGTCGAGGCCCCCCCTCGGTCTCATGATGACCTTGATATCTTCTTTAGGTAGCTCGGGCATTCTCGCGGCCTTGAGGATCTTGCTCTTGAAATTATTAGCCGGCCGACGAGATGAGTCGGCTTCCCTGGTGGGCTTACTTGCTCGGGTGTTGGCCATTAGGCTTCGTTCTCGTTGCTGTTGTTGCAGCGCTTGAAGTTTTTCACCTGCCACTTGCCAGCCTTGAGCTCTGGTCACTTGGTCCGGTTGAATTTCCTCACCGTCGACTTCAATTCGCATGGCGCCGGCCATGTTTCTTTGGATCTTGATGAAATAGGTCCACCCTGAAGGTCCGCGCCGGTGACAACTCCGGCGTCAGGCCTAGGCGTCCACGAACACGCCTAGGCGCAGCGGCGACTTCGGCCGGCAGGCCCAGCTGGCGTTAGGCTTAGCGCCGGTCGGCGTGGCGATTCCAGAAAAAGAGTCCGTAAATGCACGAAAAATGGTCCCCTACCTTAAAGTCGGGCATCCACCTTTTCCTCTCAACTTCGCGGATCACTTGGGGAAAAAAGTTGGGGGATTCAAGTTGAATTATCGGCGTAATCATCGAAAATCGACAGAGCCGAAGTGAAGCACGTCCGATCGGCTCCCGCACGTGAGCACGCCGACAGACAGACATACAGACATACAGACAGACCAAAATTTCTGGGTTTAAGTAGCCCAAGAAAGACTATCTCTTTAAAACCTTACAAGTTTCGTTGGCAACGTCGTTTGTAAACGAATTTTGCACTGAGTTCCTGCCTCTTTCCGTGGGGTTCGGTATTGGGCTACTGCTTTGAAGGTCAAAGGTTCAATGCAATAGTGGTGGATTACAATACTTTGCACAAAACCCCTCGGTACAAAACCCTTACAAACACATACAAAACCCCTCGGAACTTCAATACAGTACGCCTGCAGAGAGTTTGAAAATAACGTATAGCAGATATAGCTAAAATAATGTAACTGCGATAGACCTGTTCGAAGTAAAAACGGACATGCAAGCAACATCTGAACAACGTCAGTAAAATATGTCTAAATACCGTCCCAAATGAAGCGGCAGCAACATGGAGAGTACGTCTTTAGCAAAGTTGAAAGAACGTCCGATTTAAGGTACCAGCAACGTTCTCTCAACATCCAAAAATTTTAATAAAATATTTTACGTTGTACGGATGTCTAATAGAGATACTGCTGGGACATAGACGTTCGGATCTTTTTGGGACGTCGCAGAGATGTTAGGTGTTTGCTGGGATAACTTGTCAGGACACCGCAGGGCAAGCGTGACGTGGTTCCGGTAGCAACAAGCACTGTGGGACCGAAGCCGCTCCTCTCGTATCTGGTTCCCCGTCCCCGGCAAACCTGACGGCACGGAGGATATGGACGTTATAGTTCACGCGCCGGCTCCTACCCCCGCAGCACCACCAGTACCACCCGTGCCGCTTGCGAGACCCTAGGTGGTGGTAGCTGAATCAAAGGGCGCGCGATAAAGTGCATGGTCCAAGGAAATCAAGTTGCAGGAACTCCTAGGATCTCCGATTACGACACGGACGTCGCACAGTACGTGCCTGAATCGCCGAGCAGCAGTATGCGTCTAGTAATATAAAATGCTAAGAAACCCTTCCTAGAGACCCTGCTCCGAAGTACAACCCAAACGTGCACACTCCGGTAGCCCTTAACACAAAAACTGGGAGGAGTAATTATGATCCAATGGAACTGTAGAGGCCTGCTCTAAAATCTTGCAGATGTGTACGGGATACTACATTCCAACGAGCCAAGTGTCATGTTTGTAGAATAAATTCGGCCTAATAGAAAAAGGAGGGAGGTTCTTAACAGTTATATGGTATTTAAAATGACGGAAATGGCTGCACACACTCTTCAGCCGTTGTGACCATAGTCGTGTGAAAATTGTTGCTGTGCACACTAGTAATTTGAACACTATCTTTTGTGCTGAAGGAATTTGTACAAAGGTATTCAATTGGTCATGACTGGCATTCTCCCTTTACATTGCTTTTGATTTTCAGCTTTTAAGTTCTGATTTCGATTTGCCAAAACACCTTATCCTTATAGGCGACCGGACTACGCGTAGCCCTTTTTCGGGCCCTTCCCGCGTGGATGCCCCTGGTCTCACAATTGAAAGCATATTAACATCCTACATTTACAGACTACTAAGAGCCTACATACCATGTTAAAATACAAAGGGTCACCGGCTATGAATAGGCCCTTTGCAAAATACTATCAGGCATAGCGGACAAGCGGAAGCCCAGTCGCGCAACAATGCGCGCGGCCATGATGAAGGAAACAGAGTGATTGTGGCGGTTTCTTGGCTCAGCGCGCTCACGCATCGCCTAAGCTCGGCCTTCACTGACTCGCAGTATTGGTGTACCGGATGATATGGCGCCTGCGTCGCGGGGAGTGGTCTTTTCTGTCACCGGGTGGGACACCACCCTCTCTAGTATACCGCGTTTGAGCGACGAGCGCATCCCCGCCGTTTGTAGAGGCGCGCGCAGCAGTGAGTCGGCATGACTCCTGCAGAACTCCTAGCCCCATGGGGTGATAAAATCAAAACAGGAAGCAACAGCTCAGAAACCTATCCGATCAGACTGAACTCCGAGGTGACTACGAGTGGCTCTAAAAGAGTGCCGCGCAATGATGGAACCACGTTACCGTTATCATACTCCACGTTTGCGAATGACCTCTGTGTTGTCAGCATGAAAGCTCGCGTATGTACTATGCTGCCAACTTTTCTTAAAAGGGTTTATTGGGCTCAGCTCACCGCCGTGTCTCGGCATGCTGTAATATTCGAAGTTACATTGAACGCACCCAGTTCGTCACGGCGCGGTCTGTCGCCAAAATGCCCCACGTCATTTTATATTGAGCTCGTCGTTTTGACAAAGAACTGGGATTTTGTCATTCATGGCCATAATTTCGTTTCGTTTCGTATGGACACTACCGGGGAGAGGCCGTCAAAACGTGGACGGCCAGCCTTCACAGTTGCTTTAGTTGGTGGGTTTCAAACTGTGCTTTCATTTTGTTATAGTGTAAATGTTTTTTTTACGCACGTGATTAGGCTCCGCGTTCTTTTCTGTGCTTTTTCCTTATTCGTATTTCTGACCACACCAACTGAGGTGTGAGTCGCGTCCACATATTTGCTATATTTGCTTGTTTCCTTTATTTACTACCCTGATAGTGTTCTGTATACTTTGAAATTCTTGCGTGTAGATTTAATGTGTGACTACGTTGTTGGCTTTTAGGTTCTTTCCTTGTTATCGTCTTCCGACTTAAACTTGTATTGCGAACCTCGTAGCCATTACTTGTTCTGCTGTGTTTTGTTACTCGCAAATTTGGGCTTTATGATCCGCAAAGCGTCAATTTTGTAACCCACTTCCTCAATTTCCTGCAAATGGCCTGTAAATCATTTTAAATAAATTGAAATATTGAATAACTACTAATTAAACGCCTATGTATTGTTCCTTCCGGCACAGTATTTATGCAAAAAATTTAATTATGTTCCTGCAAGTGAGGAACTTTATTTTGCACATCTGAAGCGGGGTAACCTTACTCCGCATTTGTAAGACCGAAGTGAAAAGTGTCATAGGTGCTGCAACAATAATAGACGAGCACCAAACTCACAGTTGGACGTGTCTGCAGTTTGTCCGGAGCTCCCTACAAACTTCGTCTAACACCGTTTCTTTAGATTATTTTTATCTCCACATAATCTGCTGTCGACGGTGTTCCTATTCGTATAATACAGGTAGGTGGGTGTGAATGTCAAATTTCTCAGTTTATTTCGCCTCAGGATTATCCGGCACCGTATTTTAATTTTAAAAAATGAAATGTAACGTTAATGTAACGACACGTTCCAATGTGCAAAGTGGAACTGGAACGCTTTCCTATTGCAATAAAGGAACTTGTAACGGGAACTCGTTTTAAAATCAGGAAGGAACGAGGAACGAGCTTTCGTTCCTCTTTTACAGTAACGTGTACAACACTAGTCCCTCTTTTTTCATACCTAATCAGGTGGTTTTAAATAAGTGCGGCTGTTATTATATGTTTTTATTGGCTATCTCGTTGAGGAATATTAGGCGACATGCCGTACGGCGAGTTCGTAAGCAGTGCCAAAACTGCCCCTTTTGTTGCGGAAACACTGGTATTGTTCCCGAAACGAACCAGTGGCAAAGCCGGCAGCACGGTTCTGAGTTCCAAAGTGGGCAGCCCAGATTTGAATAGCTTCTAGTTTGTTATGAATACCTTGGTATCCGGATCTCATGCATCAGCAGCATATTCTAGTATGGAGCGCACATTTGTTATGTAAAAAGCCTTCTTTGCTACCTGTGGTGCCGTTGAAAATTTCGTTTAATAAAATTAGGTACACGGCCAGCCATCATTGCTACGGTTTCGGTGTGTTTGGTCTTGGTAAGGGTTAATGAGAAAGTGAGGCATAGGTACTTAACACCATCTGAAAAAGCAATGCTTTCAGACTTTATAAAGTAAGTAGTTACTCTATTTCACAGCTTCCGGTTCAAACGCATTCTGTTCCATTTTGAGACGTTCAGTTTCATATTAAAATTTTCACACCACATAACAATACTGTGTAGGTGAAACTGCATGAGCATCGTCATTCGGATTGGTAGTATTCGTATTTAATAAACAGTCGTCAGCATACAGCCGTATATTGCACGAAACGTTTACGCCTATATTATAAATAAAAATTAAAAACAACCGGGGGCCAATGATAAAACTCCGGTGGGACTCCTCGGGCAAAGGTCGAGTTTGAGTCTATTTTGAGTTTGAGTACATTTTCAGTTCTGAGTACATTTTGAGTTTGAGTCCATTTTGAGTTCTGAGCACATTTTCAGTTTGAGTCCATTTTGAGTTTTGAGTGCATTTTGAGTTTGAATCCATTTTGAGTTTGAGTACATATTGAGTTTTGAGTATATTTTGAGTTCTGAGTACATGTGAGTTTTGAGTCCATTTTGAGTTTGAATACATATGAGTAGCCTAGCAGGCAGCTATGATTGCCTGTTAAGTTTCATGCGCCGCTGTGGGCTCGGAATTCAGGTTAGCTGCGGGTACGGCACCATTCGCGTTCCGTATGTTCGGCTGGGAGGGAGGGGGTGTTTGATTTCTTTTTGTTTCTTGTTGAATTTTTATGACCCTAAGAACTTGCTGTATACCCAGTTTTTGTGGCTGGGCGCGTGAGCGATAATTGACTGGTGAGGTCATAAAAAAGGGTTGTCGTAACTTTTCCTCCTCATGAATCCACTAAGAGGGTGGGAAAGGGTGGTGGGAAAGCAAACTGCGGCGCTTGCTTGCTGGTTGTTCGCCTGCTACTGCTAACGGCTTGATATACTAGGGGTAACAAAGGAGGAGGTGAGAGCCGGGGGGAAAAGGGGCCAGAGGCTGTCCCATCTGCTGTTTCAAATGAATTAGCTGAGCTGACTGGGCAACGCCCTTTAGACAGAATAATGACCGCGTTCGATTGGGTAAAAAGTCAAACTGATGACGCTAAGGCGTGTAAGGTATCAAATGTAAGTTCCCTATTAACGGAATCACGCGGGGTAAAAAAAAATGCTTCCTGATTGTAGTCATCTAGCAGTCATAATGAGTCATAGATTGGGTTAAAATTCAACATGGCGCTGCGAGGGCATGTGGGGATTCAAATTGAAGGTCTCGATGTGGAGAATCATTCGGGACAAAAATGAGTTATGGATATATCTTGACGTAGTCATGGTTATCATAGATTCGGTTAAAATTCAAGTTCAGGACGCTAGGGCGTGTGGCGTATCGAATTAAAGGTCTCAATGAGGGTAATCCCATGCTTCCTGATTATTATCATGTCATACTATAGGTTGGTCATAAAGTAGGTTAAAATTCACAATGACGCCACTGGGCTTGCGGGGGATCAAATTGAATGTTCCGATGAGGGAAATCACGTGGGACAAAAATGCGGTATGGCTATATTATGAGATAGTCATGGTTAGCCATTCATTGGTTTAACATTCAAATTGATTCTGCTAGGATGTGATGGGCACCAAATTAATGGCCTCGATGAGGGAATCACGTGGGAGAAATACAAAAATGCTTGCTGGTTTAAAATTCGAAGTGATGCCGCTAGGGCGTGTAGGGGATCAAATTTATGGTCTTGATGAGGGGAATGACGTGATACAAATAAAAAAGGCATCGTGGTTCTAATCATGATATAGTCATTTTGATTCATAGATAGGGTTGAATTTAAGGTGAGGCCGCTATAGCATGTGGGGTGTCAAATTGGGGGTTTCCGTTAGGGGAATCACATCGGACATTTAAATAGTGCATCCTGGTTACCCGAGTCATGGCTAGTTTGTCTGTTATAAATTCCATATGATACTGCTAGGGTGGGTGGGGTATCAAATTGAAGGTCTCGTCGAGGGGGATCACGTGGGACAAATATAACAATGCTTTCTGGTTTAGTTATGAGGATATAGCAAAAGGTATCATTCTTTAATTGCTAGGTTGGGTTTAACCAAAATTCCTTGCCAACCCGTAAGGCAGTTTTCCTATATACATGCGAAGGCTTGTCCAGAGATGTCCATCAATGTGGTATCTAGTAATAAAAATATTGGCGTTTAATAGCTGAATCATCGAGGCAGGATGGCATGGGGTAAAAACAAAAACCATACCAAGCTTTCGAACTTAAATCACCAGACTCAAAAACTATCTCCTAATAACTGCCATTCAAACGTTACTTCCTCCTTTTCCCTGGGTCCCAACAAACAAGCTAATCCTTCGACACATACGGTGTCGTAGAAATTGTGGACGACCATAGGTAACAGGGGGCATCAGAACTTATCACAGATGCGAATTTCACATTTGTTTATGAATGAGCCTTGCGGCCGCCTTTCGTGTCCGTAATTTCCTTCCCACAGTGTACCAACGTGATCTCGAATTCAGAATTGGCGAATTACATGTGAGACATTAACTAAATGCTAGAGTGTAGGAGATAGAGCGGCAACAGAGCCACCAAGACATAAACAGACATTGCGACAGAAGGAAAACACTTCAGAAAAAAAGGCAAGCGCAGTTTGTGTGCACTCGAACTGATTTTATTACAATAAGAAGTCAGCGCAACATAACAAAAGTACCACATGATAACAATGTAAAGAGAAAGAATTAACTCGGGCTCTGCAGTTCTCCAACGACTATATGTCAAACACTATCAAATAACAGATGACTGATGCAACACACACGCACACGCACACGCACACGCACGCACACACACACACACGCACGCACGCACGCACGCACACACGCACACGCACACGCACGCACACGCACACGCACGCACGCACGCACGCAAACGCAGCGCACACGCACCGGCAGACGAACAGGCGTGCATGCTAGAATTTAACAGCTTGGTACGGTGGCAGTAATTGCTTACAACGATAGCGTGGTGCTTTTCCGAGCTCCGAGAGCTCATCCTACCTGCCAATGCTAATAAAAACTAATACAAGTGCCTCAGCAAACAACGAGGCACTTTTCTGTTTGTCCCACGTGATTTCCCTCCTCGAGACCCTCAACTTTATACCCCACATACTTTAGCGCAACATGTGTCTAATTTTGAACCTAATCTGAGACGATCTACCACTACCGTGTTACACGGTTTCCCATTTTCGGTATTACTCTAATATTTTTTTAGTTTTTTAACAATTAGTTTGATAAGTTGGCTACATTTACGCTTTTATATTGATTACAGGTCGAACTTCCGTGATATCTGCATTTTTGTGTAAAGGCAGGGCGTTACACGATACTGGCGGTGATTGGAGGAGGGGGTAATCGGCAAAGAATGCTACGCATTAAAAAAAGCAAAGGCATCTCCATCGCGCTTCAGAGATTCGCGGGGAGAGTTCGCTTTGACACAATGCGTTTTTTGAGGATGCAGAGCAAGAATGCACGGAACCGTAACCCTAAACTGCTTCGACGTAAATGAACGGAGCAATGAGCGCACGTCCCCTTTCCCAATCTTGCTTGTTTTGAACCAGGGACCCAGCACACCATCGAATCTGGACCGCCTCTGTCATAAACACGAACACGGAGCCTACATCAAGAGTTTGGTATCCAATATATGTACAATTGCTTGTAACCAGCGCTAGTCATCATGGGAAGCAGGTATACCTGTATTAAATCTGCCACGAAAATTGTTTCCGACCTCACAGGAGCTACGCTGTCATGTCGTGCCGAATGCAAGAGTTTGAGCTCACGAATTTGCACCCGCAATATTTTTACCACGCGTGAATTTGAAAACACTGAATGCTTATGAAATCAGAGTCCATCTGAGCCCGAGTAAATTCCTAGCACAAGAGAGTTGTGAGGCCATCTGATTTCTGAATTCATTTTGAGTTCTCAGCCCATTTTGACTTCGGAGTTCATTTTGAGTTATGAGTACATTTTAAATTTTGAGTTCATTTCGAGTTTGAGGACATTTTGAGTGCGTACATTTTGAGTTTTGAGCCTATTTTGAGTTTTAGTACATTCTTATTTCTGAGTACATTTGGAGTTTTGAGTACATCTTGAGTTTTGAGTTCATTTTGAGTTTGAGTACATTTTGAGTTTGAGTACATTTTGAGTTGTGAGTACATTTTGAGTTTGAGTCCATTTTGAGTTTTGAGTTCATTTTGAGTCTTCAGTCCATTTTGAGTTTGAGTACATTTTGAGTTTTGAGTAGATTGATTGATTGATTGTAGGGTTTAACGCGCCGACGCAACGCAGGCGATGAGGCGCGCCGTAGTGGAGGGCTCCGGATTAATTTTGACCACCTGGGGATCTTTAACGTGCGCCGAAATCTCGTACACACGGGCGTTTTTGCTTTTCGCCTCCATCAGAAAAGCGGCCGCCGCGGCCGGGAAACGAACCCGCGACCTCGTGCTCAGCAGCGCAACGCCTTAGCCACTGAGCCACCGCGGCGGGAGTTTTGAGTACATTTTGAGTTTTGAGTCGAGTGAGTTCTGAGTTTTGCGCTCAATGTGTGTTTGAGTTTTAGTGAGCGCAGATGGGCTGCTCAGCATTGAGTATGAGTTCGAGTGAAAGGTGATTCGAAAAAAAATTGTGAATGAGTTTGAGTGAGCCAGACCCACTTTGCCGAGGTATGTCCTCGGGTAACTGCGACAAGTTCAGAATCAAATTCATTAATGAGAACCTTTTCGATGACTACAGAAATACTGGCGCACCCAACAAAGCACGTTATCAGGGAAACCAAGATAAAATATTTATGAAGCAAGTGAGAGTGAGACACTACATGAAACACCTTTCAGAAGGTTCAAAATGCACAAGCTACGTCAGTACCTGAATCGAATGAATAAAATAAAAGTCCTGTATGAATTCTATAATATGGTTGTGCATCAATGACCAGCTCGGAAACTGTGCTGGTAGTTCATAAAGAAGTTTTTTGCCTGCCAGGGATGGAAAATGCTCGGGTAAGTAATGCGGTCATACATTTTTGCATCACACGCTAGTCAACGATACGGGTGTTTAATTAGGCGCCTGGCAACGCGGTAGATTTTCTGTATTAGGTACGATGTTAGCAGATTTCCACTGAAAGGGCAACTGGCGTGAGAAAATTGATGTTCTCAATATCACGACAAGGAACACACCAAGGGTGCACAGTTTTTCAAAGCTAGACAGGGTGGTCCGTCTGGACAGGGGCAGAATGGGGTTGCAGTTCTTCAAGAAGTTTCAATACTCAATTATATGTTACATCTTTATCTGGCATGGCCGGAAGATGGCACTGGGAATGTTGTGCACTTCGTGCACCGAATAGGGGGTAGAAAAAGCTCATTGAAGGTATTTGTTAAAGTGATTGGCTTTATCTACGTGAGTAGTTATAAAGCCTTGATCGGTAGACAATGGGGGAATAGTTTGATCGTCCTTTCCCCGTTGTTTTAGAAACTTTGGTGATTCGTTACAGCTGCGTTTAGGTTTTTTCAGTTAAGGAATAATGAAATTTGTCTTTAGTACACCTTACTTTCATCTTAATTTTGTTTTTAATTTTGGTGGGGAGGCTTTTGAAAATATCTTCGTTCCTGTTGTTGACGTGTCTCTTCAAGTTACAAGTTTTCTTGTTTAGTAAAAGCGCAATCTTACGTGTCAACCCGCATTTGTTTTTGTCTTGTACCAGGCAAATATTTTGACGGAATTTTTCTATCTATAGGTGACAGGAATCTTGTTCTGAACCGCGCCCACAGCTCCTAGGGCTAAACGTTATGACGCTTCAATGAAATCTTCACTTCACTTCACTTCACTTTATTTCCTTAAAGGAGCCATGAAGAGAAAATGCAAGTTGGTTTTATTCGAAAGATTTCGTGTTTTATAGTGCCCCCAGCGCTTGTCCGGATACAAACGGTGCTTTATTCACTGAGAAATTAAACAATTTAGGTTAAATTTTTTATTTTCCCGCTCAATCGTGCGTTTTCGTGGTCCCAAATGACATCACAGGAACCGACCGCTCTGCAGCGTAGAATATCTTCATTCACGCATCCGCCGTACAGGGTAGAGACACGTATACGCTGGCCCCGCCATTTTCGGTTGCTCGCTCGCCGCCGAAGCACGTCATTGTGTCAAAACCGCGCTAAAATTATCGCCGCAACGCGGTTTACTGAAGAAGTTTGAATCATATTGTCTGTTTCGCGTTGCTAGGTCTCGTGGGAAACGAAAAGAATAACGCGTTGAGCCCGTTGGCCCAATTGCGGCGGCACGGGACCGTTCAAAGGTTGTCTCCACCCTGTACAGCGGTGTTGGTTTGTTCCCGCGTTTCTTTACGTTCCGTAATCTAGATGGCGCCACCATACCGTGGCAAGCGTTTGGTTTGTTTTTGCCCGCATTTAAACCTGGCTTGTTTTTGTTCTGGGAGAAAATATTCGTTCCTGAAACAGTGCTCGCTCGACAAATGGGGTCACGTAAGACACCGTTGCTTGCGTCAATCGGCCAGTGTCGTCTGAGACAACCCCAAGCCCCGTAGTGCTGTGCAGCTAAGCCAAGCATGCTGTGCGCAGTACGAACAACAGAACGCATCAGTACTTCTATGTTTACATGTGCTTTCGTAACTTCCACTGTTGGTCCCATCATTCTTTTTGCATTTAAAGAATGTGCCCTAAATTTAAGCGCAAATCGCTCGTTCGTCTAGTTTGTAAGCTCTACCTAATTTTTGTCTGCTTCTGCCAGCCTCCGCTAATCGCAGAGCTTAGCTCATGTGACATCATAGGTTCTGTTGCGGGAAATGAGCTGGTGGGGTCGCATGACCATTCCCGTTTTTCCTAATTATGTAGCGTATTTGAGCGAAGTTTTCGTTAAAAGTGGTGTCAGTATGATTCTAACGAGACAATCTTTTGAATGAACCAAACTTTGTGTTTTCTCTTCATGGCTCCTTTAAAGACCCCCGAGGCGGTATTACATAAGGGGTGGGTTAACAAATAAAGTTTTTTTTTTTATTGAGAGGGGTTTTCATTGCGGAAGATGTGCAGACAGTTGGTCGAAAAATGTTGATGTACAGGAAATGGCCACGACGTCGTGGGGAAGATCATTCCAGTCGTATGCAGTCCGTAATAAAAGGACATAGAAAATTGGTCGTTCTAATACGTGGACGGGGCAACTTGAAGTGGATGACTAGTGCGGTGAGATATGCGGGCTGGTGGAATAATGTAGGGATGACGGAATGGGCTATGAAAAATTCTCTGAAACAGGCAGAAGCTGGAAATGCGACGGCGGACGTCAAGGTTTAAAAGAGCAGATTCGTTTTTGAGGGATGACACACTAATATGATACGAATATGAAGAATTAATGAACCTAGTAGCACGGTTTTGAACTGCCTCAAGTGAGTCGATGAGATATGCTTGGTGTGGGTTCCAGATTGAGACGCATATTCCAATTTAGAGCGGATAAGGGATTTTTAGGCCTGTACCTTGACATTCTGGGGGGCCGTGGCGAAGGTGACGTTTCAGAAAACCTAAAGATTGGTTTGCAGATGATATAATGTTGGTAACATGCAGACGCCAGTTAAGATCATTGCATAGTGTGACACCGAGATACTTATATGATTGCACGTGTTCGAGGGCGACGTTAGCGATTGCGTAAGGGAACAAAGAGGGGTTGCGATGGCGGTGGAAAGGGACTGTTTTTCATTTGTTGGGGTAAGTTTCATAAGCCAGGTGTCACACCCTTCCTGCACGTGGTTAACGTCATCTTGAATAGCGGTTTGATCTGTCGGGTTAGTGATTGAGCGATAGATTACACGGTCGTCAGCAAACAAACGGATACTAGAGGAGATATACGAAGCTAGGTCATTAATATTAATTAAGAAGAGAAGGGGACCGAGAACGGAGCCTTGTGGGACGCCTGATGTTACTGGAAGGGGGTTAGAGAGCACTTCATCGAGTGAAACAAACTGGGAGCGGTTAGTTAGAAATTTCTCAATCCAAGTTAAAATATCAGGGTGTATATTTAAAGGTCTAAGTTTCATTAGCAGTCGCTTATGAGGTACCTTGTCGGACGCCTTCGAGAAATCCAGAAATATTACGTCAGTCGGCAGGTTAGTATCGAGACTTGTGTGCAGATCCTGGACAAAAAGGGCTAATTGGGTTTCGCAAGAGTATCCCTTACGGAATTAGTGCTGGGCAGGATGGAAGAAGTTATTGGCGTCAAAAAAGTGAATGATTTGGGAGTAGATGACGTGTTCCATGATTTTACAGGGTACGCTTGTGAGAGATATTGGGCGATAATTTAGGGGGCTGTCTTCCTTACCTGATTTGAAGACCGGAGTGACCTTCCCCACCTTCCAGTCGTCTGGTAAGTGGCCTGTGGGAAGTGACTGTGAGAATAACAATGACAAAATTACTGAAGAAATAGATTTCGTTTTTTTTAAGAATTTTAGAATTGATTTCGCCCACACCTGCTGAAGAAGACAGTTTCAATTTTTCGATAGCAGACAATACAGCCGATGGAACAAATGTGAAGGCGACATATTAGACAGGATACAGTTCGGTAACGCAGGAAATGGCATGTGGGTTTAGTTGGTAAAAACAAATGAAAAGGCAGAATTGAACAGTTCAGCGATGTCAGCAGGACTCATTTCATCGCCAGCTTCATTTTTCAATGTAACAGTGCGGGATTCCTGCGGGTTAATGATTTCCCAAAAATTTTTGGGGGGGTTTTTGGTTAGAATCTTGGGCAAGTCTGTGTGAAAAAACGAGTTTTTTCGCGCTGCGTAGGGCGAGCAAATATGTTTTTTTTGGGCCCCCGCGTAGTATTTACCCCAAATTCTGAGCTAAAGGTTTTATCTTGGCAGCCAGAAATAATCGTTTCTTCTTACATCTAGTTTTTTCGGGGTTTTTTGTGAACCATGGTTTCTGACAAGATGTCGAAATGTGGTTTTCAGTATGTACATTCTTGCCCATTCCCCTATTTTGTTTTTGCAAATCGTCCAGTTGTCCTCTATTGATCTTTTCCCAAAAGTCTGCTTCGAAGCCCGGGAAAAAAAATTTAGAAGTTCGTTATTTATTGCCTCGTAGTTTCCTTTATCGTACAGACTGATAGTTTTAGGATGAGGCTTGCGGGACAACTGGTCGAAATTCAAGACTGAGTTTATGACCTTGTGATCGCTGATTTCACGAAGGTATGTAAGTGAAGATAAATTGTCAGGGTGCGTTGTTAGTATCAAGTCTAGTACGTTGGCTGAGTTGTTTGTCACGCGGGTTGGCTCCGATACCAACTGGGTAAGATTAAAGTTCAAGCAGATATTTATGAATTCTTTTGTTTCAGTACTGCTCCCTGTCAAATCAACTTGGTCTTTCCAGTCAATAATGGGATAGTTAAACTCACCAAAAAGCAGGACATGCGCGTTGGGTTGTTTACCAGCGAGGTAATTCAATATGTTGTTTAGTTTCTCCTGAAAATCTGGGCTGCTTTGTGGCGGCCGATAGCACACTCCAAGCAGCAGAGCTAGTGGCGTAGAACGAATACGAAGCCATAATATTTCTATGTCAGATGTATTATCAACAACTGAGCACGATAGTGACCTGGTCATGGCGATTAAAACACCTCCCCCTCGAGCCCCTTTGCGGTCGTTCCGAAAAACGTCAAAATTCGGGAGATCAGCCGGGATTTCATTGTCCGTAACGTCACTTGACAGCCACGTTTCGGTTAGGACGACTATATTGCTGTCGGATGACAAAAGAAGATTAGATATTTGCTCGCACTTAGAAAGAAAACTGCGGGGGGTTTGTAGTTTACGGAAGTGGAAATATTTGGGCGTAATCGATTGCATGGGCGGTGTAACGGTTGGCGCTGCTTTTTGGATTGCTACGTGATTTCTTTGACGGTTTGTGACGGTTCATCGAAGACGTATCTCTTTGAGCCAAGCAGCAACGTTTTGTAAAGGCATGAAAAAGCGGTGGATTTGCTTTTAGCGAAGGAAATGATGTGTTTCTGTGAATTTTGGACCGAACGAGAGAAATCCTGCCTTATTGAGTAAGTTGTGCCTTTAAGTTTTTTCCCGTTAGAAAGGATCGTTTCTTTTTTTTTTAAAGGAAGTAAATTTTACAATGACCAGGTGGTTCTGGCCAGGCTTGTGACGGCCGAGCCTATGTGCCCTTTCAAGTTCTTTCGGGTCAATTTCAATGTTTAAGTGTTCGCTGCAGAGGCTCATAATTAGTTCTTCGGTCGGAGAAAGTTTCAGAATGGTTTGTATCTGGAAGACCATAGAACATTAGGTTGTTCCTTCGCGAGCGGTTTTCCGCTTTGCCCAAACCGGGCCTCCAGGGTTTGAATGTGACGAGCTGGGCGCCTGCACCGGTCTCTAACGCCATTATTTGTGTTTGAATGGTTGAAAGGCTTTGGTAGTTTTTTTCCAGCTGCGTTATTCTATTCCTTAGGTCCTGATATTTTGTTTCTGTAGTATGCAGTTGCTTTTTTTAGGCAGCACCTCGGAGAGAAGCGTAGCCTGTCCAGCAGATTTTTTTTTAGCTCATCGAGAATAACGGCCCCCATCATCAAGAGGCCCTGGATTGCTTTCAATGTCCCCAGACAGTAATAGCAATAAACAATGTACGACATTAATGCATTCGAAGGCCATTCATACACAACACTGCGGTCTCGGCAGCTCTACCAGACAGTAATTACTTGATTTTTTTAGAAAACAGAGAGCTTTGTCTACTAACCTGCATGACGAACAAAGCGGGTTAGATGACTGTTCGGTGGCGCAGCCACCGAGCCCACAGAGCGGCGCGCCGGGATGTTGCCGCTTTATTTGCTGCTGCTGATGTCGATGACGATGGGATTTCCGATGTCTCAGGACCCAAATACTTCCTCGAGGGGGGGCGCCGCTTGACAGGCCAGAATGTTGGGGTTGGAGGCGCATTGGGTACTGGCCCCCGGCGCTGGTGTCGAGCCACAAAGGCTCGCGGGCTGCTGGTCCGTCAGTCGCGGCAACGAGTGAAGCCGAGGAGAGTACGTCGATGACGAACGTAGCATCACCTTAAAACCTGCATGACGAACAAGAGCGGGTTAGATGACTTTTCCCGTGGCGCAGCCACCGAGCCCACCTCATTCATTCTGCTCAAATAACCTCATTCTTTCTGCTCAAATAATCATTCTGCTCATAATTACTCTGACTAATCATACTGTAGCCGTCATTCTCAAAACTGTACGCTTTCCCCCAATTGAAATATTGTTTTTTTTTTATCGGTTGCATGAAACTTCATCAAAAAAATTATCCCCCATTTCCCCGAGGGAAGAATGTGAAAGTGCGAATGCACGAGTTGAATTTGCGCGGTTCGGTAATGTTCGCGAAGAGAGATCAACACACACACACACAACTCAAAAAAGAAAGATGCATTTATTCACAGACACCTATTTGTGTTGTCGTTGTACTTGATTGCTAGAGGGGATCTCAGCTTTGAAATTTCGTGTCAGTACTCCTTAAGCGGTTGCATTAGCCCATCTCACGCCCGATTCTTGGTCAATCCCCCCCACGTGGGTATGTGCCATGTCAGCGGCCAGGCAGCGCGCGCCCATCCCCCCCCCCTTCCCAAAGGGAAGACGAGGAGCGCGCGCACCCGCAGCTGTTGCTATGCGGACGGCGGCGGACGCTTCAGGCTCGTTTAAGAAGTGCATTCGCACTTAAAACTCCGTCATGGTCAGTGATGGCAGAAATTGCTGTAACAAACTGTACTAAGACTTCGGCATTTCAAAAAACCAACTCGAGTATAGAGCTGCTTTCAGCGTTTTTTTTCTGTGGGAAAATCAACAAGTTGGTAAAGATCATGCGTTGCTATTATCTTGCTGAATTCATCAAAAAGAGCAGACTGTGCAGATAAAAGTATAAATATGTTGACGCACTGAACGCGAGGCATATTAAAGTCACCACAGAGTAAGTTATTGGTATTTACATTTGGTGTAGCATTTCATAAGGGCAGGAATGGCTCATGCGAATTCGAATGAATCCGCGGTCATCGTTGCTACCCTTTAATAGCCACTAATGGAAGAGGGGTGCCGAAAGCCGGTTGTATGGTCAGGCCCCCTTTATGACATTTTCACTCTTGCTACTGCGCAGTAGTGTCCCGGCGTTGCGGAGGCTTGCCAGCTATGGTGGGCACGAAGTGACGTGTCAAACAAACGACATGCGGAAACTGTAGTTGCCAGTTCCCGTCAATCCGCGGAGGCAGCTGGGCACTGTTATAAAGACTGCAGCCAGTAGAATAAAAAAAATGGTGTTAAGCAACCCATACAAAATGCCTTATGGGCGTCTATTGAAAACTGTGTGGTGAGCTATGGCCGCCTATGGGTCTCTATGGTCACCCATAAAAAGGCATAAATTAGGCTATAGCCAGCTATTGCAGTTTTTATAGATCCTTCACTAAAGACTGTAAACCATACAATTCTCTTTAGACGATTATAGAACATGCAATAATTTGGCCATAGACAAGCCTGCAAACGTTCCTCCCAGGCCCCTGGGGAAAACCCCAAGTCTCGTTCCCCTGCTCACATTTCAAGACATCACCCAACATTACCCCCTCAAAAAACAACATTTTCCCCCTCCTCACCTTTCCTCACCCAACTTGGCTAGATCGGATGTACCCCACCCAATACTCTGCACATGTAAATTCTGCCTAACCCATGTAGCCTCATCCCATGATCTTGGGGTCCCACACAACCCAGCCCTTCCTCCTTTACCCATTTCCCCTTTCCCCCCTTTCCGAGCTGTGGGAGAACCTCCCGACCGCGCCGGCTTGGATGACAGCAACTCCTGGTGTCCAGGGTGAGACAGCAAGGTCGTCACATGGTCTCCTGGACTGAGGAGCCACCCCCACATCACCGGGCTCCCCAATAAAATTTTCCTCCTGCTCCTCCTAGTGTGTTTAGTCTATAGAGTCACAGCTATTCAGGTTACTGTAGCCAGCTAAAGAAATATGTATGGCTTAATTCTATAGACCAGCCGCGGCAAAGCTCTTTTGCTGGCTATAGACCATTGTTTAGCTTGAAGTCTACAGACTTGAAACCATTCAGCTGTCTTTTGCCAGCTATTGAAAAAATATGTCCTAAAGCTAAAGAGACAACCCAAAAAAGCTCTTTTTGCTGGCTATGGGCTGTTGTTTAGCTCTAACTCTACAACTCAAAACCATTCAGCTTCTTTTGCCAGCTATTAAAAAGAGTTCGTCCTAAAGCTATAGAGAGAAAGCCATAAAAGCTCATTTGGCTGGCTATGGGCCGTTGTTTAGCTCTAATGTAAAAACTTGGAACCATACGGCTGTCTTCTGCCAGCTTTTGGGAGAGAATTCGCTTTAAAGCTAAAGGAGGCAGCCATAAAAGCTTCTGCGGTTTGGGTACAGTACAATATATAACTGTAAACCTTTAGATGTGTGATAATTAAGCAACATTTTGCCGGCATTAAGAAAGCGTTTGGCGCAGAACTTACAAGCCTGCATCCATAAAGGCTTCTTTAGCTAACTACATAGTAACATAAGGCTCCAAGTTTCCAGCCGCTAATCGAAAAAGTGTTAGCCTATAAAGGTATTTCGAGCAACCATTAAATCCTATTCTGCTGGTTTCAATATGACTTATGACGCGAAATTCATATACTCATGATTTACCTAGCTACATCTACAAAAAGATTGGAAAACGATGATGAGGTTGTTTGGCCGGTTATATGAACGTATTTGTTAAATTTAAGGTTAGGTAATTATTATACCAACAATACGGAAAAGTAAAATTTAAAAAGGAAGCTACTGATTAACGCTCAAATTCGGGTTGCAACTTTGGATACTGCGCGCCCGGCAAAGCTTGAAAATTAAACGTTGACCGAAAGACGTTAATTTCGTAGAATTATTCCTCTGGGGCCCTTCGCTGCCGCGGTAAAGTGAAAAAGCGGGCTTCTCTGAAAACGGCCCTCACAGCGTCGAAGCAGATTGGAAATAACTTTCCGGCCCACGGTACGCTCTCTAAGAAATATGGGGGAAAGGGCCTGCGAACAACCGCATTCTTTCTCCCGCTGAGCCCACTTTCAGATTAGTCATTGAGAAAGGGGGAGAGCGACCCACGCGCGACCAAAGGAGGCGCGGTGAGGAAATTCTGGGAAGCGATGAAAGGGTAGAGGGGACAACCCCCGCTTCCTGTTTTATTTTCTGTTTTTTGTTTGGCATACTGGTTTTGGCGATGGGTACCGAAGGACACGGCCGTGCGGCCCGCGCTGTGTTAGTATTCCTGCGCGCAGCAATGCTAGTGACAGACAATGTTCCCTGAGTACTGAGAAAAAATACAACTTTTTTTCGGATGAAGAAAACAAAACGTTAAGCCATCTTGTAGTTACCAAAAAAATAATTACCCGCGAACAAGTTAGAAAAAGATCGAAAGATGGGCACGTATCTCCGCACTATTTGCTATCGCGATGGACCTGCTTATACCTGGATGTACTCAGTCAGCCACATTTCGTCTTCCCTTTCTCATGTGCGCGGGCATGGCACGTGTTGCCTGGTGCTGGGAATTTCCCACTCGACGGCAATGTGCTCGTGTAGATGGTGTGACCCAAGCAAATGTGTCGCTTTTTGGTTGGGGAAATTTCGGTGTTTACGGTGACAGTGTTCGATTAATTCAACATCAACTTCAAGTCATGCGAAAATGGATACCTGCGATACTGTGACAGGAATTTCATCGTACGCAAAACTCCAGGGTAAATGATCTTACGAACTGGGAGACCCCTATAGTGCGAGAAATGCGGGACTTTTTTTGGTGTTCACGAATACTTTTCTAAAACCCCAACCCCCGCACCACATGGGCATTGCAACGTACACAGAAGTGAAATTTGGCCCGGTGATGTGAAAAAAAATTATTTTTTCGCGAACTGAGAAAACCCTTTCAAGAAATTTAAATTTAGTGAACTTGGAAAAACGTTTTTTTTTTCATTGAATTGTGTATGACCGTCTTCATTGTTTTATTGAGAGTGCATTTCCATTTTAGCCACCGAAATTGCAGCTGTGTGCGTTGAGTACTGGGTGTAATGAACGACTTCTGATTTCTCTCTTTTCTGTGGACTACCCAGCACCTGTAGGTATTTGTGTCTCGGCGGGCGTTCGCGGGGAATGTGCCGCGTAGTGTGGGTTTTCGAGCGAGTCACTTAAGCGTGAGCCAGAGTGTTGGAATGCGTGTGCTGTGTTTTTCGATCGGCGTATGTGAACAACTGTTTACTGGTGGTGAAGAGCGTAGATAGTCCCTTTTTGTAATGAATTGAAGAATAAACCCCTTGATTTTGCTTTCCTTGAATGCCTGTGTTTAAGCCTTTTTGGGGAAAGAAAACTGGCGAAGTGTTTGGGAATCGCAACCTCGCACTCCCTCTATATCGCTGAAGGGTTCACGGAGCATATATTACAGAATGCACCTAAGTGCCACAAAAAGTTCTAGAGATCTGCAAGGCTCTATACCAGCATGGCAGCGTGCAAAAAATTTCTCAGCGGCTGCGCTGTCGCTGTGTTTCAAGTAGTGGTGATTCTCTTCTGGCTGCAGGCCATGCCAAAAAAATTGTATGGTCGGCTATTTAAAAACCTTTTTTTGGTTTTCTTTAGCTATTTGGCCCAATTATCTTTAGACATTTCTATGGCTGTCTTTAGCCATTCCTATCGAATTCCTATGGGTGTCTTTAGATTCTTCTATAGCCATAGCGATACGAAAGAAGAGCTAAAGACATCCATAGAACCGGCTATAGAGGAAGCTAAAGACACCCATAGGGATTTCGATAGGAATAGCTAAAGACAACCATAGAACCGGCTATTGAAGAAGCTTAAGACCCCCATAAGAATGTCGATACGAATACTAAAGACAACCACAGAACCGGCAAAAGAAGAAGCTAAAGACAACCATAGGAATGTCGATACGAATAGCTAAAGACAACCATATAACCGGCTATAGAAGAACCTAAAAAGACCCATATGAATGTCGATAAGAAAGCTAAAGACAGCCGTAGAACCGGTTATGGAGAAGCTAAAGACACCCATAAGGGTTTTTGATCCGAATCGATAAAGACAGCCATAGAAAAGTCTAAAGATTTCTGGGCCAAATAGCTAAAGACTACCATGAAGGATTTTCTATAGCCGACCATACAATATTTTTATATGGGAACTAACATTACTGATGCTCTCAATGCCGACTGAGTTTGTATTGGCAACGCCGCCTTTATAAACATTTCCTCACGCGTCGCGCGCTTTTCAATGGGGAAAGGGGAGGGACGCTTACTTCAGGCGCTCATCCGCTTTGTGGCGCGCGCCCGGGGGACCTCTCGCCTTACGTCACTTGCGAGGGCGCGAAACGCTGCACCCACTTCAACGACGTGTGTCTGTCCTTTTCCTTTGGGTTTCAAGAGCCGTTTCGCTCACATCTTAGCCGCGATGGGGCGATAGTTCTGGGGTGCACCGGACATCTCGCTCAATATGTCGCTCGCTTCATACGTGTCGCTCGCTCAAGATAACTGGCGGAGGGGAAACTGAAATAGTGTAAAAATTAATTGTCGTGTTTCAAATACGAACAGAAAAACGATATTTTCGGGTGGTGCAGCCATTATTTTACTCACGTTTTCGCTCTGGACGATTTAGGGAAGACAGACAGCCATGGTGAAGAAGAAGGTGTAGGAGCGCAGCCTAGGTAACGCTAAACAAACTTTACTATTTGCATTGTTTCCTGAGAAACGGCGCTGGCCGGTGGACATAAAAACACGCAGGAAGGCTACGGAGCGGGGAAGGGTAGGAGAGAGCAACAGGAGAGTGGCTGTTTGTTCATTTTTCGTTTACGCGTTAGGCAATGATTATACAGGCGGCGTTGGTCTTGGGAACCCCTCTGTGCCTTACTGAAATTCAATAATATCAGCTAGTTTGCCTGTTTTTATTGCTAATTAGTGCAAATGAGTGAATTATACTAACCAGTTGCGTCACTGTTGGATACATCTTTCTAATGCCATGTTGAGAGTCTGTAAGTACGGATTGTTTATTAATAGAATTTAGGTGTGCGTTCTACTATTTGCAGCAGGATGAGTTAAAAGGCATAGGACGATGTTTTTGAGGCAACAACGTTGCCATATTTTGAATACAGGACTAATACTAACAAACTTCGAGTCCACATCACAGTAGCTTTGACAAAAGAACAAAAAGTAGACATAAATTTATCGCGTCTGCATACCATCTAAGAAAAACACCCGGAATATCATCAGTTCCAAATATTTCTTCAGGATTATAATTTAAAAGCATCGAAAATGTACGATATTGCCACTCAAAGGACGATTCGCATTGGTTGGGCTCTTTAGCGTTTGGTATATACACACTGAAATCAGCAAAGAAACAGACAACGCGTATTAAAAATGTGTCATGTTCTCATCTGCCACAATCGCGCCATCAATTGCTTCTGCGCCCTATGGGTTCTTATTGTCGGAAATATACTTCAAAAATCCACTTGGGTTACGTTTTGTGAGTTTGGGCAGCAGCGTCCTAAAGAACCGGTGTTTGCAGGAGCGTACATTCTATTCAACGCTGTCTTAGAGCAGTATTTTGATGATCGATTTATTCTTCGCTTTAAATAAATAATATTGCGGCCAATCAAGGATTTTTTCTGCCTTTGCTTTCTCTAATTTTGTATTAATTTACCTAAACGATAGTGACATATTTCTTTAAATGAATTTCACATTGTCTGGACATAGTGAGCCTCAGATACCTCAAAACACAATTCGATCTTTTCTATCAGAGGTGTTCTAGCCACTCATGAACACTTTTGTAAACATAGATGTAAAGATCTTTTGGGACTGCAGTACGGATCTTAGTAAGGGGAAAACAACTTTTGTCAAGTTGGGATAAGACAGCCCGGTTCAACTGAAGCAGTGTGCTGCTGTAGCCTATGCCCTAAAAACAGATCTAGGATTCAACTCCATGACCCATGCACCCAGGTTGGCCCACTCGCAACATGCACCAGATAAAACGGAGGCATAATGTTCAGGTTAACCTACGTGTATTTTTGTAAATTGTCTGTTTCGTAAAACGCTACCGTGCGAAGAAAGCTACGTTACATTCACCAGCTAATAAAAATGTAATTCTTCTAAAATTAGGAAATATGTTGGCCTAATTTTGTAAACCATTTAACCTGTCAATGGGGCCCCCAAAATGCATAATAAATGAAGGTGTTCCTCTAACAACGTCGTCTACTGTCTTCATAATCTGGTTCATCAATTTTAAATATTTCTCACGCATTCCAACCGAAAAAGAATGAGAACAGAAACAAGGGTGGGCCCAACAAAACAAAGGCGTTTATAACCAAAATTGTGAACGATAAAATCCAAGAAAACAATACAAGCAAAGGAAACTTTTAGTGCACCAAGACTACGTACAGAACCGAAAAAACTACGAAACACTCTACACTAAAGTGTCCACAATGTTCTCTCACAACTTAACACTAGACCTACTGAGGGGTGCTTTCAGATACCATCTAAACAGGTTGACCTGTTAAATTTGCTTGAAATTGTTAACCCATTTTTCGAATGTTTCAATGTCCAGATTATCAAATTTTTTCTGAAAATTGTTTTTAACTTCAAGAATATTTCGAACGCAAGTATATGGGCCCTGGCCGTTTCCTTCCCAAGCACTCGTGCCACATTCAGGTTCAGCTATCTACAAAAACATTCATGAAGGGCCATTCGTGAATTTTGCGCTAAATTTATGTCTGGTGGATATTTCTTTTAAAAGATTTTTGCTGCTGAGAAATGTATCAGTTTGTCGCAATGAAATGTAAGTTTGGCTCTGAGCATAATTGTTTTAAGTTTGTGCTTACGTAGTACGAAAAGTGGAGAGGTTACTCAAATACGCTCCTGATATTTCTAAACAAGCACACTGAATTCGTATAAAATATGGTCAAGACGCAGCGAGCACTCAACGTGAAGAAAGAACTGAAAGTTCGAAGTTAAGGCGTTAAAATAAAAAGCCCTCACGTTCATATTTTCCGCAATTTCATCCAGATGTGGGCCTTTACGTGTACACGCATTTTCATCAAAAAGACTATGCATTGTTTTCGTCCTGGTGCGCGTAAAGCTCAAAAAACGATCCCGAATTGCCCGGCAGTCCACGACGTACTATAGCGATAGCGAATTCGTTCATATTTCTATCATTTTCTACAAAAGGGAAATAAACCTTTTACTACTGCAAGAAATACGGTTCGGGGAGAAAGATTAGCTTTTTTATGTGTACGTTTGCACCATAACAAGCAATCTGCGCGAATTTAAAGTGTATAATTTAGGGGAAATAAGACAACAGTCTTCCATTCAAACACATATTTAAAAAACCGTATTTAGGATTGTGGTGTTCACGGATCCATTTTCTCGGCGATATGAATTCAATCACTAAGGCAAAGTACAATGTCTCGAGGACGAGTGTCACCGCTTTAAAATAAGATGGTGTTCTAGAAATTAAACCAGAAGAATATCATTTGGATTTGCTGGAAACTCCAGGCATTTCTACAGTAAGGTCGAGTGGTTCCGACCTTATAGGAAAGGAGAGCTGTTTTTTTCGCTTGTTTCTGAGGTGTTTTTACTTCTTACCGCAGCCTAATTAGCGGCCAACACTTTTGAAGTGTTTAACAAAATTTGACAGAGGGATTTTTTTGTGTGTGAAACTGAACCTAAGAAATTAGTCGTTTTTTCGCCGAACTTTACACCTTAAACTGGCCGCAGGTAGTTTGTTTCTGTGCCAGTCGAGACATTACAAATTCAAATCTTTCTGTTACATTCTCAGTCATTGCATTTGCGCGATGCTATTTGCTTTTATTATGAAATGTATATATTTTTACAAATCTGTGGAAAGTAGCTATCAGTACCGTAGGTATCAGACAGCTTGTGGATAGCGCTCATTTCTCGCGCTGTATGCGCAACAGGAGTATAATGATGCAACATGTTTATGATGATACCGCAAGTACAATTGAACGCATACATCTGGGGACAATTTCAGAAACATAGATAGTGTTCTTTTTAATATTCAGACTTCTCGTTTCCCACTCTTTATTTAAATATTCGTGTTTGCTGCAACATGACCGCATTTTGTACGATCATAATACAGTAGCCATCCGGCTTTTCGGGCTCCGAAAACTGGGACTTGCTAGATATTTCGGCCTTTCTTGAGGAACGCTAGTTGTCCCATAGGAGTAATTAGATGGATTTTTTGGACTGCACTTTTATTCGGACTGTTTTCCGTTCCCCACCAGGTCCAAAAATCAGTCGGTTACTGGTGTGATTGTTTAGAACTGTAAGGACCACATTTAAAAATTTTCAATTTTGTTGCTGGAGCACTTATCGTACTAGTTAGGCTTAAATTTTGAAAAAAGGTTGGGAAGTGAGCGAAATTGAACATTTTATTGCGAACAAATATTATATGTCAGCAACAAAATTTCAGGGTAATTCAGAGAAGGCGTATATATACGAATTTCCTCTTATAAATACTTCTGTATATAGATGTCGCTAAAGTTGGCCGCGGCGCACGGGCCGGTAGCGGAGGGCTTCCACCTTGGCGCATGATGATTTTCCACTTGTGGCTGCCCGAGACTGCCTTGGGCTGCCAGAGGCGAGACCCGGTCATTCGTTTCTCTCGGGCAGTCCAAAACGTCAGTTCCGGCGGCGCCTAGGCGTCTTCGATTATTGGGGGTAGGCAACCTCTGGCTCCCCGCAAGCTGCCAGAGCCGCCCGGGCGCGCGTGGTGTCGCGGCGAGCGGGCATCTATCTCGAAGCTAGCAAAAGACGCTGCTAGCAGACGACAAACGGCGAGTGGAAAGGCCAATTTCAAAATAAAAATGCGAATATTTTTTGTGGTGTCTGATTTGGTGGTTTGAAGTTTTTTATTTCATGCAAAAAACCTTTTCGCATATTTCACTTTATTTTTCTCATCGCGACACCCATCTTTTATACGGCGAGTGACAGGAGAGACTATTCGCGTCTAAAGGGTCATTTCCGGTTCGTCTAGTTATAGAATGGGGGGCCTATTGTAGCTTGTGGGCAAGGGCGGCATCGCCAATCTAGATGGCAGCATGCCTGTGTTTATTACTTCAGGCAAGGGGTTCTAAGCGAATACATTGGTTGCCTGCGTTTCCTGATTGAAACTTTTCGTTCCTGCAGCGCTCCTGCAGTTTTCTGGCGTAGTGGGCGCTGCTACGAAAGCCGGCGCTAGGGTCCATAAACAACATTACCGCATTCGAGATCCCTTAAAGTACGATGTAATGAAACTCCTTGCGGGTGCTGTAACTCCCTTCCAACTCAGGCGGTATAGAAATTCAGACATGACATTCATTATTCGCGCCGATCTGGTCCGGAAGTACTCCGCTTTCTCGACAAACAAGGCTTGAACGCTCGCTTGTTGCGCTATGGCGCTGCTTGGTCGAGCCGGCGGATTTGCCGTCCGCTGATAGACGTAAAAATCGGATGACTCGGTAGACGGCGGCGTGAACAGATGACTCGCTCACTTCGAGTCTGTCAACGATCATGTACATGGTACACTGTACCGATGTGCGACAGGGTAATCAGAACTGTCTTCTGGCCAGCCATTTTGGGGCGCCCCCGCACTCCTTCATCTTAAAATTCCGAGCGTTTATATTCTGTGACCACGGCTGCTATACCGCAACAGGCGAAACAGTCTCCAGAACTCCACCTCCAGGTATGTGGCCCAATGTTCTCATGCAGAGGGGTACGCGGAGCCGTTCCTCCCGCTAGACCATCACGAGAATGACGCACACAATACAAACTTCGCCTTCGTTAATCGTATTCTTCATCTTCAAGATGACGGCTGTCCGCACAGAATACGCCAAGCAGAGCAGCGTGAGGTATTATTGCTGCGGCCGACCTTTTGCCGCTAAAACTCTAGAAGACGACCCTGAGAAAAAGTTGCTCTACAGTGCTCGTCGAGGCGGGGATTTCTCGGTCCTGGGTTCCAGTGTATCCCGATGCGCTTGAGCAATCTAACCATACCGTAACTTCTCGCCCAAGACCAAGCTGCCAGCCCACGGTCTCCCAGAACGCCCGTAAATCGAACAGGACCCTTGTCGTGTTCAAAATATTCTTACAGCCACGCAAATGATTCAGAGCGGAAAGTGGGGTGAATGTGCACATTGTAATAACAGGGTAAAAATAGAACAGTTTCAAACAAAATGAAAACTTCGACTATCCGCTCTTTGATTGATCCCAACCGACAACATTCTACAATTACCCCGCTTATCTTAGTGGCGGGCGCTGATGTGTCAGAGACCTGTCGTGGACACATCGACAGCGTGCACGAGCGCCGCCGTTGCGATGTAAAGCGGCTGGCCTAGATGTGGTGGACGTACAATTCGGTGCTTGGAGGTGTGGTTCCTTTGTAGCCGTTGACCCTCGGAGGCGCCACCCGCTTCCGGTAGCATCGCCGTTGTGGGAACCATAAAAGCGGAGGACCACGGAGCCACGCCACTGCACGGAAACACTCGCGCGTTGCTGCTGGGAACGCGAAAGCACACGTTGGCTGTTCGTTGCGCGTGCTTTGGCGTTCCCAATAGCGGAGGTGATACTCAGAGCCCTCAGCCCACTCTTGCCCAGGCCTGCGTAGCGAAGTTAATGCCCTGGCCACGTCCCCCTGACTTGATCTCCCAGAACATTTTTTTGTCGTGCCACTTATTTTAAAATGGCTCCGTCATCTTGGGTTATTGGGCTATTGAATATTATTGGCACATAAATTTTTCATTTACTCTTGCTACTGCTTTTATGCGCTGCATGATTGGTATATCTCACGGGGCCAAATTCAAATTTTCTGTCATGTTCTTCCTATGGGGTTGTTTTTTCTGCACCCTCTTCCAAGATGTCCCCTGACTCCTGACACAATTACAGTAGACTGTAGCGTGTCGCCTACACGAGCGGTGTTCTCCCCACCTGTTGTAGCTCTGTCCTCCCTAAATACTGTATACGAGGAGGAAATACGTCATCATTACTTATTTCATGACGCAACCACGTTCCCGACACAACTGCTGCGTCAAATTATTATGAAGCTAATGTGATTTTCATGGGTTTAATATTGTTACTGATGGCTCTTGCATGCACTATAACCAGTCTGATGTGGCTTTTGTTGCGCTTTTCACCGGTATCGCCCATGTACATTGAAGGTACCTTAAACGGTCTTAAATGTGTTTAATGCCTAATTCAGTTACTACGCCTGCTACGTCGTAATCGAAAGACTTCCCTAGCTGTAGCTTTAACACATGAATTATTTCACTTTATTCTCTGTTCCAAATGTATGCTTAGTTATGTAGAGCTTGTCAAATGCAACTTTATCTTTACTAACCGCGGAGCTGCTCTACAAGCGGTAAGTTTGTCATATCAGTAAAAGTAGCAAGAAAACGTTCAGCGCTCTAGACCGTGTGCGTTGAGGCGACCACCGAGAGTCTTCGGCAAGAGAAGTGGCTTTCAAAATGTGGAAAATCTCCGACAAGCGAGAAAATTGACAGCTCTCGTGAGCGCGTTTCTCGTGGGGATAGCGGAGTCACCCGCTCGCGCAGTGACTCTAGCCAAAGACTTACTCCCAAGCATTCATCAAGTGCTACCCCACAAATCAAAAACAACTCCAGCGCTAATGCTAAACAAAACAAACCCCGCGTTTGCAAGAGGTCACCGCAGCTGCCGCGTTCCCTAGAAGACATTATGATGATTGGAGACATGGCCAAGAGCATGCCAATCCTTCCCGAAACGAAATGCAGATCCCACTACCGCGCCTCGAGTCGGTGAAGAAGAGATGGTGCAAGTCTACAATGCTAAGGATATATTCTTCCACCACTCGCCACGAAGAAGAACGACGACATCTTCGATGCAGATGACGGTGATTATCAGGACAGCAACTAGACTTATAAACAATGATACTGAAACTTAACTATGTGTCCGACAGTGCTCACGTTCAACAGCTCTGTCATACAAGTACTACGAGTGAGTGCAAGTCTTCCTAAATTCTTGTAGTCCCAGTTTCCTTTCGCGCTTGCGCGAAGCTTCTCTCTAATAAACAGTAGCTTAAGGATGAATGTTTTACTAATAGCAAACCTTTCTCTGTTTTTTAAAAATTGAATTGTTTTATAGTAGTCAAGCTTTGCTTTAAAAATAATTACCTTGCAAGGGTCATGTCTACCTGTGGGATAAATACACGCGATGCAGAGTCGTTGTAGCTCAATCATTTCCCATAGAATACCTGATTTGAAGGCGCTTTTCAAGAGTTTTGCTGTTTTATGTTCTAGTTCAAACAGACCGGAAATGATTTCATCACTCCGGTGGCTGTGCTTTACAGCTGTTCAGTTTCGGTTTCCTAAACAAGAATTCTTTCCACGAAAAAAGACACCTGATTTTGACAGGCATTTACCTTTCTTCTGGGCCAACATAATGCACAGAAACTCTACTGGAAATGGGACAGTAGCTTCTGCTTAGTGTGCTTTGCGTCGACTGCTATACCTCCTAGCATTTTTCCAATGTATTCCAGATCAGGGCTTGGGTGCTTCTCAATGTCGCCACAGATTAACGATAACATACTCCGTGCAATTTCATCGCGCCACAAGAAAAAAAAGAACTATGGGACAGGCAGAACGAGGGGAAATGGCTCGTGAGAGTGCCCACAGAGCGCCCTGAGTACAGAGTACAAAGTACAAAGTGCCCTGTACAAAAAACACGAACAGATTACGAATTGTCGACATGTTGGTGCAGCCCTACTACGTAGGGGTCGGCAGTGCCGCCGGGCAAAAACCTAAGCCAGGCCGAACGCATACTTTTGCCATCTGCCAGTAGTCTCCGGCACAGGCTGTCGCTGAATAACGGTGCAGGCCGGCCCAGTGCATCCATGCGTGCGGATCAATCTTGCGGGACCTAGGGGCATCACAGCCATGCGCAGATAGTGTTGTTTTGTAGATCCCCGAGTACAACAAACAAACTGGCAGAAAAAAAGCTCACGCTTGGGAAAACACAGATGAACGGTTTACGGATGGTACACATGTTGGTACAGCCGCGGTACCAAGTATTTACATGTACCGCTGCGTGGTTGCCGAGCAGTAGAGGCGACCCATAAGTAGTCATGATTAGCCATCTATTTACAGTATTTACAAGGCGACCATAGAACCACCACAAAGGCTACAGGCAACACACAACACTGTCGTCGTCAAGCTGGTCACAAGCTATTGGTATCATTCAATGCCAGGATCCAGGGCGTGGTTAGAGGAGCAGCAGTTTTTAACAGCACAGCTGGTTGAGGATGAACTTGGTCCGGTTGCAAAATAAAAAAAATCTACCGAGAAAAAAATGCAACGCGGCCTCCTGGCGAGGAATGAGAGGGCGAATGCTGCGCGTGTCCGATAGCAGCGGAGGGCACGCACTAACCTCCCGGCTTATAGTAAGTCCAGGCTCAAATCTGGTCAGTTTCATCTTCCAGAAGAATGGGGAGCTAGCCTCGCAGCTGGTAAATTCTACCAGGGCGCCCGCGGCGAAAGAAATGTCCATCGGCGACACACAGCTCCTCGTTACTCCGCGGTAGGACATTGGTTTCAATCGAACAAAACATGGGTCCGCAAGAGCAGTATATAACTCTTGAGGAAGAAAAATCACAGAAAGAATACCGTATTTCCCCTGTTAGAGAGCCTAAAACGGCTACAATCCAACGCCCACTATCGTGCCGAGGTCACCGAGCCTAAACGCAGCTAAGAGCGGAAGATCCCGGGTACCATGGTGGTCGGTTAATTTCGCACACTGATAGCAGATCCCTCGAGGAGGTAGCTATATCGACGTTCTCTAGACTTGTGGCATTTTTGGACCCTCCAGCCGGTAGGCTAATTTGGAAGACGTAGATGTCACGAGTCTCGCGGCCCGTGGGGCGGCTATTGGTCTCTTCGGTTCAGCGATGTCCTCTTCACTTGACGATCACATTTGATAACCGTGTCCGGGCCAGTGTAGTTTTATGAATTTGGTTAGGTACAGATAGTGGTTTTTTTTTAATGTGGAGTTGGCTTGGTAATTCAATATGGAGGCTCCAGAAGGCATAGTAGCTTTATCAGTAAGCGCAAGGTGATTCCGGGAGCTGTATGCAGTTTAACTTCAAGAAATTTTCCTTCTTTACCGGAAAACGTTGTATACCAGTGCCGGATTTCTACATTTGTAGGTACGAATTGTTTCCCTTAGCAAGAAGGACGTGTTTTTTCGAGGTTGAAAATAACGTCTGGTTTTCGTGGAGTCGTATCGGCGGGGCTTGCGCAGCTATTCAGTCTGCCGTTATGAGCTCCCCAGCGTGATATCGCTGCTCAGATGAGTCCACTGCGGAGATGTACCTGCTAATGATTCGAGTGCTAAATTGCAGCTTTATTTGGACAATGCAGGGGAAAAATGTGTTTAATTCGGCAAGCGCAAAGCTACCACCAGCCACCCGCGAAAGGTTGTGACGACTCTAGATTTTTTACTATATTGTAAAGGCGATCAAACGAGGTCGGAAGACTGAATCTTTACACATTTTGCCTGAACTAAAGTCACTATCCCACCTTGAGAATTTCATGATCGTTGAAATAGCCTTTAAACTTGGCTGTGGTAAAGTCGTTCCGCAGAGAATTGTTGGGACTGCGTCTCCTTGCTTCGGCTGTACCCTAACCAGTTGGAATTTTTGTTCTATTCATTCGGAGGTAACCACTTGCACTTGTACTACTTCCAATAACCAGTGAAACCCCTTGCACAAACCACTGAAACTCTTCAGCAAAGTGCTACTTATTTTAGGCGATTCTATATCCTCTAGCAGTATGTATCTGCAACAAAGAGAAAAATGATTTATTTGCTTCAGCGCAATGTACTTTCTTCGGCATTGCCGTCAAAATTTTGTTCTCGTTCGAAGGTTTTTGGACATGCGGACCTCCTTTACAAGGTTCTTCCTCCTCTGGGTTACCTAGGACATCATCATTGTTACGAACTGTCGCCCTGCTAAGGGACTAGCTGACAGGCACCTGCGTTCCTTTACAGGCGGCTCCGTCAATCATAGCACGTGCGAGAGTGTGGCTGCGAGCGTGGTGCCTGAGCTGAGAGCCAGTCGGATCTGCCTCCTGCCCTTCCCCGCCATTTCCACATGGGAGGATCTGGCCGGACTGCACCTTGCGGCCGACCTGGAGAAGAAGCCCCGCGTTCACCCCGTGGCGGTCATTCTCAAGAACTCCAGGCCTGCTCTACTGCGGCTACACTCTGCCGACTAGCCTACCAGCTTCAGAAGCTACCCGGAGCGATCCCTTGGGCCAAATTTCTAATGGTGGCCTCCTGAAGCTGCGACCTGCGGCTCTACTGGCTGTCTGGCCACAGTGGCGTCCAGGGCAACAAGGAAGCCAATGCCTGGTTCAGGGAGACCCACCAGAAAGGCACTAGAGTTTCCCTTGACGACACCGCCTTTAACGAGGACCACACCATCCTGGCCCGTATGTAGAGACGGCACACACCCTGACCCTCGGGTTGAGAGTGGCATGGCGCCTCGTGTGCTGCTCGCAGCTCCGCTTGCGGCTCAGCTGCAGCAGCGTGGAGGACAGCCTGCATGGACACGCCCACAAGGACTCACCTGCATGTACGCACTGTCGGAAACCATGGACGCTAGAGCATGATGATGAAGATGATGATTAGTGGCTTTCCCTTTGAATCGGGGCGTCGGTTGTCAGCAACCGACTTGCCTGTTTTATTACGTTTACCCCCTACTCCAGCTAACCTATAGATTTGCTTCCTCCCTCCCATCTCTCCCCCTCTTTTCTGTTTTAAACTGATCGCCCCAGCCCCCTTTTTTTTTCCCCTCGCTGTTCTAAATTCTCGTCCGCATGATTATTTCCCCCTGCGTACCCATCCCTTCCCTACTTTTCCTCCACCACCACTCCAGCCGCCTTTTCCGTCACCTCAAAGGCCTTGAAGTTGGGGTTTCCCCCCTCGCCCCAAATCCCAAAGACTCCGCCAGCGTCGTTTCCCCCCCACCCCGCGGGGGCCCGGTATCTCTGTGCAGCTCCTGACAATATGGTCTATAGTTTCCCGATCACTGCCGCAGCATGCAAAATTTTCATCCTGCGGGCCTGTAGCTACCCGTGTATGCCCGGGTTCTCAGGCACCCTGCCCTGCCTCGAAGAGCAACGCACTGCCTCTCGTATTGCCATAGAATCCCTCCTTCTTAATTTCCCGTTTCTCTGCCCTATAAGTCTCCAGGGTTTTTTTCGCTTCCATTCTCTGTGCCCACTTCGTCGTCTCTGCTTCCTTTACCTGCTTTTTAACCGTTGTTTTAAACCCCGTTTCCCCCCTACCGACTTTCCGACCGCTTGGTCAGCTGTCTGGTCCTCCGTCTCCACCGCGTTTCCCCTCCTCAAATACAGGTACTTAAACACCCTCGCGGCCCATTTTTCGTCCTCCATGTCACGAAGTCGCTCCTCAAACTTTATTTTGCTCTGCGCCTCCCTCGCCTCGAAAGACGACCAGCCCATATCCCCTTGTACCGCTTCATTTGTAGTTTTACTGTGGGCCCCTAGGGCCAATCTGCCTACCGCCCTCTGATTTACTTCCAGGCCCGCTTGGGTCTCTGGCTTCATGCACAGAACCGAATTAGCGAAAGTTAATCCTGGTACCATGACCCCTTTCCAGACTCCCCTTACCCCCTCGTATTTGTTGTATCCCCAGAGGGCTCTATGCTTCATTATAGCCGCGTTCCGTCTTCCTTTCGTCTTAAGGTGAGCCTCATGCGCCTGCGTGTAATCTTCGCTGTTGTTCAGCCATACTCCTAAATATTTATACTCTTTCACCAATGGTATTTCTACTTGCTGCACTGATACTGTTTTGTGCTCCTCGCCGTCATTAAAGCCCCTGATCCCCGATTTTTCTCTGCTAAAGGATAGCCCTAGGTGCGTCGCTTCTTCACCGCATATATCCATCAAGCCCTGCATACTTATCCGGTTGTCCGCCATCAACAATATGTCGTCTGCATACATTAGTCCCGGAACCCGTTTTTCCCAACCACCTGCCCGTTTTTCATGTAGGATAAGTCAAACCCCCCATCGTGCTGACTTCTAGCTTCCTTTCTAACCCCGTCATGTAGATCATAAACCCGCAGCGGAGAGAGAGGACTTTCCTTGTTTCAAACCCTTGTAGGTGTATACAGGCCTATTTATGTTACCCCCTCCCACACTATTTGCACTTGGTTCCCCCGGTATAGCTCCCTGAGTAACTAATGAATTCTGCCCCAACTCCCTCGTCCTCCAGGATACTCCAAAGCCGCTCCCTGTCTCATTATCATACGCCGCTTTAATGTCCAGAAAGGCTAACCACAAAGGTCGGTTTTGCATCTTCGCCACCTCTATGCATTGGCTTACCACGAATAAGTTGTCGTCTAGTCTTCTGTCCTTTGGGAACCCATTTTGAAGCTCCCCAAATATCCTATTTTCTTCCCCCCACTGCTCTAGTTCAACTTCACTGCCTGCATTGCTAACCTGTACAGCACTGACGTGACGGTTACTGGCCTATACAAGCTTGGGTTTGTCCTGACTCCTTTGCCCTTGTACCTAAGTTCATCCTGCTCATTTCCCACGGGGCCCGGGGTATTCCCTTTTTCTTCTATCCTTTTTTGATGGCTTGCAGTAGCTTTCCCTTGCTCTTTGGTCCTAACTGGTTAATCAACTCCATCGGTATCCCATCCGTGCCTGCCGCGGTATTCTTTGGGGGCCTTTTTCTGGGTCTTTTCCATTTCAGCTTGTCCCCATCTATCTCCAGACATTTCGGCCTACCCGCCGCGACATCTCTGTGTCGCTGCGGGGCCCTTTTTCATCCACCCTTTCCGAACTTCTCCGTGATGATTTTGTGCAGGTATGCTAATGCTTCCTCTCCCTTGAGCATCTGCCCCTGCTTTTTCTATAGTACCGCCTTCCCTTTGGGGCTCGTACGTTTCCCTAATGCCTGCACATGGTTCCAAAACCTTTTCGGCGCGTCTCTACCCCTTCCTCGTATTTGCGCTACCCATCGCTCGCTGTCCCCCTTTATTTTCGCCTGCACTAATTGTTTCACTTCCTGTTTCATT
The DNA here is from genome assembly GCA_013339765.2 of Haemaphysalis longicornis. Taxonomy (NCBI): domain Eukaryota; kingdom Metazoa; phylum Arthropoda; class Arachnida; order Ixodida; family Ixodidae; genus Haemaphysalis; species Haemaphysalis longicornis. The sequence goes on along the minus strand of CM023449.1, from coordinate 107,779 downwards.
TGCTTATACTGCCCCTTTTAGGGCCACCTTCCTCCCCCCTTTTCCCCCTTTTCCCCTTGGCCTGCCTTTTTTCTCTCTAGACGCCTGTTTACGCCTCTCTATCCCCCTTTATTTCCCACCCGCTTTTGGGTGTTTTTTTTTTCCCCCCTTGATTGGGGCCCCCCCTGCCTTGCTATTTTTTTGCATAGTCTTGATGAGCCTTTTCATATTCCCACTCTTCTCCAGGATTTCTTTCTATGTCAGCCCCTATGCTTTTGGCTATATCCGCAATTTGTTTGCTGTTTAACTTTGTGCGCTGCCCCGGTCGACCCGTTTTTTTGGCCCCCCCGTTTCCCAAAACTCAGGTTTATGCGCTTGTGGTCACTGCCCAGACTGTGGCCCCCTTCCTCATCTATGGTCATTCCATCCAACCATTCATAAAGTCCCTCGAAATAAGGCAGTAGTCAATACTCGACTGTCTCCTACCACACTCCCACGTTATTTGCCCCCCGCATTTTTGTTCCCTATTTTCTATGATCAGCTTCTGGTCTCACACATATCTAGCATTAGATTTCCGTTGAAGTCGGTGTACCCGTCTAGATCTTCAATGTGGGCGTTCATGTCCCCTACCAATAGTACCTCTTCGGAACGTTTCAAATCTTCGATGTCCTTTTTTAGACACGCCACCAGTTTTTCGTTTTGTTCTTTGCTATCCCTTTCCCGTCCACAGGTAAGACACCCCTAAAGCCATCTCCCTACCCTCCACTATCCCTTTCATCCACACATGTTCTTTACAGCCCTTTTTTCACTCTTTTCCAATTAGCCCCCCGCCCTACCACTCCTCCCCCTCCGCCTTTTCTCAAACCAGCCGTCCTGTTACAACCTTTTCCCCTACATACTCTCCATTACCGGAGGTTCCTCCAAGTCCCGTAGGTGCGTCTCGGTCACAGCGTATACCTGGATATCTTCCTCTTCTAGCTGCTTAGTAATCTCCATCCACTTCTCTCTTTTCCTGCCACCCTGCTGTTTATGTACGCGATATTCAGTTTCCCCCTCTCTTCTTTAAACGCCGTCGTCGTCCCTTTCGTTTCCTGCACCGATCTGCACCGACCCCGCTATCTCCCTTTTCTCCTTGCTTTGTCTACGCCATCTTCGCAAAGGCCTGTGGGCCCCCTAAAAAAGCCACAGTTCGCGCCGCGTGTCGCCCTTTCCAAAGGCTGCTCCCACCTGCCCGTTGAAATGCACTCCGTCACGCTGGAACGCCCTTTTCCGGCCCACCCCCCGGGCATCCCCGTTGATGTCTACGACAGGAAACTAGCTCCTTGCCCAGCTCCCGAAAGTCTCGGTTTACCGCCACAACTTCCCTTTCCCCCATTATCTCTGGTACTGTGCTCAGGGCGACCTGCACATGTGGGCACAGCGCCCGAAGTTCCTTCCCCCCTTTTCTAGCTGCTTGCGCACCCCCCCGCGCCCCTTCCCTGCAGAACGTCATTGGTTCCTCCTGCGATAATCACTAGGTTCTCCCCTGCATATTTTCCCACATTTTATCCTTTGCCCTTTTTTAACACTACCCTGACCGTCTGCCCCGGGAACACGCCAACCTGCACTCTCTCGTCCCCTCTCACCCTGCCTCTAATCTCCATTTCTGAGTACCGCATGTTGGAGTCCCCCGCCACGATCACCATGCGCCTTTCTTCCTTTTCCTGGCTGCCCCCCGGCGCGGCCACCTGCTCCCGCACCGGCTGAGTCAGCGCAAATCCGGGATCGTCTTCCGGCGTGGCGTCTTTGTCCTCCTCCTTTCCCTTCTCGGGGTCAAGCACTGCCGAAAACCAACCTGGGCCCCGTGACCTGCTTCATCATTTGTTGGGATGTAAACCCCTTTGTCGCCAGTTTGACCTCCATTTGCGCCAACCTCGCTTCGAGTCCTTCCTCTGCTCTTTTTTATCCTTCAACTCCTCCTGTAGCTCGCCTACCTTTAACTTGAGCTGCTCCTTTTCTTCCTGGGGCCGGTCGAGGGCGACGCTAGCACACACACTCTGCACATGAAGCCTGCCCTTCCGCGTCCTCGCCCCACTCGAATCTCGTCTCCTCGAGCGGGTATTCGTGCTCGCACCCCGTGCACATCACACCCGGCTTCTTCCTCTGAGGCATCTTCTTCTTCTTCTTCCCGTCTTCCCCCCCTTTTTCCTCTGAGGCATCTTCCTCTTCTTCTTCCCCTGTCCAAGGCGTGCCCAACTCTGGCTTACTTCACTGCCGCGTTCTCGCGCGCTCCCCTCCAATCTAAAAGTAAGCCGCAACGTGCGATTCTTTCCAAAAGCATCAATTCTTCTTTCACGAATTACCAACGCTTACAAACCGCCACGTGCCCAACCCCCGCGACACCTCTTATTCGGTCCCTTCCCTACGCTAACAACTACCACACCTTTCAACTAACCTACATCTCTCTCTAAAACATGGCACTCTAAAAAAAGGGAAAAATAAATTTGAAACACTTATCCGTTTTCGTCGTCGATGCCTCCGCCGCGCTCTGTACGTCCGCACACCTCGACAGCTCGATTGGAGCGCAGCTACTCTGCTTCTGCGCCCCCTACGGGGGGCCCAGGCAGAGCTCCACCGAGTGCTCCAGCGTCAAGGCCTTCCCAATGCTGGCATGGAGCACCTTCTGTTCCCGAAGGGGCCTGCAGCAACCCAATAGGAAGAGTACGCCAATCTGCTTCCTTACCTGGATACGACGAGCCTCACGAAGCGGTGATAGCCAGGACAACAGTGACTGTGGGATGTGCCCAGACTGACAACCCCATCTCAAATTTTTATCAAATATTTTTTTCTCTTTCTCTTTTTCTTTATGCTTTCAGCCCCTTCCGCTCTACTTCCAAGTGCCCGTACTGTGTTGTTTGCATGTGAAATCCCCGCAGAGCTGAACATATCCCCGCAGCACTTCTTTCGCCTTTCCTTTTCCCCATACCACAACATCAAAAGGTGTTCTAGTCGCACATTGGATCTTCATGTTCGACGTTTGCGCTCGTCACTGCACCTCAGTCGATGTTTGGCGAGAAAACGTTAAAGCTCCATGTGCGTCCACCCAAAAACCGTGCTCACAGCACTAAGAGTTTTGTTCAGACGCTGTATGCCACGCACCACAAATGACAGATATAAGTGCACTCTGATAGGTAGACTGACGCCTGGTTATAGTGTAGCTTCGTAGGGTGAGATTTTGGCGAAGGGCACTGCGTTGGAATCACATTCGTATAGAATTGTTAGTTCTGCACAACAAGACAGGTCCTTGCATATCTCGGGTGCTGCGAGAGTCTTTCATTTATTATACCCCTTTAAAAGGGCCCCAAGGCATTACATAAGGGGATTTCATGAAACATTTTTTTCAGAAATACAAATGAACCGAGATAGTGTTGAAAACACCAAAAAACGCAAAAACACAAAAGCACTAAAGCACCAGAGTACAAAAGACTGGATCAGGTAGGAACACAGAAAAATAAGTGTTACCTAATCCTATAGAATTCACAATAGGTCGAAGCAGCGCACACTGATTAAGTTGAACAACACATTTTGCACAAAATATGTGTCCCAGCAGTAGAACGCGAAGGTTAATCTGTAGTGAGAATATTTTTTTGTAGTTTATCTCTGAAACGTATATTATTCGTGCATGTGGCGATGCCGTCGGGCAACGCGTTTTATATTTTTACAGCGTTAGGAAAACAGGTGAGCTACATGCTGATTTACTGCCGGTGATGTGGGATATTGGACTACTGCGATTTAAAAAGGATGGAATTTTGTAATGTGGCCTCAGTAAAGCGTACCTAGATTGCGGCCAGTAAAACAATTTCTGGATAAAGCATAGGTGGGCAATGTCGTGGCGTGAATGAAAAGTCGCGAGGGACAGGGATAGTTTGAGCACGGTGATACTGATATGGTTAGAATACTGCGATGTGACAAAACGTGCGGCACGGTTTTGAATGACTATCATCTGAAAGGTTAGATATGTTTGTGATGAATGCCAGATGACTGAGGCGTATTCCTGTTTCAGTCGTAGGAAGGTTAGGTAGCTAGATTGCTAATTTCAGGAGAAGCAAGTTTTGAATCTTTACACATTTTGCCTGAACTAAAGTCACTATCCCACCTTGAGAATTTCATGATCGTTGAAATAGCCTTTAAACTTGGCTGTGGTAAAGTCGTTCCGCAGAGAATTGTTGGGACTGCGTCTCCTTGCTTCGGCTGTACCCTAACCAGTTGGAATTTTTGTTCTATTCATTCGGAGGTAACCACTTGCACTTGTACTACTTCCAATAACCAGTGAAACCCCTTGCACAAACCACTGAAACTCTTCAGCAAAGTGCTACTTATTTTAGGCGATTCTATATCCTCTAGCAGTATGTATCTGCAACAAAGAGAAAAATGATTTATTTGCTTCAGCGCAATGTACTTTCTTCGGCATTGCCGTCAAAATTTTGTTCTCGTTCGAAGGTTTTTGGACATGCGGACCTCCTTTACAAGGTTCTTCCTCCTCTGGGTTACCTAGGACATCATCATTGTTACGAACTGTCGCCCTGCTAAGGGACTAGCTGACAGGCACCTGCGTTCCTTTACAGGCGGCTCCGTCAATCATAGCACGTGCGAGAGTGTGGCTGCGAGCGTGGTGCCTGAGCTGAGAGCCAGTCGGATCTGCCTCCTGCCCTTCCCCGCCATTTCCACATGGGAGGATCTGGCCGGACTGCACCTGGCGGCCGACCTGGAGAAGAAGCCCCGCGTTCACCCCGTGGCGGTCATTCTCAAGAACTCCAGGCCTGCTCTACTGCGGCTACACTCTGCCGACTAGCCTACCAGCTTCAGAAGCTACCCGGAGCGATCCCTTGGGCCAAATTTCTAATGGTGGCCTCCTGAAGCTGCGACCTGCGGCTCTACTGGCTGTCTGGCCACAGTGGCGTCCAGGGCAACAAGGAAGCCAATGCCTGGTTCAGGGAGACCCACCAGAAAGGCACTAGAGTTTCCCTTGACGACACCGCCTTTAACGAGGACCACACCATCCTGGCCCGTATGTAGAGACGGCACACACCCTGACCCTCGGGTTGAGAGTGGCATGGCGCCTCGTGTGCTGCTCGCAGCTCCGCTTGCGGCTCAGCTGCAGCAGCGTGGAGGACAGCCTGCATGGACACGCCCACAAGGACTCACCTGCATGTACGCACTGTCGGAAACCATGGACGCTAGAGCATGATGATGAAGATGATGATTAGTGGCTTTCCCTTTGAATCGGGGCGTCGGTTGTCAGCAACCGACTTGCCTGTTTTATTACGTTTACTTGCCCTACTCCTAGCTAACCTATAGATTTGCTTCCTCCCTCCCATCTCTCCCTCTTTTCTGTTTTAAACTGATCGCCCCAGCCCCCTTTTTTCTCCCCTCGCTGTTCTAAATTCTCGTCCGCATGATTACTTCACCTGCGTAGCCATCCCTTCCCTACTTTTCCTCCACCACCACTCCAGCCGACTCTCCGTCACCTCTAAGGCCTTGAAGTTGAGGTTCCCCCTCGCCCCAAATCCCAAAGACTCCGCCAGCGTCGTTTCCCCCTCACCCCGCGGGGGCCCGGTATCTCTGTGCAGCTCCTGACAATATGGTCTATAGTTTCCCGATCACTGCCGCAGCATGCACACTTTCATCCTGCGGGCCTGTAGCTACCCGTGTATGCCCGGGTTCTCAGGCACCCTGCCCTGCCTCGAAGAGCAACGCACTGCCTCTCGTATTGCCATAGAATCCCTCCTTCTTAATTTCCCGTTTCTCTGCCCTATAAGTGTCCAGGGTTTTTTTCGCTTCCATTCTCTGTGCCCACTTCGTCGTCTCTGCTTCCTTTATCTGCTTTTTAACCGTTGTGTTAACCCCGCTTTTCCTACCGACTTTCCGCACCGCTTGGTCAGCTGTCTGGTCCTCCGTCTCCACCGCGTTTCCACGCTCCTCAAATACAGGTACTTAAACACCCTCGCGGCCCATTTTTCGTCCTCCATGTCACGAAGTCGCTCCTCAAACTTTATCTCGCTCTGCGCCTCCCTCGCCTCGAAAGACGACCAGCCCATATCCCCTTGTACCGCTTCATTTGTAGTTTTACTGTGGGCCCCTAGGGCCAATCTGCCTACCGCCCTCTGATTTACTTCCAGGCCCGCTTGGGTCTCTGGCTTCATGCACAGAACCGAATTAGCGAAAGTTAATCCTGGTACCATGACCCCTTTCCAGACTCCCCTTACCACCTCGTATTTGTTGTATCCCCAGAGGGCTCTATGCTTCATTATAGCCGCGTTCCGTCTTCCTTTCGTCTTAAGGTGAGCCTCATGCGCCTGCGTGTAATCTTCGCTGTTGTTCAGCCATACTCCTAAATATTTATACTCTTTCACCAATGGTATTTCTACTTGCTGCACTGATACTGTTTTGTGCTCCTCGCCGTCATTAAAGACCATGATCCCCGATTTTTCTCTGCTAAAGGATAGCCCTAGGTGCGTCGCTTCTTCACCGCATATATCCATCAAGCCCTGCATACTTATCCGGTTGTCCGCCATCAACAATATGTCGTCTGCATACATTAGTCCCGGAACCCGTTGTTCCACCACCTGCCCGTTTTTCATGTAGGATAAGTCGAACCCCATCGTGCTGACTTCTAGCTTCCTTTCTAACCCCGTCATGTAGATCATAAACCCGCAGCGGAGAGAGAGGACATCTTGTTTCAAACCCTTGTAGGTGTATACAGGCCTATTTATGTTACCCCCTCCCACACTATTTGCACTTGGTTCTCCCGGTATAGCTCCCTGAGTAACTAATGAATTCTGCCCCAACTCCCTCGTCCTCCAGGATACTCCAAAGCCGCTCCCTGTCTACATTATCATACGCCGCTTTAATGTCCAGAAAGGCTAACCACAAAGGTCGGTTTTGCATCTTCGCCACCTCTATGCATTGGCTTACCACGAATAAGTTGTCGTCTAGTCTTCTGTCCTTTGGGAACCCATTTTGAAGCTCCCCTCATATCCTATTTTCTTCCACCCACTGCTCTAGTTCGAACTTCACTGCCTGCATTGCTAACCTGTACAGCACTGACGTGACGGTTACTGGCCTATACGAGCTTGGGTTTGTCCTGACTCCTTTGCCCTTGTACCTAAGTTCATCCTGCTCATTTGCCACGCGGCCGGTATTGCCTTTTCTTCTATCCTTGTTCTGATGGCTTGCAGTAGCTTTCCCTTGCTCTTTGGTCCTAACTGGTTAATCAACTCCATCGGTATCCCATCCGTGCATGCCGCGGTATTCTTGGGGACCTTTTCCTCTGCTCTTTTCCATTTCAGCTTGTCCCCATCTATCTCCAGACATTTCGGCCTACCCGCCGCGACATCTCTGTGTCGCTGCGGGGCCTCTTCATCCACCTTACCGAACTTCTCCGTGATGATTTTGTGCAGGTATGCTAATGCTTCCTCTCCCTTGAGCATCTGCCCCTGCTCGTTTTCTATAGTACCGCCTTCTGTGGGACTCGTACGTTTCCCTAATGCCTGCACATGGTTCCAAACCTTTTCGGCGCGTCTCTACCCCTTCCTCGTATTTGCGCTACCCACCGCTCGCTGTCCCCCTTTATTTTCGCCTGCACTAATTGCTGCACTTCCTGTTTCATTTGCTTATACTGCTCCCATTTTAGGTCCACCTCCTCCTGATGTCTCCCCATCCTCTTGGCCTGCCTGTGCTCTCTAGACGCCTGTTTACGCCTCTCTATCGCCGCCTTTATTTCTTTGTTCCACCAGCTTTTGGTGTTTTTTTTCTCTCCATCGATTGGCCCCCTCTGCCTTGACTTTTTTTTCCCTGCATAGTCTTGATGAGCTTGTCATATTCCCACTCTTCTCCAGGATTTCTTTCTATGTCAGCCTCTATGCTTTTGGCTATATCCGCAATTTGTTTGCTGTTTAACTTTGTGCGCTGCCCCGGTCGACCCGTTTTTTCGGCCCCCAGTTTCCCAAAACTCAGGTTTATGCGCTTGTGGTCACTGCCCAGACTGTGGCCCCCTTCCTCATCTATGGTAATTCCATCCAACCATTCATAAAGTCCCTCTGAGATAAGGCAGTAGTCAATACTCGACTGTCTCCTACCACACTCCCACGTTATTTGACCCTCGCATTTTTGTTCCCTATTTACTATGATCAGCTTCTGGTACTCACACATATCTAGCATTAGATTTCCGTTGAAGTCGGTGTACCCGTCTAGATCTTCAATGTGGGCGTTCATGTCCCCTACCAATAGTACCTCTTCGGAACGTTTCAAATCTTCGATGTCCTTTTTTATACACGCCACCAGTTTTTCGTTTTGTTCTTTGCTATCCCTACCCGTCCACAGGTAAGACACCCCTAAAGCCATCTCCCTACCCTCCACTATCCCTTTCATCCACACATGTTCTTTACAGTCTTCCTTTTACTCTTTTCCAATTAGCCCCTGCCGTACCAGCATACCTACTCCTCCGCCTTTTCTCAATCCAGCCGTCCTGTTACAACCTTCCCATACATAATCTCCCATTACCGGAGGTTCCTCCAAGTCCCGTAGGTGCGTCTCGGTCACAGCGTATACCTGGATATCTTCCTCTTCTAGCTGCTTAGTAATCTCCATCCACTTCTCTATTTTCCTGCCACCCTGCATGTTTATGTACGCGATATTCAGTTTCCCCCTCTCTTCTTTAAACGCCGTCGTCGTCCCTTTCGTTTGCCTGCACCGATCTGCACCGACCCCGCTATCTCCCTTTGCTCCTTGCTTTGTCTACGCCATCTTCGCAAAGGCCTGTGGGCCCCCTAAAAAAGCCACAGTTCGCGCCGCGTGTCGTCTTCCGATGGCTGCTCCCACCTGCCCGTTGAAATGCACTCCGTCACGCTGGAACGCCCTTTTCCGGCCCATCCATCGGACATCCCCGTTGATGTCTACGACAGGAAACTAGCTCCTTGCCCAGCTCCCGTATGTCTCGGTTTACCGCCACAACTTCCCTTTCCCAACCCCCCTTATCTCTGGTACTGTGCTCAGGACGACCTGCACATGTGGGCACAGCGCCCGAAGTTCCTTCACCCCCTTTTCTAGCTGCTTGCGCACTCCCGCGCCCCTTCCCTGCAGAACGTCATTGGTTCCTCCTGCGATAATCACTAGGTTCTGCCCCTGCATATTTTCCCACATTTTATCCTTTGCCCTTTTTTAACACTACCCTGACCGTCTGCCCCGGGAACACGCCAACCTGCACTCTCTCGTCCTCTCTCACCCGGGCCCCTAATCTCCATTTCTGAGTACCGCATGTTGGAGTCCCCCGCCACGATCACCATGCGCCTTTCTTCCTTTTCCTGGCTGCCCCCCGGCGCGGCCACCTGCTCCCGGACCGGCTGAGTCAGCGCCAGTCCGGGATCGTCTTCCGGCGTGGCGTCTTTGTCCTCCTCCTTTCCCTTCTCGGGGTCAAGCACTGCCGACACATCTGCCTCGTGACCTGCTTCATCATTTGTTGGGATGTCACCCTTCGTCGCCAGTTTGACCTCCATTTGCGCCAACCTCGCTTCGAGTGCCTTCCTCTGCTCTTTTTTATCCTTCAACTCCTCCTGTAGCTCGCCTACCTTTAACTTGAGCTGCTCCTTTTCTTCCTGGGGCCGGTCGAGGCGCGACGCTAGCACACACACTCTGCACATGAAGACCTGCCCTTCCGCGTCCTCGACCGACTCGAATCTCGTCTCCTCGAGCGGGTATTCGTGCTCGCACCCCGTGCACATCACACCCGGCTTCTTCCTCTGAGGCATCTTCTTCTTCTTCTTCCGTCTTCCCCTTCTTCCTCTGAGGCATCTTCCTCTTCTTCTTCCCCGTCCAAGGCGTGCCCAACTCTGGCTTACTTCACTGCCGCGTTCTCGCGCGCTCCCCTCCAATCTAAAAGTAAGCCGCAACGTGCGATTCTTTCCAACAGCATCAATTCTTCTTTCACGAATTACCAACGCTTACAAACCGCCACGTGCAACAACCGCGCGACACCTCTTATTCGGTCCCTTCCCTACGCTAACAACTACCACACCTTTCAACTAACCTACATCTCTCTCTAAAGCATGGTCACTCTAAAAAAGGAATAATAAATTTGAAACACTTATCCGTTTTCGTCGTCGATGCCTCCGCCGCGCTCTGTACGTCCGCACACCTCGACAGCTCGATTGGAGCGCAGCTACTCTGCTTCTGCGCCCCCTACGGGGGAGCGAGAGCAGAGCTCCACCGAGTGCTCCAGCGTCAAGGCCTTCCCAATGCTGGCATGGAGCACCTTCTGTTCCCGAAGGGGCCTGCAGCAACCCAATAGGAAGAGTACGCCAATCTGCTTCCTTACCTGGATACGACGAGCCTCACGAAGCGGTGATAGCCAGGACAACAGTGACTGTGGGATGTGCCCAGACTGACAACCCCATCTCAAATTTTTATCAAATATTTTTTTCTCTTTCTCTTTACTTTATGCTTTCAGCCCCTTCCGCTCTACTTCCAAGTGCCCGTACTGTGTTGTTTGCATGTGAAATCCCCGCAGAGCTGAACATATCCCCGCAGCACTTCTTTCGCCTTTCCTTTTCCCCATACCACAACATCAAAAGGTGTTCTAGTCGCACATTGGATCTTCATGTTCGACGTTTGCGCTCGTCACTGCACCTCAGTCGATGTTTGGCGAGAAAACGTTAAAGCTCCATGTGCGTCCACCCAAAAACCGTGCTCACAGCACTAAGAGTTTTGTTCAGACGCTGTATGCCACGCACCACAAATGACAGATATAAGTGCACTCTGATAGGTAGACTGACGCCTGGTTATAGTGTAGCTTCGTAGGGTGAGATTTTGGCGAAGGGCACTGCGTTGGAATCACATTCGTATAGAATTGTTAGTTCTGCACAACAAGACAGGTCCTTGCATATCTCGGGTGCTGCGAGAGTCTTTCATTTATTATACCCTTAAAGGCCCGAAGGCATTACATAAGGGGATTTCATGAAACATTTTTTACAGAAATACAAATGAACCGAGATAGTGTTGAAAACACCAAAAATACGCAAAAACACAAAAGCACTAAAGCACCAGAGTACAAAAGACTGGATCAGGTAGGAACACAGAAAAATAAGTGTTACCTAATCCTATAGAATTCACAATAGGTCGAAGCAGCGCACACTGATTAAGTTGAACAACACATTTTGCACAAAATATGTGTCCCAGCAGTAGAACGCGAAGGTTAATCTGTAGTGAGAATATTTTTTTGTAGTTTATCTCTGAAACGTATATTATTCGTGCATGTGGCGATGCCGTCGGGCAACGCGTTTTATATTTTTACAGCGTTAGGAAAACAGGTGAGCTACATGCTGATTTACTGCCGGTGATGTGGGATATTGGACTACTGCGATTTAAAAAGGATGGAATTTTGTAATGTGGCCTCAGTAAAGCGTACCTAGATTGCGGCCAGTAAAACAATTTCTGGATAAAGCATAGGTGGGCAATGTCGTGGCGTGAATGAAAAGTCGCGAGGGACAGGGATAGTTTGAGCACGGTGATACTGATATGGTTAGAATACTGCGATGTGACAAAACGTGCGGCACGGTTTTGAATGACTATCATCTGAAAGGTTAGATATGTTTGTGATGAATGCCAGATGACTGAGGCGTATTCCTGTTTCAGTCGTAGGAAGGTTAGGTAGCTAGATTGCTAATTTCAGGAGAAGCAAGTTTTAGATTTCGAAGAAGGTACCCGAGGGTGCGAGAGGGTTCGGAGCAAAAGGTATCGATATGCGTTGCCTAAGGTACAGGTGAGGTCAAGTTCACGCCGAGGTATTTGTATGAAGGAACTGAGCTGATTGGAACAGAGTTGAAGTCATACGTGTGCTGAGATGTGACATGTTTCTTGTGTGAATGATAGTGATTAGAATTTTTTTAAGTTTAATTGCAAGTGCCATTTGTCACACCAGAGGGAGATGTTGTCTAAGTCAGTTTGCAGCATATTATGATCGGTAGTGTCGTCAATAGTTGTGTACAAAACACAATAGTCTGCAAAAAGTTGGAGTTTCGATGTGATGTTTAAGGGAAAGTTATTTAAATAAATTAGGAAAAGTAGAGGCGGTAGACTTGCCCCCTGCGGGACACCAGATGTTACGTTGGTTAGATCGGACTCGTGAAGATTAGCAGATGTAGACTGTGAGCGTCCCTTTTGAGAGTAAGTTAAAAGGAATGTATAAGGTAGACAGTTTTCAAGTAAATGGTTACGGCTAAAACGGTCGAAGGCTTTCGAGAAGTTTAAAAATACAGCGTGTTCTTGAAGGTTATTGTTCATTTGTTGTAGTAAGTCGTGGGTGAATTCTGCAAGCTGCGTTTGACACGAGTAGTGTTCGCGAAACATTTGCTGGGGCGGGTTAAAATAATAACAGATTCTAGGTGAGCCATTACATAAGAAGTTATGATGTGCTCAGGTAGCTTGGAAGGTATATATGGGGAGGTAATTCGTTTCTCGGTAGCGGTTACCAGCTTTGAAGATAGGCACAATCTGGGCAATCTTTCGATCGTCTGCTACGAAGCCTGGTTGCAATGACTGCGTAAATAAAAAATATACAGTATTAGGCTTGAGAAGTATGTCGTGTTTTTAACAGTTTGGGGTTAATCTTGTCCCAGCCTGCCGACAATTACAGCTTCAGATTAAGAATTAAGCTGGTTATTCCCTCAGGGCTGATCAGTATATCTGGGAAGGTGTCGCATGAAGGAGGTTCTGGTTGTGAGATGGTATCGGAGCTAGAGGTAAACACGAAGGTTAAATAATTGTTCAGTATGGTTGCACATTGATTGCTGTGTATGGGTTCACCATCAGAACTTGTTAGTTGGAGTTTTTCGTACCTAGAATGGGTTGAAAATATGCGTCAAAGTTTGTCAGGGTTCACTTTAAGAAGTGATAGTAGATTAGCAGATCAGAGGGAAAAAAATGTTTTTGCTTCGGTAAGTGCTATGATGTACTGTTTGGCGCACCTGTGATATTTTTTCCATGTGGACGGGTTGTTTTTTGATTTGGTAATCTGTAGAGACGTTTTTTTGTTTAGAATAGATTTCAGTTGCTTACTGAACCACTGATTGCGTGATTCGCAGGTTACAGTTAGCGTTGGTATGGATTTGTTCTGTAGTTCAAGAAGTTTATTTTTATACAACTCTAACTTAGCGTTGACGGAGCGGGCTAAATATGAGCCACAAATGTCGCCATAAGAACTAGTAAGCTCATCATTAATATCATCATAGTTCCCTTTTTTTAAAGTACGTTATTACGTTTTTTGTTGGAAGTTTTTTTGCTAAAGGCTGAGCTATGTTAATATGGAGTAAATCTTGGCCACTCACACCGGGGAATGACGTCACGCTTGCATCTTCATGGGGGCGCGTTGTTAAAAGCAAATCTAACGTATTATTACCTTTAGTCGGACAGGTTTTTACTTGTTGTAGGTTGAAATCGAGTGAGGGGTGGACAAATTGGTTAGCTTCGTTCGATGGGGATCTGTTCGGCACGGAAAGCTCGGGCCAATTATTGTTAAGGAAACTGTCTCCAAAAAAGAAAATTGGATCTTCGGTTACGTCTTAGAGGTAGCGGTTAGGGAGTGGCTGCGCGGGTCGCAGATAGTCGGTGCATTGTCAGTTGCTCTGTGGGACACGCCGACAACGGTTTTTACTCCATGGGAATGAATTCGTACCCAGGTTAGTTTGCTTGTTTCGTCGTGATATGTAAGTAACGAGTGTATGCTGTTTTTACAGCAATCAGAATGCCTCCCTCTTTACGACCGATTCGGTCGCGGCGATGGGGAGTGATGTTTCGATCAAAAATTCTGTCATACAGTACAGCTTGTTGTGGAAAGCATCTTTGATACGAGTTGGTCGTTGGTAGATCACCACACCCTGAAGCCTGCCAGGCAGCTCTCGAGAAGACCATTGTACTCAAGGAAATACATGAGTCTTCTGTTTTTTCGAAGAGCTTGAAAAGGCAGCTTTTCAGGGAAATGGGACGATAACTGGCAGGAGAGGAAGGGTCCTTCCATTTCTTTAGGAAAGCCACTGCTATGGCCTCCCTCGAAGAGCGTGGAATGTGCCCCGAACGCCATATTTTATTGTATATGTGTAGGAGTTTTTGAAGAGTGTCTGGGTGTAGGTGTTGTGTCATGGTGTATTTTATTTTATCCGGAACTGGAGCTGAAGTTTTACATGTGGTCAGAAAACCTTCAGCTCATGAATTGAAAATGGAGAAGTGTAGGAAGTGTGCGACTTGTTGCTATCACGCAGGGACTTCTTTTCGCAAGACGTTTTGTGTTTTATGAAACTGTTTGTGTAGTGTGCTGAACTGGACACGTGTTGGAAGTCTTGTGCAAGTGTGTTAGCCTGGTCTTCCAGTATGTCCTCTCTTGTATTAACCAGAGGCAGGCTGTGTGTTTGTTGTCCTTTGAGTTTTCGTATCTGTGTCCAGATTTTGTGAGTGTCGGTGTATGGATTTATGGATGTGAGGAACGTGCGCCAACTCTCCCTTTTTGCCTCATGAGGCACACGCTTACAAAGTACTTTTGCCCGTTTAAAGGAGATGAGGTTATCCGGCATAGGGCACCGGCGAAGGACACCCCATGCTTTATTCTGGGCCTCTTGTGCTCTCCTGCTGTCCTCGTTTCACCAGGGCCTCCTTGGGTTGCGCGGGGCACCGGACACCATGGGAACGGACTTTCTGGCAGCACCAATGATGTGCGCCGTGAGAAGTTGGCCGACTTCCTCTACGTGTAAGTGTGCTATGGCTGTGTGTTGTAGTTAAGTGTATCTGTCAAAGCACACCAACTAGCTTTCGCTTCGTTAAACTTGATATGGGAAAATGAACCATTGCGGCCTTTACCTGTATATGTTAGTGTGGTTGGGCAGTGGTCGCCACCATATGAGTTTGTGCCCACGTCCCACTCGAGTGATGGAAAGAGAACTGCAGAACCAAGTGCCAAGTCAAGGTATAAATATGGGTTGTGTCCTAGATTATGGTATGTACGCTGTCTTTGTTAAAAAGGCATGCTGCCGATGATGTTAGAAACTCCTCAATCATATGTGCAGGAAGAAGCCCAAAAAAGGTTATGAGCATTGAGGTGTCCTATTGAGAGAAGTGGTTGTGGTAACTGGTCTATCAGAGCCTCAAACTCGGAGCTCGATTGCACGTGATCAGGACGAATGTAGAAGGAGCATACCGTTATTAACCTGTTGAATATAATTGTGCGAATTGCGACAGCTTCAAGGACATTGTTCAGATGGATAAGATGACAGGCTAAAGATTTCCGGGAAATGATGGCTACACTACATGAAGACGTACCACCACCATCCCTGTTCTTTCTAACTACCATGCAGCTGTTCCAGAAATTTGTCTTGAGTTTAAATATGTTTCCCGAAGACACATCACACTTGGTTGATTCGAGTGCAATATCTCATAGACATCATCAAGATATCCCAGGAGGTCTTTACAGTTCCATTGAATATTTTCTCTTCCCATTATGAAGGTTTAACAGCTACTGTAGTCTGTGTGTATGGGAGTTCATGTGTCTTTCGGGGCTTGCACTCTTGGAGGGGGCTTTCTGGGCCTTTCTGTTGGCTTGGACGTCGGAGGCCGCTCCTTTCGGTGCGTTTTAGGCAAGAACGGTCCCACGTCCATCTCGTCGTCTGATGTCCTGGGGTGCCCGACGAACCGGGCCTCCCGGACTTGGCCCCCCTTCGGGGGCCATTAGTTTGCGCCGCCACCGCCGCGGGCGCCGGGGGCGCCAGAAGTGGCATGGGCGGTGCGGTGGCGGTGCAAGTCGATGCGGTGCCCCCAGTGTCCATCCCCTCGGCACCCTCCAACGCACTGAATGACTGGGAGGCAGGCGTAGGAGCGGCACCGGTCCCGACGGAAGTGGTTGGCTCCACAACCGCTGCTGCCTCAGCAAGCGGTGTCGTGACAGGTTGGGTTGCGTGATGCAACCCAGAGGGGGGCGACGGAGGCACCAAGTCAGAATCGCTTACTGGGTCCGTGTGGAAACCAGACGTCGTTCTGCCTCTCGCAGAGCTGCGTCGGCGCATCTCCTCAGGGAGAAACAGGCGAACCTCTTCCGCGTCTCTCGGAAGGTAAAGTTTTCTGTGACTTTCAAGTGGATCATTAGTTTCCCTTGCTGAAACCTCTCGCATCTCCTAGAGTAGGCCGCATGGGGGCCCCTGCAGTTTGCACATGTAAGATTGTCAGAATTGCAATTGTCGGTTCGCTGATCCCGAGCGGCGCATTTCGCACAGGTTCAAGTGGTCTCTGCCGTGGCAAGAGGTTGTGCTGTACCCTAACTGCTGCACTTGAAGCAGCAGCCCGGGTTCGGTATGTACCGGCGTATGGAACATGGAATGAAGCCTGCATTTATATATTGTGGAAGTGCCAAGCGGTCAAAGGTCAGCATTATGTGTTTGTTTGGTGGGGATTTTCTTATCGTCCCTGCGTATCGTGATGCGGCGCACGGTTCTGACACCCCGATCTTTTAAACCTTCTAGAAGGTTATCATCTGTTTCCGTAACGAAATCTGTCTCAGAGATCACACCCTGGGAGCAGTTTAGGGTCCTGCGGGGTGTGATCCTGATGTCAAGATTATGAATTCGGGTTTGTGCAAGAGGAGTGTGGGCTTGTTGTTTCGGAATTGACTTCTACAAGGATTTCTCCGGTCCTGAGCTTTTTAGCTTGATATTTTCCACCTAATGTGCTTTGGAGCAATTTAGAAACCAAGGATACGCACAGGGAAGCGACAGGTCTTGCTGAGTGAGGGACTCGATCACAAGAAAACGAGAATAGGTATTCACGGTTGTTGGAAAGACAGTTCTTGAAAGTGGTGAGAATGAAACTTCGGTGCGGCCCCTTTTCGGGGGCCGATCATGTTTGGAAGGGGGGGGGGGGTAGGTTGACAATACCATACAGCATAGCAAAAAAGCAGAGAACGGGGGTACTTCCTTCGTCAGGCTTACCCTGGTAGCTGAAGAGGTCTCGAAGCTCCCTGCCTGGTGAACAGACAGTGCCCCATCCGCCGGAGCTTGACCTGGGCTCCGACATCCCCCGTTTGTGGTTTCTGCCCTTCACCTTAAAACTTCTAGCCACGGTAGTTTACACCGCGAGTATGGGGGCTCGGGGTGTGCGGTGTCGCCAATACCGTCACCAAGATTACTCCACGTGCCCCGCGCGGGATACATCACCGGTAAGCCACAGTACAAACATAGTAAAAGCCTCGTCAATTATTTTCCGGGCGTGGCTGGAAATTTAGGCACCTAGAATCTCTTCCAAAAGAAGGATGAATAAATGTAATTCCTGCGTTTAAATCGTGTAATAAGCAACTCATTTCTAATTACAGGCCTATTTCATTAACGTGTAGCTGTTGCAAGCTTCTAGAGCACATAATTCATAAACATGTACTTGAGTACGTCACTGATAACAAAGTATTGTCGCCTAATCAGCATGGTTTCCGCTCTGGTTTTTCTACAACTGCACAGCTCATTGAATTCAGTCACGACATCGCTTCTCCACTTAATACTCGAGGTCATGCTGACGCCATATTTATAGATTATAGCAAAGCATTTGATGTAGTGTGTCACAGAAAAGTTTCTTACTAGACTCAGAAATATTATTACCGATCGCAAAAGAATAGGCTGGATAGCTGATTGGCTACGTTTGAGGTCACAATTTGTTACGTTTGAGCATGCGCAGTCAACGTCGTGTGCAGTCACTTCCAGGGTACCACAGGGCTCGGTGCTTGGGCCCTATTGTTCATTATTTACATTAATGATATCACACAGGTCATTAAGGACACACCAGTGAAGCTGCGATTGCACGCTGACGACTACGTTCTATATACTAGCGTAAATAATGCTCATGACCAAGATGTTATGAACAAAGTATTTTCGTTCGTTGCTGGTTGGAGCACCACGCGGTAAATGAACATTAATTACCAGAAAACTGTTCAAATGACATTTACCAATAAAAAACAGCTGCTAAGGTTAAGTTATAGTTACAATGGGCACTAGCTAAACTCTGTGAATACACTCAAAAATCTTGGTGTTACCTACACTCAAAACCTAAAGGGGCACGATCACATCGAAACAATTTGCGCTACGGCACTTAGAAAACTGGGATACATAAAACGAACACTCAAGCACTCTACCAAGGACTGCAAATTAACCGCGTACAAATCGCTCGTCCGGCCATTGCTGGAGTAAGCCTCAGCGCTATGGTCACCCTATACTGCACTTGACATAAATATGCTCGAGGGCATACAGCAAAAACCAATAAGGTTTATTTTTGGGTGGTATGACCACAGTTTTTCTCCCTCATCGTACGCATGCTCATTTTCGTTGGAACCCTTTGCTGTTCGACGCACAGTTGATCGTATCACTCTGCTACATAAGATTCTACACAGCCACAGTTGCATTGAAGCACCGATTACTTTTTGTCATTCAGCACGACGAGCCACGCGCCGATCTCTCCCAATCAACATTGTTTCCTTCCAGCCATTTGTAAATTGCTTGAGGCAATCCTTTTTCCCAGCCCTTGTTGAGATTTGGAACAACCTACATGGTTCCCTGCGCGAAAAACCAATAGAACTGTTTTTGAAAGAACTGCCTAACCATATTTTGTAATATGTTAAATGCTTTGTATGTTTATGAAGTGTAGCTTAAATTATGTTCTTTTCTTTTCCTGATGTACCCACTCCTGCTATGTCTCGTGTATCGAGACAGCAGTATCTGTAAATGAATGAATAAATAAAATAACCTACGAACCTGCACAAACAATGATAGATGATTCACCGTGCGGTCTGCGATGACCCCGCCGGGCCATCTGCTCTGCAGCGTAGAGAAGTACTGATAAGAGATGGCACTACCATAGAACCCTGCGGCCGAATTGACCGTATCGCATCGAACGGCTGGGCAAACAACTAGCTGCTAACTTCGGTTTCGCGGACACCGATTTTAGCGGGTAGTTTGAATGGCTAGAAAGCGCTGCTCACGGCGACGGGCAGCGGAATGGTACTTTGACGTTTTTATAATTTTTTAATGTTTGTTTGAATATGTCATTCTCAGGGTTGGTGACCGAATTGTTTAAAAAAATTTTTTTGATGCCGGAAATTTTTGTTTACCAGTACCGCTTACAGATGGTTACAAATTCAGTCATATGTTCTCATCTTTTCAATCCACAGGGGCTCTCTGTCGCCAATTCGTCCCTGCAGCGCCACGTCGGGAGCCGCTAGCTGACGTCATGCCTTCCCCATGGCCTACCTTTCACCCTCAGACCCGCAAGACCGACATGTGGTGCACCGCGGGCAACCCCCGTTGTGTTACCTTTTAAATGCAGAGCATTTCTTTAACTCACGATGTTATGCGTCCGTAACTCGGCGTCCGCACCACGGCAGCTGCGCCCTCTCCCCCACTCCTCCTTGCCCTCAACACGCTTGCAACAACAGGTGCAGCGCGCGCTCCGGCGTTGCAAGCACCGTAGCAACAGCAGGTGCGGGCGCGTCGTGGCGTGACGGTGGCGTGATAGCGCGCTCTCTCTCCGCCTCCTCTCCCTCTATTGCGTTCGTTGGGAATATAAACCCGGGTGTCGTCGCGTCAGCCGACTAACACTTGACGTCACCTAATACTCGTCTCGTTCTCTCTCTCCCCAATCATACCAACTACAACAACAACCCTACCACCACCATTACAACACCAATCGCCACCGCCACGCGCGTAACGCCGCTTTACTCGTGCCCCTACCGCGGGGGCATGTCGGGGTATTTTTGGAGAACCAGGCCATGTAATCCGTCGATGCCCGTACCGCGAGATTGGGCTGCGGGGATTCTTGCCTACTGCTCGCCACCCGCGCATCGGGGAACGACCAGCCGCAACCGAAGATAACTTGGCTAATCAGCACGCCAACACGTCGAACCATCATCGGTGCCGCTCTCCGTCGCCGGCTCGTCCCATTTCATCCTATCGCCGCAGTGAGACACGAGGAGCAAGGTCGGCGAGCCCCTTTCGCGAAACTAGACGCCCCACATTCCTCTTTCACGACTTCACCTGCCACACCACCGTCCTTCCCGTGCACACAAGGGAGACGCCGATGACACCACAGCAGCTCCTAATGTTCGTGTCGAAGCAGCTACAGCATTTGGCTTCGGTGCTCGCGGCTCATCTCTCGCGATGACTAGCACCGCAGGGCCTACACACCTGTCTTGTGTTCTCCAGTGGAACTGTAGGGGCTTAACGGGTAAGCTCGGTGAACTGAAATACCGCATGCGCATTGGCCAATTATCTGCATGGGCCCTCCTGCTACAAGAAACAAACTGCGCTCCGCAAATATCGGAGTTCAATGTACATACGTCGCCAAGCATTCGGGACCGATCCCCCCAGGCAAAGCAATTGTATACGTACGTTCCCACTTGCCACAAGCCCAGGTCCCTCTTCCCGCGTGGTGCACCGCTTGGCAAGAGGTGGTAGCTGTGCGAGTTCGCCTATCCCACTCAGAGGTGATTCTCGTATCTTATTACGCTCGACCGAGCAGTGGTCATGCCAGTCGAATTCGGTTAGGCTGGCTTTCACATCTCCGCCACAACTTCCCAGGAGTCCCGATTCTGGTGTGTGGAGACTTTAATGCCCCGCATGGATCCTGGGGCTACCCGAGGAACAGCTCTAGAGGTCAGCTGGTTGAAGACACATTTAGGGGGGCGAACTTTCAACTCCTAAATGATGTTCTCAGCCCCACTCGTCGGCAAACACACCCTCGCACACCGTCTTACTCTCCGGACCTGACTTGGTGGCTTGGGCACGGTGCGCCCTCATGGCACTTGGAGCTCGACTGCTGGGCGAGTGATCACCATCCCATTTATATTAGGCTTGCTGCAGGACCGGTGCCGCGACTTCGTCGACGCTGCGGGTCATCGATTGGGATGAGTTCAGATCACAGCTCTCCCCCCTCGAACAAGAGACTGATGACCCGATTTCTATCTTACAAAGCGCACTGCACGCATCAACGCACATCTCTTGCGTAGATGAAGCCCGACCTACGCCTGACCTTCATCTGCTCCGATTGTGGGCCGCCCGCCGTCGCGCGGAACTGACTGCGGCCCGCCAACCGTCATCTGAGAGTGCCAAGATCCACCTTAATCACCTGACAGCCCAAGCGCGAAGACATGAGCGACGTCTTTCCAGGGCTCGCTGGATGGATTGGTGTGCTTCGCTTGGTCCCTCAACAAACACAGCCTCGATATGGCGCACGTTTCAGGCAATGGAACGAGGCCGCAAGCCGCAGAACCCCTTGGACAATGCTTACCTAGCATCGGGTCTCTCCTTGCAAGAATTTGCGGATGAGGCAATGAAGCCTTTTTTCCCCAATTATGACACGCCTCCTCCTTCCTTTGGAAACCTTCACCCCTTCCCCCTGAGGCAGGTTGACCCCTTACCATGGAAGAGGCAGCTGGTCTTGTTTCCCCCTTCACCATTGCGGAACTATTGGCAGCTATCGACTCAGCAGGAACACATAAGGCACCAGGCCCCGATGGCATACAGTACGAAGTGTATAAGAACTGCACAGAGAAGTATCTCCAGGTCATACTGACCACTATAAACGAAGCTTGGGCCTCTGGATGCGTACCCACTTTCTGGAAGCACGCAGAAATCATAGGCGTCCCGAAAGCAGGAAAACCACCGGATAGACTCAGCAATCTACGGCCGATTGCTCTGACATGTACCTTATGCAAGCTGGCTGAGTGTATGCTAGCATCAAGGCTCACATGGTGGCTTGAGGGCATGGGTTGGTACCATCCCTCTCAGATCGGCTTTCCGCCCCACATCGGCGCAGAGGACGGCCTTGAAGCGTTCTCTACTTCCGTACTCATAGGAGGACGCTCTTCTCGTATTCGTTCTGTTCTTGCCCTAGATGTGAAGAAAGCGTACGACAATGTGAGCCATCAAGCAATCCTACAGATACTGCGTTGGCTTGGGTGCCGGCGCCTGTAGTGTTCTTTATAGAGTCGTATTTAATACACCGCACATCTTCAATTAGAGTCTCAGGACAGGCGGTTGGCTACTTTTCAACATGCCGCGGGGTACCACAAGGATCGGTCCTGGCACCCATACTGTTCAACCTTGCCCTTCTCCCGCTCGCTTGGACAGTAGGGGCATTGAAAGATCTAAAATGCCTCATCTATGCGGATGATATCACGCTCTGGTCGACACTTCCAGACATTGCGGATCAAGAACACGCTCTTCAGAGCACTTTAAATATGGTTGACACGTGGTGCAAACGCGTGGGACTCATGCTATCCCGAGATAAGACAGTGTTACTTATCGTCGCCAATCGAAGGGCCCGACAAAAACTGCAAAACCGACCCATTTTACTAAATGTTGATGGCGAGCCAGTGACGAAAGTTACTTGTCACCGCATCCTTGGCCTGGACGTTGCGGCCTCCGGCTCAGCTACGCCATGGCTCCGGGAAGCTCGCCGGCGCGCCCTTCAACTGCTACATCTAGTTCGCCGGATTTCCATGAAATTGGGAGGAGCTCGCACAGAGGTGGCTCGGCTTCTCGTACGTGCAATCCTGCAACCACTTATCACGTACCAGGCTCAGTTTCAGTACATGACAAGGGCGGAATGGGATCGTCTAGAGGCCATCAATAGAGAAGCCATGAGGACTATTACCTGCCTTCCTCGCTTAACGCGCATCTCCACACTACAGGAAGAAGCTGGCCTTAACACGATAGATGAGTTGGTTCACCAGCGGCGACAGGCACGATCTCTTAAAGCGCAGGTGTACACATCTGTGGCTGCTTTAAGGTGGTATATGGGCCTCCAAACTAACACGCCGCCAGATCCCTCTCCAGAACCCCCTCCTTGGACCCGAATATTATTTACTGACTTCAAGCCTCTGGGTCGGTCAAGCCGTGTAGCGCCGCAACTCTCATTCAGTGCTGGCCAAGATACGTTTTACGTCGACGCCAGTATTTCAGGGAGCCTTATTACCACAGCCGTCGTAAACCCAGCCATGCAGTTTTGTCAAACCTGCCATTACTACGCCCCTCAGAGGCCCCCGTCAACACTTGCTGAGCTCAAAGCGATTTTCGACGCCTTGACGACTATAGAGTTGCTGAGGCCAGACCAATCGCAACCTGTCAACATCTTTACAGATTCAATGCAAGCAGTCCGAGACCTCCAGAAAGTACTTCATCAAGTGCCGATGTCCCAAACCATCCACGCGAAGGCTGCGGCCCTAAGTTACAGAGTGAAGACTACTTGGGCCCAGAGGACATCGACCCCTGGACAGCAACAGGCGGATGCGGCGACCCGTATACCTCCAACGACGCATCCACTGCCCTTATTTCCAGTTGACGCAATGTCAAAGTTGGCCACCGACAAAGAAGACCTTCGGCGCTCCACACGCGCACTTATTCCACCGTGTGGATCAAACCTCCCTGGTGGGCTCACCCGCCGTGACGAGATGGCGCTGCGAAGAATTCGCGTCGGGGCTGCTCTTACACCAGCTGTCACCCACACCTGGCCCCCGGATCGACGGGCTCCGTTTGGCCGGACATGCCCATTTTGCACCACGTTGGCATCGACCGCAGACATTCACCATCTTCTGTGGACTTGCCGTGGCCTCCAACGTTCCCGACAGCAAGTACTACAAAGTGTGGGACTTAACCCTGGCCGACCTCCCGCCTACAGACGCTGGCTCTTTGGGCCGTATCACCGGAGCCTTTTAGACTTTCTTAGTGAAAACTTCCTGTTCATGTACATTTAAACACACTCGCGTCCACCGTTTTTGCTGCAGAGCAAACTTTCGCAATTAAAAAAAAAAGAAGCAGCAACCTCAGGAATGAAGTTTGCCGACGGCCGAATTACAAATGACCCTCCAAGAGCGCCCCGATGCGATCCACCAATGAATCCCCACGAAGAGGTGAGGGCGCACCTCTCGTTATGTGTCGATGCGCACCTCATAGTTGCTTTAGTGGACACCGGGGCTGAATGTTCAATCCTAAGCAAAGCTATGGCAGATCGCCTGCGGAAAGTAAATACCCCGAGGACTGGAAAACAGACAACACCACCTAGACTTAAGGCCTTTGCACGGGCGCCGTGACGTCACGGCAGTGGCCGCGCGCCGTTCGGCTGCCTGGGCGCTTTTTCGGAGTAGAGACTTATAATGAAAGAGGTAGTTTTTTTTTCTTGAATAAAGGCGCAACCACCCTCGGGAATTAATGTTAAGGCGGAATATTTTTCGCAAAAACGGTAATAAATGACGCTTTTATTTTTTTACATCTGCATAAAAAACCGCTGCAGCTTTTTTTTTTAGCCACTTCAGGGAATAGAAATGCTATGCTTTTTCAGCGGCCAATTTGCTGGGCAAATATTTTTAATTTATATTGCTAAACATGCATCAACATGATTTGTTATGGACCATGCAGTAGCTATATTGGAACAACATAGGTGCACCTGTAAAGATACTTTTATTCAAAATGAAATGTCACACATGCAGTTCACTTCTTTTTGAATGTCTTGGCCTTTCGCGCTGCGTCTTTCTTTTGCGCCTCACCCTGAATGGCATCATTCTTTAACTTACAGTAGTTATTTAACAGCGTGTTTGTAGCCGCGTTCACTACTAGCTTAACAACAGTTTCTGGCTTGTGTCCATTCTCACAGGTTTCGATGTCAATGTCCTCTTTCAGCAGGGATACTGCCGTAGAGCTCACAATCAGACGCTGGTTAGAGCACGACAAAAACTGTTGTGCATTTTCACCAGCTGAAAGTTTTTCAACAACCAACTTTGTGATTAGGACAATATGTACAGTACATGGCCTAGGAAATTTCAAGCCACCCCTAGTCAGGTTGGAAATCATCTTGAAGTCTTCGACTTCTATGTCTCTGTCTTCAAAAACCAGCGTGCTGCAACACGATGCACATGCAAGCTTTTTCATGGCAGCGTGTGCACAGTAGCCAGCAACGTAGGCTACAGCGTCGATATCAGACTTGCATCCGGTGACGTCTTCCTCTGTAATAACCACAGAGCGTTCGTACTGCTGCGGAGATTCTTCGGGATCGCTATCAACGGAAGACTCCCACTGCGGAATCGTCAGAAGCTTTTGAAGTCGAAGCTTCTTTTCCGACTCAAAAATCTGCCGCACCGAAACATGATATTGGGCGCCAGCAAGCTGGCGGTAGCGGCCAAAGCGGTCTTCGAGTGCATCTGTTTGAAATTTTCCTAGGAGAACGTACTTGAACTTGAGTTCTTCCAGACAGTATCGTGAGAGCTCGACAAGGGAATAGCAAGTAAGCCTCAATGCAGTGTGCGTCTCCCTTGTCATGGTGCCGCTGCTGAGGTCGATGCTCTTCCAAGCGTCGAGCCATTCGACGATGCCATTAAGGAAAGTCAGCTGATGGCCATCTATCGACTGTACTGGCTCTTGCATGGCATCTTTCAGCCTATGTCCTTTGAAGGGACTCTTGACGTTCACAACCTTCCACCAAGTTACGATAATGTTTATGAAATCAGCAGAGGACTGGGCGTGAACCAATTTGAGTGCCGCACCGCGCGTCTCTAGGGATTTGACACAAAGTGATTATTACGTCCAAAGCAAGCTTCACGTTCTGCCGTTCCATGGATGTTGGGTTTGCAGCTTTGGCGTTCAACTTGTAACCAACTTTCAAAAGCGAAAACTTCTCAGATGAATACAGCTCCCGTACTGCATCAAAGGAAGCACCCTTCATTCGGGGTGGACCATCAGGAATTGCCCCTGACAAGGACACTTGTGGATAAAAAAAGCAAGTCCCCGGGGTTCTTCTGATTGATCCAGTTATTCCTGAGGCACTTGAGAATGTGTACTGGATCTACAACATAGAACAAGGGACGGCTTTTGTCAGCAGGATGTGGGTATACGATGCTGAGCTGAGGGCTTTCAGCGAACAGGGACATCATTTTGCGATTGATTGCATTGTTGTCTGTAATGACAGCCACTACCATCAGCCCTATTTCTTCCATCTTTAAAATGATGCCTTTTGTGAACTCATGCAAGGTTTCTGCAGACAGCCTGCTGACAGGCAGTATATGAACAACATCTTTGTTCGATGAGAGGAGAGACTGGATCATGAAAACGTGACAAGTAGTGGCTGGCTCTGATGAATGAGCAGACGATCCAGCTATGGAGCCACCTTTGAAATCAAAATAAGGCTTCACGTGTATTTCGTCTACCATCATGGTAACAGTCTTCTCATGGGGGCTCTAGCCATTTTGCCCTTTCACGAATGTAAGAGAGGAACTGTGCCTCGTTTTGTTCTTTTGAGGGGTCCCCTTCGTACTTTGAGCAAAGGCGGCGCAAAGTTGATTGGTGCGGCAGAATTAGTCCTGACTTGGATCTTGCGAAGTGGTATGCATGTGGAGATATAGAGTGCAGAAGGCTCGCGAAAACGAGAAGCTCTGCACTGTACCGACGACTTTTTCCCACCACAAGCTTAATTTGCTCAACCAAGAACTTGATCAATGCACCTTCCTCTGTGGTGTCTGTGTTCTCTGCGAGTTCATCCAGCAAGGATAGAACAAACTTCAGAACTGTTACTGTCGTCTCATCCGTTACTTCTCGTACCTTGGTTGAGTGTTTTTCGAGCTTTTCAAGCAGCAGAGACAATGAATTAATGTCCCGTACTATGTGTGGTACTTCACTGCCACAGGGTAGTGATTGGAGCTTTACCATGCCAGCGTGCACAGAGAGCGTAAGGTCGGGTAGAACCGTAACAGAAGCTTCCACATGGGGTGAAGGCGCAGCTTCAATATGAAGAAACATTATACACTGTTCATTCACTGTGACAGTCCAAAACGCTACATTGCAGATGCCAGGAAGCTTAGATTTTAAATCTTCAAAAGATGACACAGTATTCCTGCTTTCCTCTAACGCGCTTGTCTCCAAGGAGTTTTCTATGGCCTTTTGAAGTGCGTCATTGTCAATCCTAGCTCGCTTGGATGCAGGCGACTCGCGATGGGAAGGCGTAGTAGTCAAATATGTCGGGCAGTTTGGAAAAACTGTCGGCACCGCGCCTTCCTTAAAGTAAACTCTGGCGCTCTTGACTTCAATAGTTTTTCCTGTAGCTTCGTCACAGTGACTGAGCGTGGTGACGAGGTCACTTGGTTGAAAGTGCAGCTCGCAGACCTGCACACAAGGAAAACAAGAATGAGCAGGTCACCACTTGAAAATTATTAATTTCGCGGGTAGCAGCGAGTTTACTTTTGATTTCGTACTGCTATTTACTTGTGCACATCATACACTTGTCCCACAATAAATAGATAAACCACCGACTCGGTGGCAGCATTCATGTGGGTGTTAATTTATCATGACACAGTAAAAACGCTCGTTAAGTTTCATGGTTTCGGGGAGGATGCTAGCAGCTCACCTTTGAATGTACGCTCGGTGTGAAGTCCTTCCGTGGTATAGCTCGGAGCCAACACTGCTTGCGACTTTCATCCCTTGGGAAAGAAAACACTCTCACTTTTGGGCCACCTTCATAGTTCCCGCGGCAAGCCTGGCACGCAACACTTTCCCATTATGAAAAAAAAAAACGGGGAGTCGAGCACGCATTCACACAAATAACTCAACGCCCCCACACACGGAGCACAGGTCACTATCGTTGACGAGGTTTTCCCAGCAAGCCAGGAACAAAGCGTGGCCACATGTTGCACAAAGCGGTGTACCAGCCGCAGTCTTGAGCTTCACTTCATGCACATATGCCGCTGGGATCTCGCGTAAGTTCCATCATGTACGGTGCAGAAATAACCATCCCTGCCGAGCGGCTGATTCCAGTACGTACACTTGACGAGCGTTACACCACGTTGCACAGCAAGCAGCCGCGCCGAGAACAAAGCGTCACCACGTTTCTAAAAGCGCTGCCACTGCTGCCACTGCACACACACACGCTGCTGAGATGATCTGACGCAAGTGCTGTCACTAGCGGTGCGCGAATCACTGTTGTTGACGTTGAGATAACTTGTAATCACAGCAGAACAGAGTTGCAAATTCAAACAAGGAAGACGTCTCACCGCCGCTAACCGTCCAGCCACTTACAGACCGTGCAGGCGGCGGGGAGGTGGTGTTGGTGAAGGTCGCCAGATGGCGCAGCGATACCGGACAACTAGTGTGACGTAGAGCGCCGACGGGCGAACCCGTGAACCGGCCTGAAGTAGAGGTGGTGTTGCCACTGATCCGTTCCGCAGGGGGTCAGCTAATGACGCCAATTGAACGTGCACCACGAGGAGTGCCATCGGTATCTGCGATTCCTTCCCCCATTCCTTGTGCTTCCACAGTGCTGTAGAGAAATTATCTTGGGAATGGAGCTCTTGCGGGAGCATGGTGCCATTAAAAACATTCGTCAGCATTCAGTCATTTTTTCGCCAAGTGGTGCGTCCACAGAAAGTGAAAGGGAGTCAAATCACGTGCTCTTGCGCAAAGGGGGCAGCAACGTACTAATGGCTCCTAAGTTGTGTGTGCTTGTTTCAGTCGTCTGTGACAATATGCACAGTGGTGACGGCATAGCCGAGCAGATAAGCGCCCTTCTGCTCAACCAAGGAATTGTCATAGATCAGGGTCAGGTGCACCTTACCGAAGGCTGCGCGGAGGAGTTGCTCACGAACTTTACCAATGCATGTCAGCCACCGTTTGTGGTTTGTGCCCTTCACCTTAAAACTCCTAGCCACGGTAGATTACAGCGTGAGTATGGGGGCTCGGGGTCCGCTGTGTCGCCAATACCGTTACCAAGATTACTCAATGTGCCCCGTGCGGGGTACATCACCGGCAAGCCACAGTACAAACATTAGTACAAACATTGGCCTCGTCAATCATTAGTGTAGAGGGGTTATCAATGAGGGATTTATCGTGGTCCCGCAGTCCCACCTGATCTGTAGCGTAGAGAAGTACAAATAAGAGAGGAGACTGCCATAGAACCCTGTCGCCGAATTGACCTGGCGCACCGAGCGGCTGGACAAAGAACTAACTGCAAACTTCGCTGTCACGGACACCGATTTTAGCGGGTAGTTTGAATGGTTGCAAAGCGCTGCTCACGGCGACGGGCATCGGAACGGTACTCTGACGCTTTAATTAGATAGTTCATGTTTGTCTGAATATATCATTCTCAGGGTTGGTGACCGGATTCTTAAAAAAAATTTTGTCGCCGAAAATTTCAGTTTACTAGTACCGCTTACAGATGGTTACAAATTCAGTCATATGTTCCCATCTGTTCAAGCCACAGAAAAGGGACACCTCATAAATGAAGAAATATTTATTGCACGACACTAAACGGAACAAAAAGTTGAAATTGTCGTCATTCTTTGCAATACACGTTTAATAATAAACAGCCGGTATTGCACCACAACCGGCAAAATACACAGTAGTGAGAGGAAAAACAAGTATACAGGAATTAAAAAAGTGCACAAGTGAGGGTACCACAACCAGACAAAGGATTTATCCTATATGATAATAGAAAAGGAGGATAACCCGGAAGAGTCCGTCATCGGCAGTTTTACTTGTATCAGAGTCCTGTATTGATTTACTGGTCACGAAACTGCTCCGTAACTCAATAGAGGACGTCATATGCTGCGCTTGGAAGCCGCGCAGTGGCGTTACTTTCGCACTGAGGTCACTCCTCGGGCGGCATTGCGGTGGCTCGAACGGCGGAAAGAGAGAGAGAGAAAGAGATAATACTTTATTTCATTTCAAAAGAGAAGAGGAAACGGGGGTGGCGGGGAGGCTAAGAGCCGCCTCGTTCCAGGCAGCTTCTGGTGGCCTTCAAGATGAAGTTCGCCAGGCTCCTCTGCTCCTCCAACTTGGTTGCAGTAGTCAGCCACTCTCTAGTGTGATGTGCCCTTATTGGCTTGGTGTATGGGCAGACACACAGGATGTGGGTTTGATCCTGCGGTACCTTACAGCGTGCACAGTTTGGGAGGGGTGTGTGGGTTTGGTTTCTGTACAGGTGAAGTAGAGCTGGTGTGAGAAGCGTGTTTGTCTGGGCTTGACGAAGGGTAACCTGTTCCTGCCGGGTCAGCCTGGGATGAGGTGACGGCAGACGTCTCTTATCGGGTAGGTAGGTCTTAAGTGTGAGGGTAGGAGGACTAGGGTTCTGGACTTGGTCACTGATGTCGGGAGCCCGGAGAAGGGTTTCGTGGGTGAGCAGGTCAGCTCCTTCATTCCACGACATACCAGTGTGGCCAGGGATCCAGTACACCCTAACTGGTCATTTGACGGCAGAAAAAAGGGGTAACGCATTTGGATGGCTAGTGTTTTGGCCCAAAAGAATGCATGTTTTTTTTTTTCGAATCGGTGTAAATATTGGTGATTTTACTAGGTTCGGATTGGTGGGCGGCGGAGCCACGGCGAGTCGTGTTTGTTTTGTGCGGGAAAAAAATGCAACGTGCATATCGCGCTCTTGTGATGCGCCCTAAATAGCGCAACGACGATACCGAACATGTGTTGCATCCCGGCATGTCGTTCCTTGTACAACGATACCACAGAAATGTTTTCTTGTTCTGTTGACGGAGCGACGGGCAGCTGCGTGAGAAATGGAGGCGCGCCATTCTAGGGCAAGCAACGGGAGATTTCAACTTCTTTTATAAGTGTGCGACAGTGTGTGGAAATGTACTGTGTGTGAGAATGGAAAAAGCAATGCACCCTTTTCAGAGAATCGTTGACCTAGAATTGTACAAGGCTAACTTAAAGCCAGATTTTTGTCATATCAGTCAGGTTGTAGCGGTGCTTCATTACCTGTTTACAAACTTTTATTACCTTGGGATCAGGCTCGCGTGTAAAAAAGCTTTGAGACGTCCTTGTGCTTTTACTTTTCAAATTTCCTCAAATTATCCCTTAGGGTTCGTTTTGTTTGATTTGCAACGGCGCGTGGCCGATTCCGGTTTCTTATCTGGCGTTTCAACCGGAGCACCCGTTTGCTCATTGTGTCGTACGTCCTTTGGGGCAATATTGTTTGATATGAAAAGGGTGCCACCTTTTCGCTAACTTGATTTTTTGTTTCTTCGACAATGATCTCGATCCTGTTTCCATGGATATGAAATTAATAACGTTCCGAGAATAATGAATGCATAGAAAACTCCGCGCAACTCAGTTTATCGACGTTCATCTGTGCACGTCACACGCGGACTGCTTCTTCGACGTTTGTGTTTTATTCTACTCTTTTGTAGTGCAGGAGATCGCTAGCTCGCTGCGTTCAGAAAAGCGTTGCGTGGTTCTTGGCTACGTGGCAATATTCTGTTTCCTCAGTGTGCTGCACATCGCAGCGCGAAAAAATAAACTTTTGTACGCTAAACCACGCTCTTTTGTCTCCCTTCGTAACATTGATTTTTTTTGTTGCGTGTGATAAAAACAGTTTTATTGTTCTTTTTTTGCTTGCTGTTTTTGCAAGGATTGCAAAGCGTTGAAGCAGAAAGACACAGGTGCAACATATGTCTCTTCGTGTTGTGAGCCTTCACGTTTCTGTAGCTTTTTTAGCTGTTCTCAAGTATGTACCCACTCATCGAAACGACAATACTATTGGGCTATCTCTTTTAGCGTTTGTGCATTCCAGAGCAAACAACAGATTCATTAAGCGTAGTCTGAAAAACGCGTACTTGGTTTCTTTCAGTTTTTTTATTGTATTATCGATAGGCCCGCAGCAGTCCGTGACTACACAGCTACCGTATGTGTGGTATTTAAAATTTTGCTTGAAGAAAAGAAGCAATATAGTTTTAAAAATCTATAAACACGACGGCGCAGCGCTTGTGCCGGAGCACACAGAAGCCGTTGCCTTTTGCGGCCGAAGTCTCCGGTAATTTACTTCGAAAAATAAAACCCCACTGAAGGCAGGTGATATACACAATGATCGTACTATTCATCGCTAACTACTACGAAAAAAACACTTAATCAGTGCGCAGACACCAAAAGCAGCGAGTGTTTGCACGCCAAGGGCTGGCCAATACGCCGCACGCGCGGCACCTGGATCCCCTTCGTGCGGCGGTAGTGCCTGTAGTGGCGTGCGCGGTCCCTATATGAAACGAGCGCCGAAGTTTTGTGACCAGGAAAGCATTGAAGGACTCTGCATGTATCAACGACACCCTCAAACTGTGTGCGTCGTTGCATTAACGCACAAATATCAACCATACAGAATCTAGACTCTGAAATACTTGCAAGCGTTTACGACCACACTCTCTGCAGATAATTCTTTTTACTGTGGCAATTTATCCAGTTAGGATGCGAAAGATTGGAAACACTTACCAAAAAGGCTTTGATGGTCTTGCTTATTTGCTGAACTAAAATGAGGTCTATTAACTAAAATTAAATTAAAATTAGGCATGGTTAATTTTAATTTAATTAAGCACAGTTTAATTTAAACATAGTTTAAACATATACCTCTAGGTATTACACCTCTATGTTAAAGTTTAACATAGTTTGGTTTAAAATAAATAGGGGCGATAAGACGGTATTTATTTCATAAAGCCTGAAAAAAAAACTACCATTCCGGTTGGTGGCAGCCGCACCAAATAACAGCAGGGATGTTAGTAAAAGGTTCCACGTGATTGGTGGATGTCTAAGATTAGCATACAAACAAGCTTCTCTTTTGGTTCGGTGAAACAACATGCTTGACAACCCACGCTATCATTGGATGGGAATTCTCGATACATGAGCATTTGGCATACCAAACGTTTGCCATGTTTTCGGCCCAAAATGAGTAAGATAAGGCTACCAGGACGGCTTGCCCTCCGCGCCACCGGATAGGCTCAAATGTAATGCGGGTTTCCACAATCTTTGTAGCTCTCCTGGCTCATGCCTCTAACGTAAAAAGCTTTGTCGCACCTGACCAAGTGACTGCGGATTCGGGACGGTGACCGTTGCCCGTGAGCAGTCGGTGCTTATGGCAACAGCACGCCAACGAGAAGTCGTTGGGGTGTCAATGTCAGTCGGTTCGCGTTCTGCGAAGCCCCTCGTGAGAAATGAACGTTATAGCAAAATAGGAAATTCATAAAAAAAAACATGAGCCAAAGACAAAGAAATCAACTTTGAAAAAAGAAAAAAACATTCATTCTCGGGGATTCAAACTCGCGACCGGCAAAACAGCATACGTAGCGTTTCAGACCACTCGGTCATGAGCCACGGGGGCCCATGGAGGAACTTTGTGGTATATAATGTATAGCCACTTTACTTTTTTTTGTTTTAGCATTTCAAGCAGCTTAGGCGACTATTTCGTGTATAGCGGTCGTGCAGTGAGCAACCCCGCTATTCCCACAATATGTCATGTGTAGGGACTGCATTTCTTCAACGGAGAAGAGTTCGCAGACGCGTGGTAGTGCTACTGACAGCTGTGCTTGTTCACCCCGTGCAAAAGAGCATTTCCTGCTATCTAGTTTTACGTTGTACGGTGAACGCTTCGGATGATTTTATTTCCTTAGTATTTGTAATAACTTCACTGACTCTTCTCCTGCTTCAAGTGGCCTTAGATATTCCTACTAGCGTACCAGTCAGCGGAGCGTCGCATGTGCGCTTGTGCAGTGCTTGTGTAGGCGGACGTGGAATCTGTGCTTGATACAGTGTACAAACTAACGTACTAAAGCCACATTCTTCCATTCACAAACGTGTCGCGTCTTAGCTTCAACTTAGCGAATGAACTGCTACTACGCGTCTGCTGCCGGCGGACTAAACACTGGATCGGCGTACTTTGTCGGAGAGACGGCGGTCCGTGCAGTAAGCGAATGAACTGCTACTACACGTCGGCTGCCGGCGGACTAAATAGTGGATCGGCTTACTTTGTCGGAGGGACGGCGGCCCGTGCAGTAACGCCGTCAAGCCAAGCCACTTTACGTGCCCTCATACGAAATCCCACAGGAAATGGGTAAGGATGCAGAGAGTTGGACAGCATTCTCAAATTGACTTTTCTAGTGAATAAATTAGCGTAAACGCAGCGAGAGTGGGCTGAACATGGCCGACAGACTCGAGACTACCATTTGCGCTCACTGTTCCGCAATGTTTAGAAATCACTTCAGTGGCCCTTAAAGGGTAGCACTAAGGTACTTAACTTTAAGGCTATCGAGGCGACGAAAAGAAGATTAGATTGCTGCTGAACGAAAAGCAGAGAGGAAAAATTGCGTAGGACAGCTAAAGCCAGTAGCAGAAAAAAATGTGTATTTTGTGCTTTATTGGTTTTTGTGCCTACCCTAAAGCACCGCTAGTAGCCAACGAAGACAAGAAATCGTATGCATTCTAGTTTTTTTGGTGCGAAGACGCGTCATTACCTATCTACAAAGTGCCTACCACCAGAAATCATCACCATCAAGAATTATCAAAATTATCATCACTTTTCGCATTGCCACGGAACGTTGTCCCCAAGTATACTTAAATTGAAAAATAATAAGGTCCAAATATCGTCAGAAAAAAATTCAACATTTGTTTAAATCACTAACCCAAAGCATTTGTAATAATTTCTCTCTACTTTGAAGGCTATGCAGAATTTTCAAGGGTGTGTGCCACAAACAAGCCACAACATATACAGCATTCACTGGGGTGGTAGCCATCCCGGATCGTCTGGGGCACAAATTCAAAACACCTTTGGAGGATCCTCCCGGGAATATTAACTGGAAGTAAGCGCAATGAAGTAAGGCTAAAACGGAGGCTAGTTGGTTATACATCTTCTTGAACCACGCTGTTTTAAAACTTAGACAAGGGAACAGCAGACGCTTCCTGCCGTTCTTGTGTACTTTTCCCTTGTGTATGTTTTAAAACAGCGTGGTTCAAGAAGGCAATAAAGCTGTTCCGGAGCAGTCATAAGTTTGTCATACAGTATGTGTCCAATAAGTGACATTGCGCACACGTAAGCACGCTTTAAACGATCACCGAAATAGAAATGTAGAAACTGTGGTAAGTGACTTGGGATCTCCCCACATCTTGTGCCGAAACCTTCAATTGATACTCTCCTTACCCTTATAAAAATTGTTGTGCTGATAATCTACTTAACAAGCGAAACACCTTTCCGCCATTTATAGTCGATTTCACTAAAGTTGTCAGAACAATTTGGAATCAGCAAGTCTTGGTAACACGCGAAAATTCATAATAAACAGTTTTACTAGAACATCTATGAAATCTGAGAGTGACGCGCGTTATATCTCGTAAACGTTGATACTGAGGCTTTTGTTTTTTTAGAAAGCCTACACATAAACGCTTTGCTGAGTTCGATGGCAGTTTGAGCGACGTACCGGTTATTTGTCGTTTTCCCTTTTTATATCTCTAACGCGGGCGCAATATCCTGATCTGAGCATGGAAGCTGCGAAGCCCAGAGAAATGAAAGTTTATGCAGCCCGCCAGCGAAACGGAGGGTAGCAGCAAACGCATGCAACAGCATGACGGAATGGGCAGATTTGGAGGAATAAATCACTGCCACATTTTGCGCTCTATAAAAGTATTTGATTTATCAACGCCCTCTCTTTCAGCTACTGAATTTATTTTTGAGCGCATGAGCAAATTATTAGTGTCCGAATGACTAAAACATCTTACCAGGCCGCGCAAATATACAGATCGACTAATAGCGTTCAGCTTATGTTAGACTATGGCTGAATAGGTGAATAGGCAGCAAGATTCGAAACCACCAGGCCTGCTGTGGTTGAACAACCGAACGCTAGTATAAGTTGAGAGTAAGTATAAGCGTTGGCGGGGTGGCCCGACTGCCTCAGAATAATTTCTGTCTATTTTATTAGAAGATTGCAGAGATACTCTCTTAGAAAGGTTAAATACCTAAAAACGTTTATAGACCATCCGTGGCGAAAGTGAACAACCGGCTTCTGCCAAAAGTGCCACCTCTGCTCTCAAACAAAGCTGCGGGGCCAGATGGAATAGTGAGCCCTTCACTAGGGCTATTGTCTACGAAGGACAGCTGTGTGGGGTACAGGATGGTAGCTTCAGCATAAGGCAAAGGCTATCTTGGAGTACCATTTAGATTCTTTCAACAAACAAGAGACGCGATCAACATTGAACAGTTGAAAGACTGGTAGTCCACTGCAACATGTTTTCCAACGGGATCAATAACACCATTGAAAATTGGGTTACATAAGATACGTGGGGGCGCAGTAATGAGTAGGGGCAACGAAGAACCAGACCTACTTCACCTCGTACAGATTTTCATCGTGCCTAAGGTTGCCTGCGCCATCTCTCTCGGAATGATTTTGGCAGCAGAGAATAAAGATTTACCCTATAATAAGAAAAGATCATGAAAATGGCTGCGTATTGTGCTCGTTTCGTTGCAAATGTTGACTAAAGACGATTGTCTGCTCGCGGCCCCACCAACTAACTGCCTACCTTCTCTTTCCCGCTCACCCCTCATGCTATTTCTCTCCCTTCTCGTTCATTCTAAGATAACACGCTAGACGTTTGTTCTAGTCAGTTTAAATTTACCGCGTTCCACTGCACCAAGTCGGGAGCCCTAATTCCCGTGCTTGCGTAGGCCCGAGACACGCGTGAATGACGGCACCCTACTACGACGTTAATAGAACGACGTTTCCCTAGTCCACGAGCGTTCCAAACTAAACGTGGAACCTATCTAGTGATACCTTTTGTTGCTATTGCCGTTTGATTTCTAAATACGGCCAGGAGCTTAAGTAGCACGCGAAACATCAGGGGACGGTGTTAGGCCGTTGATGTAGTATATCATTTGCTATAGCAAAAACCAGGCATCCGTGAATTTTTAACAAAGAAACACTGCAAACACCACTGTGTATTCATTTCCTGCCTTAATTTGCGTGATTTCATGGTCTTGTTCAACAATGTTGACAAGTTTGAACATCCACACCGGGCTTAGAAGTCTGTATTTGGCTGTGGATATATAAGACTGCTTCGCAACTTCTGTTTCACCTGGGCTGGGTGGCTGAATCGAATCACAGACAGACAGACCGACAGACAGACAGACAGACAGACAGACAGACAGACAGACAGACAGACAGACAGACAGACAGACAGACAGACAGACAGACAGACAGACAGACAGACAGAAAGACAGACAGACAAGCCACAATTTCAACGCCTAAGTAGCCCAACAAAGACTATCGTCTGTAAAAGCCATTGTAATCCCGGCAGTCAGCTCTACGGAATGGCTTCTCCTACACGGCATACACAGTTATGCCGACGAACTAAAAACGAGAGCTCTTCCTATCATGCCTGGTGCTTCTGGCGCCTCTGTTCAGACTCATTCAGGGGCGTGTCTTTAAAAGAATATTATAGCCTCCACCCGAAAAAGCATAATTGTACATCTCGCATTCCGCTACAAAACTTCGTTAGCATTGAAGGGGGACCACATCCCGGGATTTCTTCAGAATATACGGTGGTAAACCCTTACATCGGTTTTTCTCTCTAGAAGAAGAGCTTCAACCGACATTTTCACTTAGACGAACGAATGCCGGTGTATGCCCTCAATCTCCGAATACGGCCTCCTCCAATCCGAGGGAGTTCCAGACGGTTTTAAGCCGGACAGGCAGGCACATCGGCGAACAAAACAATGGTAAACACAGGACAAAGTGCATAAAAGCCGTGCACAAGCACAGAATAAAAACTATATTTATCACAAAGAAAGGTATATATAGGCATTATATTTCCAAAGATTAGCCGCGTGCATGCGCAGCGCAGGAGATACGTTTTTTTTTGCAAACAGAGGAAATGATAAAATAAACAGAAGACGTTGCCTCGACAAGTTTTTCCGGGAGTGCTTGTGAAATGGTGCTCAGACACGAGGCAGAGAAAAACTTTGAGGAAGAAGTGGTTGAAATTCAACTACGGCCGTGTCCTGCGTACAGGCCCCCGGACTCTTCCCCCCCCCCCCCTTCTCCGTTTTCGGCGAACTAAGTCCCTCATAACCCCAGGATTGGAAATGGTCAGCGCTGCCTCCCATAGCTCCAGAGTGTTTGTGGTCTTGTGTAGTGAGGGCCATATGGGGGCAGCCTGTCGTTGCATGAAACACGTTCAATAATTTTCTACACTGATTGCATTTATTGCTGTAATATGTAAACAGGAAGTTCCCCTTTTGCGTTTCACAACTGTTTCGCAGATTTGGCGCGTGCGCTGGCCTTTGAATCTTGGTACGATACTGCATGTTACAAAACTGTGGTGTACACGGGCAAGCCTTGGTGTGTTGAGGAAGCATGATGCGCTTGCCAGCGTTAATGTGTTAACGCACTCCGTTAAACTGTCGGTGATGCAACGCCCGCTTTATGTCACGTGTAAGGAGGCAGGACGCTTCTCTCGGGGAAAGGGCAGCAGAGCGAACGGTTCCGTCCTTTACTTCCCAGATCGCGATTCCTCACACCCGCGACTTGAGATGATGATTATGTACAAATGATGATTATAATGGTTATTGACAGGTGAGGGGTTGACCACACCGGTAGACGGTGGACGGGCACGGTGTGGGGCAGTTCACAGGTGCACAAGTAAGCGCTCACATTCCCCCCCCCCCCCCCCCCCGTATTTGGAAGCGGCCGCCGGGCCGCGTGTATTTAAGGTTCACGGTCGATGAAACACTTCATGCAAGAAATGTGCACAATTTCACTTCCGCGTATGCGGCGGTCCGTGGAAGCAGTTGTCGGCGACACTCGATAATTCACCGGAAAAGTTTGCTCAGTGACGACGAAGGGCCAATTTACCGATGCAAAAACTTTTGGCACAAGCCAGTTGAGCGAATTGGCGTCCAGAGTAACACTCGATCTCCCGTGCGGAAATGAACGTCGCGGTGAGTGGCATCTTACCGTGTTTTCCGTTGTTGCTGCGCGGCTTCAGTGTTTATGCGGGCTAGCTGATGGCAGTGAGTGATCCGAGAGATGAACTGGTCGGAAAATGGCGTTGCAGGAGATACCGGAGCAGAGAGGAAAGCATTGTCCATAACAAAGGAAAGGGAACGGCCGAAAATAGTCGGTGGTGCGCTGAACAGCCGAATTATAGGCGAATGTTACGAAAGGCAGAACGTGGTCCCAGTTGGTATGGTCTGGCCTAATGTAAATTGAGAGCATGTCGGACACAGTTCTATGAAATCGTTCGGTGAGGCCGTTAGTCTGTGGGTGGTAGCT
The DNA here is from genome assembly GCA_013339765.2 of Haemaphysalis longicornis. Classification (NCBI taxonomy): domain Eukaryota; kingdom Metazoa; phylum Arthropoda; class Arachnida; order Ixodida; family Ixodidae; genus Haemaphysalis; species Haemaphysalis longicornis. Next base: position 68,697 of record CM023449.1, on the reverse strand, counting down.
GCTAGTCGTTGTATGAATGATATCGGCAGCTCGAAGCACTTCCGCAAGAACTTGCGATAAAAAGGCCTTGCCTAGGTCACTCAAACGCACGTGAGGTGCACCGTGCCGCAACATGATGCTCTGCAGGATGAAATCTGCGATTTCTTGGGCGCATCCGGATCTCAGGGGTGACGTTCAGCGTACCGGGTTAATTGATCAACCGCAGTCACAATCCAGCGGTAGCCGGTAGGTGTGCATGGAAGCGGTCCGTAGAGATCAATGCTCACTGATTCGAAAGGTACCGACGGGCAAGGAAGCGGTTGTAGCGTTCCTGGTGCGGGAGACGTACTGCGTTTCCGGTGTTGGCATTTGGCGCAAGAGGAAACATACTTGGCCACGTCTGTGGAGAGTCCAGGCCAGAAGTAGCGACTGCGAATGCAGTCGTAGGTTTTTGCATAACCAAGATGTCGTGCTGTAGCTTCATCGTGAAATGCCTCTAAGATGGCTCTCCGTAGTGGCTGAGGTACCACTGTGACCCAACTGCTGCCTTCAGGATGATGGCTGCAACGATGAAGAATTCCATCTACAAGCCGGAACTTCTTTAGCTGGCGACGTAGACGGCTGTTGGGAGGTGGTGTGGAGCCGTCCATCCTGTCCATTATGGTACGACAATAAGTGTCGCTTCGCTGGATCGCCGGTAGGTTGTCTGGAATATGAAACATTGCAGGGTGGATGGGTGCGACCGGGAGAGCAGCTTGGTGTGCTAGGAAGGCAGATGTGGACGATTGAGGCAAAGGGCAGCGTGAAAGAGCGTCCGCGTCTGTGTGTTTCTTTCCCGACTTGTAAGCAACGGTAAAATCATATTGCTGGAGACGGAGAATCCAACGACCCAGGCGTCCGGAAAGGTTCTTGAGCGTGGACAAGCAGCATGAGGCGTGGTGGTCTGTGACGAGTGTGCAGTGCCGGCCGTATAAATAGGGGCGGAACTTTTGAATGGCCCACACAACAGCGAGGCATTCCTGCTCCGTTATGGTGTATTTCTGCTCTGCTGAGATGAGGGACCGGCTGGCATAGGCGACTACTCGCTCCCTCTGGTGAGAGTCAAGCTGTAGGAAGACCGCGCCGATGCCTTGCCCACTGGCGTCTGTGTGCAGAATGGTTGGCGCAGCATCATCAAAATGGGCAAGCACTGGACTCGATGTTAGGGCGTCTTTAAGGGACTGGAAAGCCCGTTCGCATTCTCATTCCAAACAAAAGCAAAAGCAAAAAGAACGGCCAGCAATTCTTCCGTCTGTGCCGCCGTGAGGTCCGGGCTAACAGTGGTAGCGATGCTAGGCGGAACGGCCGAGGGTGCTTAAACCCGCATGCGGGAAAGAGTAATGGTGTTAGACACGATAGAAAGTGGCTCGCGGTCGACAACAGATGCAACGGCCGTGCCCTTACGCAGCAATATTGGCTCACCGGTGGTGTTGAGCGCTGCCAGAGCTACAAGTCCCCGCGAAAAGCGGAGGCAGGTAGGCATGGCTATTCCGCGGGGAATCAAGCGGCTCGCTGGAGAAGCTATCACGTCGCCGTCAAAAATGTTTCCCGATGGAACCGTCAGGACGTCTTCGCTACCAGGCGGCAGGACGTGGTCAGCATGCAGAATCAAAACCTGGCGTCGTAAGGTCGCAGCAGATGTATACTCGGTATCGCTGATTTGAATGGCTGGGTGGCGACAGGATATGACGGCGGAAGCTGAGGAGAGAAAGTCCCAACCCAAAATTAGTTCATGAGAGCACTGTGACAGGATCGCGAATTGGATATAATGACGATCTTTCCCGATTAACACTCGTGCAGTACAACTTGCGACAGGCTGCATAATATATCCGTTTGCATTAAATAACGAAGGGCCAGCGTAAGGGGTCTTCACTTTTCGTGGACGAGAACAAAAATTAGAATCCATTGCAGAAAGGCTGGCTCCGGTGTCAACTAAAGCTTTCACGCAAATACCTTCCACTTCCACACATAACACATTTGAAGGGCGCTATGGAGGAGTTTCAATCAGTCCAAACGATGCACTTTCCCCTCTACAAACTGCAGCGCCTAGTTTTCCGGTTGGAGGTCAGGGTCACGAGAGACGGGGTGAATGGGTGACACGAAACGGCGGTAAGGCGAGGGTGAACGACGCCTCGAGTCACGGCCACTGCGGTAATGGTCGAGTGAGTCCTGAAGAGACAGAGAATGTTGTCCAGGAGAGTGGGCAGGTCCTCGTGGCGCGTAGTTAAAGCCGACATCACGTTCGTAAGGTGCGTAACCACGCCGTTCATGTTGTAGCCGGCGTCGGCAGAAGCGCGCGATCTGGCCTCTTAAGCCGCAGTAGAAACAGACCGGGCGTTCGTTGGGATGAACATCCAGACGTGGCCGCCAGGTAGGATAGACACTCTGAACGGTATGTCGAGGCGAGATGGCTGCTAACTGGCCGAGCATGGGCGGCTGTGACGGAAGTTCAACTGGCGCAACCAGTGGTCGTTGCAGCGCGTCCGCATAAGAAGCGCTGATGGGAGCAACTAAGTCACCGTTGTGGGGACTGCCAGTCATTGACGCCAGCTCTTCTTTCATAACTTCTCGCAAGTCAGTTGCTGGGTGGGAGCAGCGGTCCCCGTGAGGGCAGGAGCTTAGGAAGCGTTGCTGCTGGAGCTCCTCGCGGATGATGCTGCGTATTAAAGATCGCAAATACGGCTCTGGCGGAAGACGAGTGAGTCCCGCAGTCGGTGTAGGTGAATCGCGTGAAGCTGGTCAAAGCGCTGACAGGCGGCCATTAGGTCATTGACGCTGGATGGATTTTGCAGCACTAAGGCAGTAAAGGCAAACTCAGCGATTCCCTTGAGGACATGCTTGACTTTGTCTGCTTCCGACATATCCGGGCTAACCCGACGGCAAAGAGCGAGGACATCCTCGATATAAGACGCGTACGTCTCATCGGGATTCTGCGTGCGGGTTTCAAGCTCCTTCTTTGCTGCATCCGAGCGAGCGGAAGAAAACGACGAAAATCTTGCGAATCTCTTCGGTGAAGCTAGCCCAATCAGTCAGTCTTTCCTTGTTATTTAAATACAGTCAAACCCGACTATATCGAACCCGTTTACATCAAAGTCTCTTCTATATCGAACTATTTCTGCGCACGGAATGTATTCTATGGGAATGTATAGCAAAAATTACGATTACGCTTACATCGAACAGAAATTGCAGCAACTACCGATATATCGAATGCCAGCGGCGCAAAAGTGCCCCCCCCCCCAAGTTGCCTTTCCCTCGCGGCAAAGGAGAAACCGCCGAAACACCCTCGAAAAGTGGTTTAGCCCTGCGGTTCCTGTGCAGCTCATTCACGTCGCTCTTTCTCCCTATGTCTCTCTCTCTCGTGCTTTTTCCGCGTCGGGAAGCCGCCGTCGACCCCCAACATAAAAATGATAATGGCCCTCCCGCCCCATTGGCTCAGACAGCCAATCACAGGCTGCTGCCACTCCAGTTCTCTCGTCGCTGGAGAGGCGCGCGTTGTTCTTTTTGCTGTTTTTGCGTTCGGAGTGTTCGAATTGTCGGCGTGTGTTCGACTTGTACTGTTTAGCCGTGATGGCTAGCGCGAAGTGGAAAGAAAGCTGGAAATTCGCCGTCAAGCTGAAAAGCAGCTTCGCTGCCGTGAGGCAGCGAAGCTGCTTTAACAGAAGAAAATTCAGGGCTACTTCGTGCGGAAGTTAGTTTGTTTCATTAATAAAGTGCTTCCATAAATGGTAGGGGCTTTTATGCTGTCCGATTCTTCAGCATGCATATATCGAATTATGCCATATATCGAACTCGCGGGCGTTTTTTTGCGAGTTCGATATAACCGGGTTTGACTATACCATGTTTCGGCTACTTGAAACAGGTGGAATCGGACATTTTGAAGCTCTGAACCATCGTCCCACCTGTTAAACTGACTGACCCTGTTGTACTGTTCCAGCCAGTCCTCGACATCTTCACCCCTCGAGATCAAGCGCAACCTCCACCCCTTGTAAGGAGACAGGACGCTTCTCTCAGGGAGGCAGCAGAGCGAATGCTCCGTCCTTTACTTGCCAGATCGCGATTCCACACACCCGCGACTTGAGATGATGATTATGTAGAAATGATGATTGTAATGGTTATGGGCAGGTGAGGGGTTGACCACACCGGTAGACGGTGGACAGGCACGATGTGGGGCAGTTCACAGGTGCACAAGTAAGCGCTCGCACACGTATTATTTACCACAGTGCACCAAGGAGATCTGGTACACCATTGGTTCCTGACAGTCGACGTAGGGCTTCGTCTGATTTTTACGCATCCTCTTTCTGCTGCTTGATCATAATTCGCTTTTCTGCAGAGCGTGTCAATACTGCTAGGGGTAGTAACAGCAGCTGCTCGACCGAGCATACCACAATCTTTTTGACCTTATGGCTGGCAGCGTGAACGTAGGATTTACCGCTTTTCTCTTGCGGCTTCCTTGCGAAGCTTCCGGTGCGAGTTTCTCTGGCCTGTCTCTCAAAAATTTACTTTCGATGCTGCCGAGAAGCTGATCATGGAATACGGCAGCCGAATAAAAGTGCAATTGATAAATGAAACGGGTCTGCACGGTGTGTCAACCAGATAACGCCAGGGTATTAATTACTGACGTGGTGACCACCCGCTTCACAACTTTCGACTGAGCTGATGAATACGAGAGCAGTTTCTCCCTGGAAGGCGGCGCATGCGCTCAGCATAAGTGTTAAGGGCCCAGTTGGAAATGATGGTAGATGAATTACAGATTGTCACCCTGTGGCTCTTCCATTGTAAGGCCTTAGTCGCAATGCAGTGTTCAAAATACATTGAAGAGTTCTTCAACTTTCTGTCGATAGTGTTATTGTGGTGGGTGAAGATGATGCGAAAACTGTAAACTAACCGGAGCACCCTCATAACGGGGGGCTCCTAATATACATGAAGCAGTTTTCAAGCAGCAGGTCAACTAGGGCGAGACGGGAGCATATATATAAACCCTTCTTCGGAATATACAGGCTCCCTTCGAAGAAAACAAACGTATATAGACCGCAGATAAAATGCCAGCAACTGCATAACACGCAACTGCGGACGACGCACATGTTCTGACTGGCGATGACTCCAGGCGAATTTAATAGAGCGCTCCCCTAGGTCGATGACCCAATTGCGCTCACTTACGAAGTCTATTCCTAGAAATAAATCTTTGCAACGATAGGGGAGGACGACAAAACTTCTGACGCACCCAGTAGCCTATACCAATCCTGGCGGCTCATTTCCCCACATGCGTCATCAGGTGACCACCAGCCGATCTAATCTGCAGCCCCAATGACGATGTATTCACTTCTCTTAAACGATCGGCGAGAAATTGGCTAACTACTGAGTAGCCCGCACCAGTGTCGACTAAAGCAGCCACTTGGTTCCCGTCTATGCAAATTACAATCTACGGACTACCAGTTTTGTCGATAAGTGTTCTATTCGCCGTGCGGTGAGTTGAGAATGGCGTGATTTCCGTCGGCGGTCCTGTCCAGTCAATGTCGCCTGTCGAGCGAATTCGTTCGACGAGGTCGTGTGTTCTATTGGCCGAGGTGGTGTGTTCGGCCGGCGACGTAGTTGCTTCGCGAAGGTCTGCCCGTAAGGAACCTTTCCTACTTAAGCTTTGGTGGTTAGTTTCCCCGCCCAGGGCTGGGAGGTCTATGCAGCGGGCCTCGTGAGTCTCGATGGTCAGGTGACGAGGGGCTAGACGGTGATGTGAACGCTGGAGGATGGGCTGCGTAGGCGACTGTAAACCTCGGAGGATCGGCGGTGACCTTGTCTGGCAGCGAGATAAGCTTCGATTTCTGCAGGTCTTTGAGCAAAGCGAGGTCTGGAAGCGGCTGGCGGAAAGCCTACGTCAAATGTCACGGCACGGGCAGCGGCGGTAAGCGTGGCCTGCTTCGGCCCGATGATAGCACAGTGGCGGAATGTTGTCATCACGCCACACGTCCATCTTGCGTACTTGCGTTCCAAATAAAGGCTTGTGTTGGGACAGAGGGTACGTTGCGGAATTTGCTCTCTGGATTCGGGCAACGGTTTGAAGCGCGGGAAGCAATGGCTTAGGTGCAATGTGGAGCTGGCGACGGAGAGCTGTTACATGAATCGCTCGGGGATATTGTATCCGCTGCTTCGGGATTGAAAGCGGTTGCCTGATCTGTTGGCTAACCGCATCAGCAACCAAGGCATGCGCAGACTCTACCCCGCCTATCGGACTCAATTACAGCTCTTTTCGTACAATTCAGCGAATGATATGTCGAAGGAATCTATCATTGGCCATAATTGGTAGGGCGCCAGTACTACCGGACGAAGGTTTGTTCACCTGCTTGTACTGCCGGCATCTCTCTTGCAGGGCTCGCTCGATGGCTGCTGCCTCCATAATGAAGTCTTTTAACGCGAGTGGAGGGTTTCGTACGAGTTCTGCGAAGAGCTGTTATTTCACGCCATGCATCACGTTAGGCCGTTTACTCGGTTCCGACATTTCAGGGTATGCTTTCTTGAACATACGTCCCATGTCCTCCGCAAACGTCGTCACAGCTTCATTGGTTTTCTTACTTCGCGACTCCAGCAGCCGCTGTGCATTGTCCCGATGATCTGTTTTGGCGAATGTTTTCTGAAGCTGCTGCCGCAATTGCTTCCTTGTAGATTAGCGCGCTCGCAGTTCTTGAACCGCGTTCTTGCACCACGTTCGAGTGCGAAATAGACATTACGCAGGTTTTGACGAGTGGCCCACTTTTTGAACGATGCGACCTCCTCAAACTGCTCCAGCCAGTCTTCGACTTCCTCGAACACATCACCATGGAAGATGCGGGACTACGGGGCTAGTACTTGGGGGTAAGCGCTTGCGCCATTACTTGGGTTCCAGGGCGTGATGTGTAGGTGCGGTGAAATTCCGGTAACTGCACTCTTGAGACAGTATGCATTGGTGGCGACTAGCCCGATTAACAGGTGTGTGTACGGGGCGACGCCGTTTTAGGCTGGCCGAGTGGGTACTTTACATGGGGTAGTCGTACGACGCACACTTTACTACTGTCGCGCGCTATAAACACGCAGTTGTTGAGCCGGGACCCTTGAAGGCGAAGACAAGATGAGTAGAACCAGCCGGAGGCTTTTCAGGAGAACTCAAGCAGAGGGTTCCAACCGCGAGTGCCAGAGCTATGAATGACGATGATCCGAGAACACGTGCCCTAAACTACTTCGTTGTCACCGTCGCCGCTTGGCGCCGGTGTGAAGAAACACGGATAATATGTTTATGTCGAGAAGAGGCGAAAAGAAAGGAACTACCATTGTAATAATAGAGAAGCATAATCTGCAACGCGGACACTGGGTACGTCAGGAAGTATATAAAGAGCACCGACCACATACAAATATTCAAGCATTGAGAATGTTGTGAATAACCATAAGAAAATGTGTCACTACTTACCAACCGCCAACTCGAGCTATACACAACACACTTGATCCCCAGCTCTAAGAACTGCGTTGCAAACCTCGTAAAACGAGCCTTCAGGTGAGGTGGCGACACGGTGCGCCGCGCTGCGTGGCTTTTGATTTTAGGATCACAGGTGTGGCCTTCTCAGATGACGGCGAGTATATGCCAATTAACAGATGTGGGGTGATCCAGCAAGTAACTTGGAAGGCAGCGAGGGGGCTCCTGTGAAGCCAGCTGTTAGGTTTACCCCCGGTACGATTTTAGGCCGGACAGTTAACCAGAGCACTGAAACGGGCATAGTCTATTTTTACTTTTTCGCCTCCACTTTCCGTCTTAAAGCTCCACATAGCTTATTGGCCCTTGGGCCGCCCGTGGTGACGTGATCAGAGGCAGCCGGTGCAATAGACTGCTGCATGGCCTTTTACCTTTGTAATCTGTTTCCCCACCTGATTACGCTAACGGCGCTCACATTCAAGCGACTGTCTCTGTCGGTACACACCTCACTTCCCTCAGAGCTTCATCTAAGTATCTTAATGCGGACTGCACGTGTATGGTAGAGCCGGGTTTCATTCTATACATTGCTTCTCGTTTCGTGCCGCCCCCTCTAGCCATGTGAGTTACATTGGTATTCGCCTTCATTTGTTATGCTCTTACACGCTAAATTGGCCTGCTCTCCCTACTGTTTCCCAAGAGCAGTTGGAGGGCCAGCTTGCCTGCTCCCAACTGGAAGATAAGCTACATCTGTACACATGGGTGCAGCTGCATGCATGCGCTCAAGTCATTATCGACTTAGGACGCTGCTTGCACCCGTAAACGGTTGCGCCGTATTCGGTTCTCCTCAAAATAATGTTAATTCCACTTTCGCCCTTCGGTAACCCATACCAACGCTTTTCTCCACACTGATACCTGACAGTATACGATCCAAACATGGTTCTGAAGCGCTCGTAGCGTTGCAACTGTCCTACGGCAAAGACTGACGCAATGTACGTGCGGTTTCCGCATATCGCACTTTGAACGTATTTCAAATATATTTCAGCGCCCTGCACAAGTGTCTCAGTTGAGACACCGGTAGTGCGAACAAATGGAAGTGGAAACCTTGCATAGCGATGCGCTAACAGTGCCGTCGTCTGGCAGGGTATACTATTCGCGGTTAACAAAACCACTTCAACCTCTGTCATCAAGGCATCTGATATTAATGGAAGGAATCCGTGGAGCGTCAAGCGCCTGTTTACTGCATTTGTGTAGCGCATGTTTAGGAATTGCGGTGTGCACGTCGGTGCGTCCTTCAAAGTTAGGCGTTTACCTACCACCAGACAATCATAGCATGTGATATAAATTGAAGTGTACAAATGGGGCTGTTTATAAAGAAACCACATTTTATATTTGGCACAATACTAGCCAATGCGAAGCAGTAGTGTGTGTATTTGGAAATCGGTAATTTTGAAACGATAAATACATTGAATTATATATAAACCAGCCAATTACGCAACCTAAGCTAGCATAGGTGCGAAACCAGACTCGCGCGAGAGCATTTGTGCTGTGAAGGAAATATTATTCCGCGATAGAACTTGATGGTGCCGTTGAAACCGTTGTTTGTCATTGGGTAGCTCATAAATATGTTCTATTATAAATAATTGTATCATCTAAACTCCAATACTTCTCCACGTAAAAAAACCAGCCGCACAAATGATGTGGTGGCTTGCACTCTCTGTGAGTGACGTGTACCCATTCAAACTCGGGTGCAAACACCGAAAATAATAGTTTGGTAATACGTTTCCCTAAAAAATACATGAATAACGAACGCAGTAAAGATTCCCGAGCCCAGTGTTGAAACAGTGATATTTGAAACATTTCACAATTCCAGAAGCAATTTGTAAGTGTAAACAAGAACGTCCGTTATTGCTAATAAATACGTTTTCCTTTAGAATCATTTCTTTTGCTTATTGATTATTTTATCAATCCTATACCATTGTGTTTAAATGAGATGTAAACTGGTTTCTGCTCAAAGCATAAGAGGTATTGTTTAATGCCCGGGGTTGTTTAAGGTTATGAACACAAGCCTCCCCAACCGAGATTGCCTTCTGCCGAAGCCTTTGTATGTGTTAATTGTAGTTAGGGATAGCAGTCGGCTCACTGCTTTCGCGAAGTTTAAATTCTGTAGCAGTCAACCTATTTCATTGCCCTATGTCATTGTCCTATGTTCGCATTCAACACTTAACTTTATATTGTTTATGATCAGGCATATCTTGAAGTTTGCGTTGCTACAAACCTCAAAAATGTATTCCTGCGATTGATTTTTTTACTGCTCGTGTAAACGGCTTAATATTGTCTCGCACATACGCTCAAAATTCCGAGTCGTTGTAAATTTTGAAAAATAAATTTTTACTTCATTTTGCTCCTATTTGCCTTTTTTGATATACTGTTTCTCTTTTACAGCTATTCCATTTAGAAAAAGTGTATATCCACTTAGGGTTTAAGAAGCCTTTCTTTATGAAATCACTTTTGTAATTTGGATTGAACAAAATTAAAACGCGTACACCTACACAAATTTTTAAAATGGCAATATGTCGAGATAAAATTTTTGCACGGCTGCATATTGAATTGTTTACCTGCCGGCTGCCTTTGACGCACTGTAGAATTATTTATAAAATTCTTCCAGCTGTCAATGTGGAGTATCAAAAGTATTGAGCCAACCGACGTACTTCTGAATTGCGTGTGGGATTCATTTGATCTGTTGTACTAACTTGCCGGTCAAGAAATTCAGAGCTCAGAGGTTTCTAACAAAATGTTCCTTCAGGAGTGTAAGCGTCATTTTCAAAATATAATTTTACTTAACTTTCCTAAAAGTCTTGCTTAAGGCCCGACCGTGACAGATCGCAAAATCAGCGGTCTTTTATTGTTCAAGTTTGGTCCCTTGTGCAGTAATAAGGGCTGCCATGCATGAGTTGTCGTTAAGATGTGCAAGCCGACAGTTTATGCGCACAGCGCTGGTGACTGCACAATTGGCAATTCATTTCTAATGTTTCCAACAAATCAATAAAGACAATGAATAGAGGTAGTCAGTCAGTGTATATTATTTACCATCATGCTCTAGAGTTATCCTGAAACATTGTAATGCATTGCCAAAATTTTCGCGGTGTCTAATGTTTCCCCCCCCCCCCCTTGAGCAGGTGCATACTTCCTTTGTTGTTTGGTACGGCTTCTAATTCTTATTGCATGACCACCTTGTAGAAGTTGTTTCTATAATCAACTATATTCTGTCGAGCACATCGCCGGTATACGTTGTTTTGCTGGGCGGCCTAGTTAAAAATATTACGACATTACGCACCCTACCAAACAAAGTGTTCATCAAACTGACTATTATTTTTTAACAATTCATACTGAATTGTAACACAAACTTCAATAGCGCTCTTTAGCTGGTATTCGTCTTTCTTTTCTGAAAGTGATGATTAGTGTGATCGAGGTGTGCCCTTACTTCTGCTCCCCATTACACGGTGTCAAAATTTATTCGATTGCCCAAGTCGAGCTTTATACATACTAAGTGCTGACTATGTATCCTAAAATCGAAGCCCACTTTTCAGAGTGAGGTCCTTACCTTTCTGAAGATCAGCGGAGTCAACTTAGTTAACAAAGCCGTAATCTCGACGAGTGATATAGTTTTCAGGAAGAGGCATTTGCACCATTTGCCCTGACGGATCCGTCACTGTGGGAGGCGGTGCAGGCACCATTTTAGCAGCCGAATATAAATTATTTGTGTCATAAAAACATTTGATATAGCTCTAAGCATAATCGTACGAGATGAAAGTGCGAAACGTTCATCGACTGGTAATAGGTGATGTTCTCTAGAGCAAGAAACCTCGGCATCAGACTAACCGCCACTGCACAAAACCCAATCCCTGTATGTGCTGTTTCGACTGTGCATCCACAATAGACAAAGGCAACCGAGACTGTTGGCAAGACGCCTTTTGAACCAGCCTTTCTTTGCGTTTTATTGCTTTACTAGACGCACCATGAAACGCCTGCAAATTATTACGAAATGAGCACAGGCCGCATGTTGATTTTGTTTTATTTTTTTTCCTATACACGCCATATAACCATGGACACCAAAAGTTTTTTGTGTGTTTTAGTTGTTCGTGCTCGAAATATGGAATTCTGCGCGCGGGGTGCTCTGTTGGATTTCATTCATTCACGTGCATGACCTATTTCTGGATTGCCCCGCAGCCATCCCGCAAAGCCCGCGCACCGAGGGTTAACTGTTACGGACGCTTTTTGTTGAGACTAACGTGTAGAATATAGTGTGGAATCATGCTCGCTGAACATTCTGGAGACGGGAGACAAGGGCGTGCTGGCGCCAAATTGTCCAAGTTTCAGTTTGTTGTTAAAAATAATATGTCTGTAATTTGTGGTTTCGTATTGCGGGTTTGCGCGCCTGATCAGGCTTTTTAGCAGAAGTATTTTGCTTCGAAACTGTATATGGCTGAGATTCCGTCTGATTTTCGTGCCTCTGTGAACGGGGCAGTAAATACATCTTTTGGCAAAGCAATCCTTGCGGTAAATTCTCAGGACAAGCCAGCTGTGACGGTGATTTTTTTGGACAGTTTCTCGAAAACACATAAATATTTGCCGGTAAGATGATCCTGCCATTACTCCCAGTCGTATTTACTTCTCGTGGTTACATATTGTTCGGTGAAGCTGTCAGCTTTCGTAAATTCTAGTTTGCCGTGAACAGATGGTCTTCGATGGGCGTAGAATGTACAGACAAAAATGTCAAAATTCTTTTCCAGAAAAAATGTTAGACAATTGTTTGCTGAGACGACTTTACTATTACAGCGAATGTATTGATTTGCAATGAATTGTTAGTACTCAGTGAAGTTGTAAATATTACAAATTCCTGAAGCGCGGTCCGGTTCTCAGAATCTAGTGGAGTAGTACGGTTAGAGAAAAGGCCTGTAACTTCTGTTTTTGGTACACTTTCGTCACATATTGGTTGCTAGGTTGTCTCAATTATTACTGTAAGTTTCATTCACATGCCATATTTATATAGTTCTCGTGAAATTGCACACTTCAAACAATTTCCAACACGACTACGAAACGGGAGATAGGCTTTACATCCAGTGCCAAAAATTTGCGCTAATTTGCAACTAACTATTTTACTTTTTAACGTACAATCTATTTAAAAGAGCAGACGAAACGCAATATATAAAAATTGAAATTTTTAACACTCCGTAGTCGTGATTCTGCCTAGTTACATGTTTAGGAAAATTCGTCTGATTCACAACCATTCACCGGGACGGTGTTCTGTTACACTTCTCACTTGTTTTATTTATTTTGCGCATTCAATAGTTTCTCGTTGGGTGTTATCAAATCATCCCTTTGGGACCTCTGCTTTTCCAAGTCTTGACGTGCACCCATAACGTTTGCAATGATTGCACCGGTGACTTAATACGTAGCTGCTCACTGCCATTTGTTATTTTGAGTCCAGAAAAGCACCAGCCTTTCTGCCTGATATAAGCAAGCCCGCCACATTGCGGCATTTTGTCAACAACGTTACGTGTGCAATTGGTGAAGCTGGTTGCATGTTGCTTCGAAAAAACCACAACGCCATTTTTTTACAACATCGTCGGTATTTTTCCCAGGTTTCACGGTGCATGATACACCGCATCCGTGCGCCAAAGGCCAAACGCTACCCAGCATTGTTTAGGAGCGTGATCTAGTTTTTAAACTAGCGTTTACTTTCTCGTAAGAAAAGATAACCAGTGTAGCCTAAAAGCACCTTGTAACAACCCCTTTCTGGATAACTTGAACTGGGCACTGTCAAAACAACCGAGACTTTTTCTTTGATAACGGCTGACACCAGGCGTTTTAGGTTCAAGTGCTTCGTAAGGATCAATCCGTCTGCGATGAAGTGGCAAATATGGCATACCGAGATATGGACTAGCAAGGGTTCCAACGTCGGTGGAAAAATCTGTAATTGCGCAGGGCAGTATTCCTTTTTATAATAATGCACCACATCTGCTGAGATGAGGAAAAAGAAGGGATCACCACCATTCAAGGTACGCACGTATGTCAGAACTCCGGATTGCGCTCTTTCATGACAGTAGAGTAATGCAAAATATTCTGTACATCTCTCTGCTTCCTAACAGCGGAACTCTTTAGGATTTTAGTCCCGCCGTAGAGCGTTATTTGACAACTATCAACATCAGCGAAGTGGACAGGTTAAAAATGCTAGGCCAAGAAGTGTGAGGGAAAACAGCGAGTAGGCAAGGAGCCCATAGGCAAGTGTAAGGAACGTGCGGCTCAAGAAAAATAATTAATGCTCTTCGACTCTGTGAAGAAAGATGGCCTGCGAAGCTGGACGCAGACTGCGGAGTGCACGAGAAGAAACACGTTTGTTCGCAATTCGCGAGTGAGCGTACTTCTTAGCCAAATATGTGAATAAAGCAACAAAGGTTCTCCTCGCGGACAAACTAGGAACTGTCTGTTTTACTCCCGCTTAGTAGGAATCTTACTGTTTGTGTAACTCACCAACCTAATCCGCTCGACGACTGAGAGGCCACCGCTCAAGCCGCATTGGGCCGTTTCACGTCAGCACAAAGCACATGTGTTAAGTAAGGCATTAAACCTATAGCTTCGCGTACACCCCCTCTTTCTCCAACCCGTGCACACAGGCAACAAGTCATGCACGCGGGCTGAGAAGTGAAAGAAATCGTAAAAAATGTCGTATAAAAGCCTTCTAAGCAGAATAAGGGCCCTATTCTCGACTGCACAAATTGCCGGCATTTCGCCCATGTTTTTTTGCGTGAGCACGACGTAAGCAATCAGTGACGTACTGCACCTATAGCTATGACGACATGCAGTGTAATTTGACGAGTCACTCATAAATATTGCTACCAAGGAATAAAATATTGTGCAAGAAAGATATAAAAACACTTGGCATGTACTATAAAAATTAAGACGGTAGCTGAGGCTGCCAAGAAAAACACATTTCTGGAGGTCAAATTTGGCGGCAATACCACAAGGCGATCGAGTAACGTTGATCCAAAAGCGAGCGAAAGGCGGATGTCGCGCTAAAGAACATCACACAATTTTTTACCGTATCTATTTATTTCTTTCAATCCCTTTTACTAACATGATTCCATGCAAGCTTTGTTGCGTTATCACCTTCCCTGCCGCCACCGCCGCCTCGCCATCGTCTGCTGCTATGTTACAAGTTTATGGCGTGATTACAGAAAAAGACGGCCGCGACCATCGCTTCTATAACACATAAGAGCAGCGAAGCGCTACGCCTGATAACCGCGGAGCGCACCGATATCGCCGATTCACTCATTCGTCAAGCTCTGCTGCAGTCAACGCTGTAATGAACTAAATAGTCACTTTTCATTGTTATTTTCTCTTGAGTTCGATCATGTGACCCAACAGCTTACTAGCACAAGTATGGACAAATGTCATGCATTGGGTTCTCTTTGTCATGGAGAGGCTTGTACTGCCCTCTTATGTTGCGGTTACGCCAAACAAATATATTTTATTTTATTTCCAAACATAAAAGCAAAATACTGCACGTTATTTGTATCCCCATGATCGCTGACTTGGAAGCAGTTGAAACTATAATTTGTTTCGGTAGGAAATATGCTTTTAAACAGCGCGCATGCGAAAACTGCGCCTGTTTGCAAATTGCCGCACATTTCGCTGTGCCGTAAGCCGGGGCAATTTTTCGCCCTGTTTTGCTTGTATTTTGCGACAAAAACAGCAGCCATTTTCAAGCTGTTACGTAGCATTACGTCACTTTTACGCAGGCTGAATTTGCCAATGCATGACGTAATCGTTCCCGCCAACTGTTTAAATTACGTGACGCCTTCTCAGCCAATCACTGAGGGGGTGTGTATTACAAGCAATATTGTAGTTGAATAGCAAAGACAGCCTTACGTTGTCATGTCCGCTGCGTTTTGTCTGGTTTTTCATTGCCGGCCAAGAATTATGCGCCTTCAGTAGCGAGAAATCAGGCAAACTTAAGAACTGGTGTCCGTAAACGACATGAAACGTCAAAATGACGACAGCAGACACACCCGCTTTGTCAACCGGAAGCACGTGACCAAAATTGAAAGCCAATCAGAAAAGACTTCCGGTAAATTGCCTGAATTGTTTGGCAATTTGTGCAGTCGAGAATAGGGCCCTAAGTAACACTGCCCCACGTAGGCAATCCAAGCGGTCAAGTTGCCGTTCACCAGAGACAGATTCGCAGCTACTCAACGAGCTGAAATTGGCGTAGAGGCGCCGACAGCGGCTTTCTATTGTATTCGCGCCTAATTCGCGCTGCTGTTAAAGCCGACGCTTGTCCAATTCTCACCCGCCGCGGTGGCTCAGTGGCTAAGGCGTTGCGCTGCTGAGCACGAGGTCGCGGGTTTGATTCCCGGCCGCGGCTGCCGCTTTTCTGATGGAAGCGAAAAGCAAAAACGCCCGTGTGTACGAGATTTCGGGGCACGGTAAAGATCCCCAAGTGGTCAAAATTAATCCGGAGCCCTCCACTACGGCGCGCCTCATCGCCTGCGTTGCGTCGGCGCGTTAAACCCGACAATCAATCAATCATCCAATTCTCGCTCTTCCTCCAAGCGAATGAAATACGCCCGTCCCACGCCGCGATAAGCCTGGAAGGTCTCGAGCTTGATTAAAGCAGGAAAACAGGTGACTATCTGCTTCCCTCCCCCGTAGTACGCATCTTACTGTCTAACACACCAACTTAAACTGACGACACTCGATTACGAAGGAAAGCTAACAGATCCCATTAAGTCATGGGACTTCCACACTTAAATCTCGAACCAGCACAACATTCATTATTGGTAGTGGCATGTAGCCCAGCTGTGCGTGCACGCACGCCCCATTTATTCAAAACCCATGCGCGAATAAACTTTTGACGGGTGATGGGTGCATACTTTGGCGTGAAATAAACCGACGAAAGTATCGCTCGGAGAGCCTTTGAAGATGAAAACGGATTATCGGCTCACGCCTGCGTTTTAACCGGGCAAGTGGCTATTCAATTCACACCTACTCGGCTAGGTGGAATTCGAGGCGGCCACGGTGACGGCGACTTTCAGACATTTTTACTCCCTTTCGCACTTCTACGTGTTCTCTGCAATCATCTGATAACGGCGCTACCGCTGTGTTGAGCCGCTATCGCAACTTGGGAAAGAGGCATTGGTTGTGGCGAAGAGAATAGCAGTTGTGATAGAGCGGTCGGCGGTGGCGATGAGGAGCCCCGGAACGGCGCCCAGAAAAGAAAACTGAAATAAAACGAAAACTAGGGGGGGGGGAAGGGGGGCTGAGGGAGTTTAGAAATCCACTGCTTCGCAGTAAAATGCAGTTGGGTAGTAGGTCGCAGCGGCGGAAAACAATAGCACAGCGAGCCAACAGACAAAAAAGAAGGATATGTTTTCACGCAAGGCGCAAGGAGTAAAAGGAGAAACGGCCATATAGGAATTTTGAGAAGTATTAGAGCCTTAGGGGATAATTTTGGGGCGGGAAAAAAATCAACCTGAGAAGGAATGTAGGCCCCAATAGCGTGCAAAAACTATTCCATCGCGTTTTCCTAGGTTGCCTCATTAGATGACGGAAAGGCAAGGGCACACATGGATTTGTAGGTTGGAAATAAATAATAAAAACAAAATAAGCCATAAACCTAACCTCCCAAATTAAGCATGACCTGAAAACAATGAAAACGACACCTCCACATAAATCAAAAAGATACGAAAGAGGATTCGATTGGATTGGGAAAACTTCATTGTGGCCTGGGAATAAAGTCCTATTGCTAGGTCTTCATGACTTGGCCGGAGTCGTCACCGCAGATGTAGCCACCCGGCCAGGTTCCCGCGCTACCCGTCACCGGGTCCCCGGGGTCCTCTTGCCTGGCCAGCCCCACGATGACTCACTGGACAGCCTGGAGTTGTAGACTTTTATCTTCAGTCCCCACCGCCTCCTCGAAGGCAGGCAGCATCCCTTTTTTGTTTGATTTGTCCGGTTATGCGAGATAATCCCAGACGATGTGCTCAAGTCTTGCTGGAGCTTTGTGACACACCCGATAGGAGGCATCCGTGTACGTCTCCGGATACATCTTGTGCTTTAGGAAGAAAATATTTCCCGTGGTCGTAATCTAATCTGGGTCACCCGCGTTATTAAAACGACTTCTATGAGATTGCCTGTGTGGCGTGATCTCTCACGTGCTATTCTCTGCGCCAGTTCACGTGCTTTCGGGCATGAAGTGGGTAGCACTGACGCCGAGTTCGCTCTACTCACGCCAAGTTTGAGGAGCCGGTTGCCCCTGGTTCTAGCGCTTGCGAACGCGGTCCAATTCAGGAGAGATGTGAAAGCCTCTGGACAGAACAATCCGGGCCTGTCAGTCACGGAGAACTTTCAGCAGCAGGCTCAGAAATCCTTCTGAGGTGCAACCGCCGGGCCCTGACGAAGGGAGAGGAGCTTTCAGCGCTTCTAATTCTCCGGCCTTGCACCAGTGATGCAAGATGCGCCAATTTTTTCTACACTTGATCCTGATAATTTCCTTAACTCAACAACAAGCTATTTAACATCGGCTTCGCAATACGAGTCACAACAATACAAAACTCGAACTAGGTACAAATTACTGTACGTAATTGGCGAGCTCAAAATGCAGCAGAGGTCACTGAACTACAAAATTCATCGCAGAATGCAACCTTTACAACATTCAGAATGCGATTTGTAATATTCAAAGGCTGCGAACAAAACTTTCATTTTCCAAAAAAATCTCAAATAACCTTCTCATTTCAAAGCAGTGAGAGAACACAATGGCTTTGCTTTTCTCTCTGAATTTTTGTAGTGCGCATAATTTACCCTGAATTCCCTGTTCTGTGCAAGTTGTTCTTTTTTTTATAAGCTTTTGAGAACGCCCCTAAAATCAGCTGTCTGACACTAAACAGGGCTCAAAGCACCGCGAAGTTAGAAAACGGCTTGCAAAAGGTTCACTGTGAGCTACCATTTTTTGCTATTAAACGTCAATGATGAATATTGCTCTATGTTCTATGGCAGATCTGTGCCAATGGGGAAGCTGCGCCATGATGCAAGTGCTTAGGTTCTTATAAATGTAAAAGTTGCTCCCAAACCCGAGGATGATTTTTGGGTATAAAGCCAACCGCCGTGTCAAAATATATTTCACACGCTTGTACAGGTACTGCGTGCTCCGAACACACTGAGGTATTGTGCTTTTGCTGATCCTTACCGGTTAGTATCGCCAGAATTATGTGAGAGCAAAGAAGTAAGAAATATCACAGGACTAATAAGCGACCCAAGAGCACGTTCCTATACACGTGTAAATATAAAACGCCAAAGCACAGTGTGAAATATTGGGTGTTTATTTATGATAAGTGCTGCATTATATATTGCTTCTTTATTTGCTCGTCCGAAATGAGTATTTGATGAGGCACGGTAAATAAAGCAAGCGTACCAAACACATATTTTGGAGACTTTTTTGCGTTGTTCATAAAGAGAGTTTTACATCATCATTTTCCGTGGGATTCGTGCTTTTTTCGCCTTCAAAAAGAAGCTGATATTAGCACAATATGTACTCTCAAGTCAAGAAGCGTGCTCTGCTAAGTGTTTAAAGCAATCACCCCAGCGCCGACCATACCGACCATTTCGAACTAGCGAAACACTTTGCGGAAACTAAGAGCCTACGTTTGGAAGGTTATAAGCCATGGCGCGCTGGCACGCTGCCGAACGGTTGAAGATAATAACGCCGTTTAGCCTTCACGCTCGTTATAAAGCGTTCGAGAATTTTATGACACAGCGTATACGTGTCCGTCTTTGTTAAAGGTGCGTCAGAAATGCTTGGCATAACAAAGTTAAACACACTAAGCATCATTATATCTACCGCAAACCCCCAGAATGCTGTCAGCCATTCTTCTGTGCCTTGCTGTGCACCAAATGGTGCGCTTTTGAATGTCAGCAGAAAAAACCGCCTTGTATACATGTGTACAGAACACACGCTTTAGCTTGTACGCGTCCTGCATTTCATCATGGTCAACAGTGTCCATGTGATGAGGTGAAGCATTCTGAAATCATTGTCTTTAGTTTTAGTTTATTAAAATATCAGTGTTGTGTATTGCGCCCTGGGGGGTGTCCACATTGCAGGAGGTAGTTATGCTAGTGTCTGAAAAAACAGGGCAAGTCGAAATCAACCGCTCCATCGTGCGCAAGGAAAAGGAGCGGGGCAAAGCCAGTCTTTATGTGAAAAAGAGCATGTAAGTGCATACGCCAAGTGCACGTCACTGCTGGTGAAAGGTCCACACCTAGTTGAACTACTAGAATTTCACTCGAAGTGGAATTTAGGCATTGCTCCCTCTTTTTGCCAAATCCTGGCCAGCACCCTATTTAACGTATCAAGGCTGTCTAAAAAATATCGCCTGAAAATGTCTGAAAATAAGTTTTCAACCCGGTCGGCAACATTTTCGACGATAAGGGCTTCGAGATGCTAATACCCAACGCCCCCATTCAGTCGCTTCTGATACACGTTGGGCAGGTTTCCCTCACAACGTACAATAGCAACGTTCCTTCCTTCATGCCCACCGTCACTGTTGGCGTCATCTTTCCAAAAAAAAGGACGGACTGCTTGTCACAATAGCGTTTGAGTTGTGCACCAGCTTGTTTTGACAACTGGTGCACAATTGATTCACTGGCCGCCGTATGAGGTTTCATTACTAGCGGCACCATATTATTGACATCCTAGATGTTTATTGGTTTCCCAATGGTAGCACGAGGCGACGATGACGTGTATTCCCGACCTTCTCTAGGCTCCGTTTCAAGAAAGTAGTCCATGTTGCGTGCAGAATGGGGGTCTGACCTACTCTTTCGGTTTGATGTAGCTAATATGCGTACTCTTGCGAAGTGACTTCTGGCCGCATCTCAAGCACGTGGTGTTGCGGGGACGGCAACGCAACGTTTGGTCCTTCCCACTGCTCCGGGCGCCACTTGGTTTATCACATTCCTTGCTGACCATTCAATGATGTTTTCTGAGTGTTCCGAATCTATTAAAATAAATGAGCGCATACTATGTGCGAGTGTTCTTTTGCTGTTTCTATTGCCATAAAAATATTTCCGCACTTTCCAGGTCTGATTCTCCACTTTGCAAGATGCAGGTCTGTATTACTGACAATGTGTTCACGCATCATCCCCTTACGCACTGCGCCAAAGTTGCAATTATCTACTAGTTCGTTAGCGCAGCTTCATAGTCACTCAGGGCCTCGCCTCCTGCCCTTTCCACGAAAAAAATGAAGGTGGCGAGCACTTTGTAAATTTTAGGCTGGAACTATGCGCCAAGAGTCACGAAAATAGTTGCGGCTATGGATTATACCAGCTTGCTCGGCCACAGAACCTTACGTAGCAGCGAGTACCTACCAACTTCTTGTCATCTACAGCCACAACGTTCCCAGCGAAGTAAACCAAAACATACTCGTGATATCGTGTCCCCTAACTTAACTTTGCGTGTAAAGCTTTGAGCCACCTCACTGACGACATTCTTGTTGGGTACACTGGCACGACTGTTTTAGTGCGCGCAACTTCAGCGTACTCTCGCCCCCAGTCGTCGGGTTCAGCAGAGATAGAGAACGAGATAGAGATAGAGAAATGCTGATAGACTTGCCAGACCAGCAGCACATTTCTTTCAATGGTCGTAGAAGCAGCCCCTTAAGGCGCAACAGCTGATCATAGGGGCCGATTGCAACTACACGAAAAATATCTTACATATATTTGAACGCACGCGCGCAATCCGTTGTTTTTGAGCATTTGTTTCTTGTAGTATCATTTATTGCATTCTCCCCTTCGTTCCTATGCATTAAATATAATCGAAAACAATGTTTGCCAATCTACAATAGCTACGTCTCAAGCAAAAGTAGCAATAAATCCCCAGATAAAGGTCTTACAGCTTTATTGTATTCCCTGTTCCACAACTATTAACCCTTATTGTATACTTGGTGTATTCACTGGAAAGCTGCTTTTTCCTCAAAAAAGTGCCTCCCATATATTACTCCTAATGGTATTTGTAGGCAGAAATATACCCAACATTGCTTTTGTCAACTTGCCACAACACGTCGAAGCATTTCATTGTCTTTTTACTGCAACGTTTGATGTTAGCAGGGCGGAATATTACGGTTCGTGCCAGCGCTACTGAAGGCAGAGTTACGTCATCAACGGCTAGACTGCCTAGTTTTGATGTATGCTTCAAGCGCATGCGTGTTGTTTATGCGGACTTATGCTGGGATGGAGCACACGAGGTTACTCTACCGACTGCGATACATGACGTCTAAACTTGAATAACGATCACGGGCTTTACGAAGCAGTGGCGCCGCGCTCCTTAGAGCTAATAATGTGCGCTTGGCCAGAGTGAAGCAATTAATAATGATTTAATAATGTATTCCTCATGTGGGTAATCGAAACAATCCAGCAATAAAGACTATCTCCTACAAATTCGATGGACATGTGCTGGCCAAATGTCTTGAGAAGAGTGATTCCGACTCCCACTGTCGACCGACGGATAGCAGAGTTCTGTTAACGTGTAGACCCTGGAGTGGCTTGTCGGACAGAATGAATACAGTAACACCAATATACGGGAATAAAATATTTTCGGGAGGAAAATGTGTAGGCAACTATGAACGACAAATAGCTAAGAATTGTATACCGTCTGCACCCTAAGCGCTGCAGTATAAGAAAAAGTAACCTGTAGTGATGAATTCGCGGTACCCACGGTGGGGTTAATCTCCTCTACGCGTCTGGCGAGCCGTCCAGGGGAACGGCCAGTGGTGCATGTAAATTCCCTGAGACTATATCCGTGAGTTTATCACTGCTTTTTGTGTGGGTTGTAGAACATTCGGTATTAATGAGCCTCACCGATGCCAGTACGAAAATGTGAGCACTATGCGTCACGCAGCGTCTTCGCACGAAAATTATCGCCTTGCCGACATTTTCAAACCATGAATACCAGACGAGGGCAACCATAAAAAACCAGCAAGAACAACCCTACAAAGCGAACAGCTGTGCATAGTTATCCACATCTGATACCTAAGGTCCGAAGGTTGAGTCGCAAGTTGCGGTCGTGCTTATTTTTTTAACGGAGCTACGCCCTGTTAAAAAATTCAAAACAATCCTAATCTCGTTATAGTATCCTGCAGACTGCGACCTTTTTGCTATCAATTTATTTTATAAACTAACTAAAACATTTGCGTAGGAATAATACAAAAACATTTTGTGTACACTGAGGCTGCGATACCACATGCCGGCTTTATGATCTTGATGACCCCTACGTGCGGTTGCCATTCAGTGCGTTCCCCTCGCGACCCCTTCGGCAGCGTACCACGTTAGCAATAGCATGAGGAAGGCTTCCAAATCTGCATGGAGATAATTTGAAATTTATTTTTTAACTGTGTATTATGTTCGTTTGTCAGACTTTACAGTGTGGAAATGTTAGTTTTGGTTACATATCAAAAGGAAACGGCCATCGAAGTCAAAGAAAAAAAATTTATTCCTCTTGGGCCTCCCTTAAGCAGGGTGATCATAAATCTGATTCACCTCTACCCTTCCCACAAAGATGTACTCACTAGCAGGCGTTCGGTATAGCGTATGTAAAGCCACGGCAAGAGCCACATTCTCAAAACTGACAAAAGCCTGACAAGGCCTATTTGGTTCAGCATAATGAATATTGAGGCGGTAAGGAACGGGACCCTAAGAAGCACGTAGGAAAAGACACGGCGCCGCTTTCTACCAAACTTTATTTGTGAAAACCATTGGTTAAATACACTGTGTCCACATCATCAAATCGCCACGCAAACAACGCGTGCAAACCTACACACGTCCATCTAAAACCTCGATTTCCTTGAGTGACAATACAACCGACGGTGTGCTCATGCACTTGTTTCCTGCCTTATGAATTAAGTACGCCTCTACAATGTCTCTTCCTTCTCACTGACCCGTTTCGAAAATGTGGCTTGTTTGTACACCGGAGTGCTGTTTGCACCTTTAAGAAGGCATCTATTGCAGTCCTCCACCATGTGGCCATCAGCATTCTTCTTTACTGACCTACAGTGCTCGCGAGTGCTTTTATTGAAGCATCTGCTTGTTTGCCCCATACACGATTTGCTACAACTCATTCGAATCTCGTACACAACTCCCATGGTGTATTCTATGTAACATTCAACGTGCCGCTTAAAGCTAGATTGTGGCTTTCCTTGCGTAACTATAAGAAAACCGTCGCCAACATGCAGGGCGCGCTGAACACAACATTAGCGTCGGACCTTTGAGCAACTCTTTTGAGGTTATATGAGATCCTGAGCCAATACGTCCTAGCAAGAACTTTCTTTTTTTCTATTTTCTGTGACACCTAACCTTTCTTGGGTTTTCGTTTAATATTTTTGCCGCAGTGTTTTGCAAATGCCAGATACAACTGAAGAATGGAAATCAACAGTGCTTTGTTGGGCAATCTGTTCATTGAAAGCAACTTGTCACGTCTGTGAGAACGTCTTGTTTAAGGATGCCTTGATGCCTGGCTACACCCATTTTAATAACTTCGGGTAAACGTTATCACAGCGAAACAGCTGATTATTGGCGAGTGGCTTGTATTGGCCACATATGTGTGAGTTCTGAAAACGTACGATTCAGATCTTGGAACCACCGACTGTTATCAGTTGGAAGCTCGCACATAGACTTAATTGAGTTGCAAGAACAGACAAACGTCCCACTCATACCATTTACTACATCTTACAAGCTGGTTCCGGCTACGAGACAAACCACAACAAAAGTAATCCACATATCTAAGTATGTTAATGTGATGCGCATTAGCCACTTTCGTTTTTACCCACCTATCAATATCACTCCAATAAATATCCGGAAACACAGGGGCTGCCGACGAACCAATGCAAATTCTATGACGTTGAACATAAATTCTGTCTTTAAATTCGACAACAGTAGGCTGCAGGTAAAAGTGAACAACTTCTAAGCAACTGTACCTGGTAGCACCGGTGTTGCCGCTACATTTGATTTTACTAAAATCATCAGTCTTGTCTCTCAAGGGACTGAATAACTCAGAATAGAGAACACTATACGACCAGTGTACAACATGTATACAAATAGAATCAACTACACTATAGCTACCGTCTTTTAGTAATTGAACGACATCTTCTTAGCTCCACACCAGAAATGGAACCTGTAGGGTCTAGAGGCGAAGATACTCCTGTACGTACAGCCCAACCTCAGCCCAACTTGTAGCTTTCTGACAATGTATAGCCGGGAATGGGCACCCCAGCTTGTGTGTCTTGGCAATGCGAATACCTGTCCTGTTTCCTGTCGCTGCCTCGGTCATGGCCTTTTTAGGGGACTCCAACTTAACGGCAATGACCAGATTGAGGGCCTTCGCTTTATGCTTTTTTAATGTTAAAGGGCACCTGCTTGAAGTTTTTTACCACCGCAATCAAAACGTTTTCTTGATATGTTCAGGCCGGAAGGATCATCACACACCACCTTGCTTATCCGCATCCACAGTGGACAGTCCATCCCATTCTAGATCACCAACAATTGTCCTGAAAGAATGTTCAAGAGCCGGCTTGGTACTCGCAGTTCTAAGAATGGTGTCCACTATATCCGCTGGGCCCATCTGCGGTTTTGTGTACCCGCACGTTTACCAAGACTCATCACCGTGGCGAGCATCTGGGACCTCGTTGTGCATGCTGTACTTCGGGCATTTTGTAGAAGACGCAAAATATCGTCTGCACAGTAGTGCGCCCAGAACGGTAACCCCACTCGATTGGGCGTTGCGTGGTTCCAGTTTTAGAAAAGTGGCCCTCGTTCGCTGCCTCAGGAAGTCGCGAAATTGATCTCTTAGCTTCTTAAGGTAAACATTATTCCTTGTGGCTGTCTTTTGTTTTCCTTCAAGGGGGAGCACCCATAAGCAGACACTGCACCATCGTATTTGGCGCCACTTCTCCGAATTCAATATCTTACTCCTTTTCGCGCGTCACCACAATGACTCCAATTCATTACTCCAAAAAATAACCCGAACCTCTGGAGGCAGAATACCCTGCTTGAGGTAGTATGAAAGGATGCGTGATTGGCAGGACACCACAGCGATGCGTTTCACACTCGTGGTTATCGCACATGGATTAACTTTAGGCGACGGGAAAGAGATCAATGTAGAAGAATTGCTAAGTAACAAAAGCCTAAGAAGGGCTCTAACTTGAACATACCGAATATTAAGGCGCTAAACAACAGGGCCAGACAAAACACAACGAAACAGACGCGGCGCCACTTCCAACATTGCTTTATGTAAGAAAAGCATAAGTAAATACAGTTTTGACATCATCAAATCGTCACACAAACATGTGTATATTTACACTTGTCCATATAAAAACTCGATTTTTTTTATTGAAAAAGCAGCCAAAATTGTAGTGACAAACTTTTTTCCCTCTTTATAAATTACGTACGCCGCTACAATCTCCCTGTCTTGCATATATCTTACATTTTTCAAAAATGTGGCTTGCTTGAAAGGCCGAGTGCAGTTTGTACCTTGCAGGGTGCACTTTTTTAGGTGCTCAGCCGCATGGCCACCAGCGTTGTTCTTTATTGCCTAACAGTTCTCAAGTGCTCTCTCGATGAAACACCTGCCTGTTTGGCGCGTATAGGAAATGCTACAAATTATGGGAACCTCATTCAAAACTCCCATGGTACATTCTGTGTAAAATTCAACGTGCTTCTTGGACAAAATTGGTTCTTCGTTTGCGTCAGCATCGGGCAGACTTTCGTTCATTTGCAGGGTGCAATGAACACAACATTAATATCGTAAATTTCAGGAACATTTGTGAGGTTATCCGAGACTCTGTACTAATACAAAAAAATGGCCGCTTATCTGCTCCTTACGTTGCAAATGTCGTCAAAAGACGATTGCCTTTGTAGACATTTGCCAAGGAAATGCCCCCCTTTGGTTTCCGGCTTAACTCTAATGCTGTTCCTGTTCCGTCGCGCTCATCCCAAGGTAAACACACTAAATGTTTGCTCAAGGCGATTTGAAGTTACCCCGTTCCACTGCTACAGGCCTGGTTCCTCGGAGACGCGCATGAATCGAGGCGGCCAACTTCAAGGTTTATAGAACCGCGTTGCCGTGCTCCACGTCCAAGAAGCCCCAGAAGCCCCCACGTCCATTTTTGCTCGGGGGGCCTGTTTCGTTGCTTTTTACGACAGTAAGCGAAAAAAGTGGGCGCCAAGAATGATACGTTCCAAACTGCTCAGTAAGGCGCCGGCACATGCTACATCCTGCTCGAGCTGTCCAGGCAGGGGGTGGCGAGCCTTGCGAAGCCAGGAATTTTGAATTGCATTGGACAAAACTCCGTTCAAAGAATCGTGAGAGGAGTGACACGTGGAGTTGCCGAGCGTGCTGGGTGGTAGCACTGAGCAGATAACGGCGCCACAGACCGTTATGGCGAATCACTGCTCTGCACTTCCGACAGCTTTCACGCTGACCTTTAATTTTTTTAAAGGGCCAGAGTTAAGCAAGAAAGAGAGATTGCTGAGGTGCACTTTATTCACACTGTGGCAAACAAGCGCATCAGTAGCGCATCCGTTGCATTGTCAGTCAGGGAAATCTAGTAGTTATATGGACACAAAACAGTACTTAACCAAAGGTTTTGACAAATAAAGTTAATCTGGAAGTGGCGCCACGTCTGTTTGTACGTGCTTCGTCTGGTCCCCGCTGTTTAGCGCCTTAATATTCAGGAGAACGTAGCATTCGCTTAGGCACCGGGAAACTAAATATGCAGGCATCTGGAAAATAAAAGAAATGCCCGTCAATAAACATGACCACCACCACTTAACGCGGGACGTAATACAACACTGTCTGGTGGCACTTACCCAAAGATGTGTTTTTGTCGGCCCACCGCCGCTCTGATTTCATTCTCCCTAATGAAATATTGCCAGCAATATTTCAGTTACCTTTTTGAAAGCTGTTGGCATATTTACTGGGAGAACTTTTTATTTGGATTGTATGGTCAGTCTGCTAATCGCGGTAGTGTCGGTCGAGATATAAGTTCAAACATTGACCTTTTGTTGAAAAAAAGAACCTATAGCCGACACGCATGACGGCTGGTGTCAAGAACACTTCTCTCCCTCCCTTCCTCAAGTGTCAGTGACATGCTTGGTTTCTTCCGTTTTACGACTCACAAGAGAAAAATCACTCCCCTAAGAAAAACAGGAAACAGCAGCCAAACAAGTACCTATTAATTATGTGGCTAACTCGGGAGCCACAAATTACATTTAAGGCCTAGGTCGTTGAACCATTATAATTCTTTTTATAGAGAGGGTAACTTTCGCAGTTTAAATGAGAACTCTACACCAAATAGGTAAATTTATGATTACAAATGCTATTCTCTCGATGAAAAGAAAACCTTTCTACCTATACTAAAGCGGCTGAAAACACAAGATCTCTCTTCGGATGGCTTTGTTTTGAATTTCATCCATATGAAGCTTCTTCTGGCAGTTAACGACATAAAGGACCGCGAATGACCGCTTTCTTGAACTACGCCTAAAGCACGTGCTTATAATTACCTTCGTAGAACCTGTGCGGCCGAAAACCACCACCGGGGTATCAAAATCGTCAGCAGAAGTTCCTGGGCGACAAACCATTTTTAGGTAAACGTGAAAGGTCGCATCCAAAATTTTAATGATGAAGCTATGGCCCGTGGGAGTAACAACCATTAAATATAGTTTTTTTTAAACAAATGTTTTGTTTAAAAGTGAGACCTCCCTGTAGGTATAAACTCGGCCTGCTTAGCGTAGTAAACTTCAGACACTTCCAAGAAAGCGGGAGATCCCAAATTATTCAGGTAACGTGAATTGTTAAACAGTGCTCCTCATTATCGATAATACTGTTTCTGTGTTTCTTGAACAATTTGAAATAACAGAAAAACAGTCATAAAGGCAGGAATATTACGCACATACTACAACAGGGGGGAAGCCCGTTTTGAAGTTGGAATTGTAGGTCTTTATATATAACTTAATCATTATACTTTACAAAACCCCAGATATTGACACGGGAGGACTAAATTCTTCGTACATGTGCGCTCAACGATTATAAAGCAGGTGTAGCAACAGCTTGCTTTGAAGCATCCCGCATGCCTCTCCTAAAGTGTCGTCGGTGGTGAAATTATTTTGGGATTCCGTACTAGAAGTTTCCGAGGCTCTCTATAGGGCTGGTGCCCCTAAAATGCAAGTAGTAACCCAATAACGCGACATGTAACCCAAGAAGGGGGACAGCCGCCAAGCCCCAATTGTAAACTCATTACAACCAACATTCTTCTACCAAGAAAGTCATTAAACGCCTTCAGAGCAGTTGCCACCATCAGGCACGATGTCACTTCAACTTGCCGCCAAATGTCCAATTTGACAGTCATGGAGTTACTATAACACACTTCTGCAAACCGTAAATTTCTACACTTATAGCAGTGGCTCTAAAACGTAGGCACATAATGCTAAACTCTGATAACCAAACTTCATTATTTTCCTAGTCATGGTAAGACAACCGTGGTAAAACCATCTGTCACAAAAATACAAATTCGGGTTCATGCATTTCGAATATTCCAAGTGAATGGGCTACCTAGTGATTGCGTGCAGAGCCTTCGCATTGCATGGGGGACTCGCAATTAACATTCGAGCTGTCCTGGGTAGTATGCTACTCAACAAAATCAGTTTGAGTAACCTGTGAAGCGTCACAAAAGAAATCCTTGTAAATCAATATGATAGGAGCAATTGAGTAGTGTTTTTTCGTGTAAATAAATTACGTAGGGCGCATTTTGACTACAGCGGTGGCGAACATAATAGTGCTGCTTGTTGGTGAAACACGCTGCCATTTTGTGCAAAGAAATCGGTATGAATATTCGGCGTCAGACCTGTTCTGCCACACCCAAAGTAGCGCGGGCCAACCAGGCAGGTGCAGTAGTGATTATGTGATATGTTGGATACATACTAACGGTAACGACTTGCTGTTCGTCCCACAAATACCGCACTCAGGGCACGCGCTCATTTGTTTTAGTGGATAAAATACAAAAAACTATCCCTTTCCAAACATCAGGGGCAGTTTACAGCTCAAAGAAGCATGTTATTTGCCTCAAAAATGTCACGAAAAAACAAATGAGAAATTGCGGAGCGACTTTACTTCCGTGGATAAAAAACAGAAACCGATAGTTATGAGGTTCACTTCCTATATCAACGAACACTTGGCGATAGGTAATCCCGGCAAGGTTACTGAAAACGCTAATGCTTTAGGGGTCTCTAGGGCTTAACACAGAAAACGCATCATGTTTATTTTGCTTAGAGTAGAATACGTGTGCAGGCTGTCTGAAGAAACAGTGTATAAAGCTTCTTTTCTCGTGTAAACTTTATCACGAATCCCCTAGGCAACATAAATAAAGTTTATCTTACTGTAAATTCAATTCTCAGCGGTTGTACATTTTGCAACTTTTACTGCATATACCAACACCCTCAATGAAAATCACCTCTTGAACAGGTCACTGGCACGCTTGGAGTCGTGGTCAGTATCACCATTTCTAACTGTGTCGAAAACCACGGGTTAAACGTGTCAATAGAGCAGATAGTTTTTAATACAATTGAAAAATGTTAACCACTCTATTTCCGCGAGGGATAACAAATTTTTAAATGTTGTGGGAGAAAATGAGTAAACTGGAATTTGGAAAAGATACAAAAGATTTAACGAACAACATGTTTTTCCAGCTTCTTGTTTCACTTATCAAGAAATAAACAAGCCATGATTGTATGCAACTTAGTGCATCGCGGTTGAAGAAGAGCTATTGTTAATAGGACCATGAACCTTAGTTTTACCAGTGAGGAGTTGGTCGTTGCGGGGTTTTAATTACCACTTCGGAGCCCCTTCATCTTCCCTTGGATACCCAGCACTGGCGACTTCAATTCCTTTTGCTAATATGTGCTACGAGAACGTATGCTTACAAACAGGCACAAAATAATGAAGATTGGTTGGATGCGGCTACTGGCGTCTTACACCTGTTGGGTTTTTTCACCCTCCCTAATTAACCACTCAGCTTTGGGGATTGGTCTACGTTCCCTACAATCCACAATGCTTGCACTCTCATGAATAGCGATTCTGGCGAACGCGTCGCTACTGTCGAGAATGACGATTTCACAGGCCGATTCTGCTGACTTTTTTTAGCTTAGTAATACCTGTTTCCCTCGTATCATCACCAGCCTGTCTACGCCCACTGCAGGGCAAAGGCCTCTCCCATTATTCTCCAATTACCTCGGTCCTGTGCCAACTGTGACCAATTTATCCCCGCAAACTTCTTGATCTCATCTGCCCATCTAACTTTCTGCCGCCCCCTGCAGCGCTTGCCTTCTCTAGGGATCCACTCTGTTACCCTTAATGACCAGCGGTTATCTTGCCTTCGCATTACATGGCCTGCCCAAGTCCATTTCTTCTTCTTAATTTCTACTAATACGTCTTTAACACCAGTTTGCTCCCTGACCCACTCCGCTCGCTTCTTGTCCCTTAATGTTACACCTATCATTTTCCGCTCCATTGCCCGCTGAGTCGTTCTAAATTTAAGTTGAACCCTCTTAGTGAGCCTCCAAGTTTCTGCCCCGTAGGTGAGTACCGGTAAGATGCAGCTGTCATACACTTTCTTCTTCAACGACAATGGTAGGCTGCTATTCATTATCTGATAATGTCTGCCATATGCACCCCACCCCATTCTGATCCTTCTAATTATCTCTGCCTGATGGTTGGGATCTATCTCTACCCATATACACTAGCGTGTTCGCTGCAGTAAAATAAAAATCAACAACCCTTTTTAGGCTCTGTGCTTTTGATTTGCGGGAAAATGGAGTTCCCTTTTTATTTACCGTATTCAGGAGCGCAAAAGAAAAACCTTTACCGTAAATCTAACATGTTGTAGCTAAAGAGCCTTGTTTGTAGGTTAACTCAACCATGCTGTCTCGTACGAAATACCTCCAGAATATCCGCTCATGAAATATTATAATCAAATTTGCAATGAAATCGAGCGCAGGTTTACTGCCGGCAATTGCGTCTTCGTTATGCCTTTATCAACTAATTCACCCTCTATTGTTTCACGCATACCTCTAACAGTAGTTCCTTGAAGTAATTAGCAACGACAGTATTTGCTGCATTGCTTCTCTCCGAAACCCCGAATGTTTTGTTTTTCTCGCCGAGACGCATCAATTAGGGCTCCA
Organism: Haemaphysalis longicornis; assembly: GCA_013339765.2. Classification (NCBI taxonomy): domain Eukaryota; kingdom Metazoa; phylum Arthropoda; class Arachnida; order Ixodida; family Ixodidae; genus Haemaphysalis; species Haemaphysalis longicornis. The sequence goes on along the minus strand of CM023449.1, from coordinate 36,974 downwards.
ATCGTTAGGGAGAGATCCTTTTTCTACAGTGTCGTTTTTCTCCAACTAGGCTTCGTCATGAAGAGGTCGTGAGAGCAACTGAAACTTGGTTTTGTTCTTCTCTCGAATTGGTGTACTTATACTAAGCTTCCTATCTGTGCCCAGAGTTAATACATCTAAAATGGGTTATCTACTCTCTCTAATACAGGTATAGCTCGTTTGACAACGACGAACATCATTATTACAGATGTAGGTCGAGAAAGCCCATTGCATAGAAGAAGAGGGTTAAAGCAAGACGTGACGTATTGATGCAGCACAAGATAGGCTTATATGATGTTATATTGCAATGGCTTGTCATAAACATACTAGCCTGAAGCAGGAACGCACCCCTCATTCAAAATACAATAACTAGTAGCTATTACACTCTGTGAAAGTGGGTGACCAGCAAAGCTGTCTGATATGTACATCGCAAACTCAGTTATGGAATATGCGCATATTTATTTTTCTCATCCCGTGATAACAACAGTGCTGCGGCTTTGAGATCACTTCATGAAACTTGAAACGCTGGAGTTCAATCCTAGGAGTCCCACATCAGGCTGTCCGTTTCATTCTGTAGAAGCCCAAGTCTTCACACCAGCATTGTGGTACGTTCACAACCTAACTTTGAGCTAATTATGGCCATAAAACACGCGTGCTTGGTAAGGTCTCCTCAGCGTGTAGTTTCGTCGTAACATTGTTTGGCATAGATTTGGTACAGCTAGTGTTGCAGGTGTTTTCCCCTTAATGTCGCTTTACGGCGAGTTGGTAATTAATTTAAAATTAAAAACTAGCCTAACTGTACAGCTTGTTAATTTCTGACACGCGCCATTGCTTGAGACAGTGCCCGTGTTTTTTTCTTCGCGTTTTCTGTTGCTAAGAACACAACAATCTCACACCTTTTCGTAGTGTTTACTCTGATGTCAATTCTTTCACGCTGATTTTATTGTGTTTTTTTTTGTTTGCTTGCTACCACAAAGGGTGTAGCCCGAAAGAACCCATTGTCATTTGACCTCTTCCCGTTTGAACCCATTCCCGAAACGCCCTTCCCGCTGGACCCGTCCCGTGTGCGCCCATTCCCGAAACGACCTTCCTGTTTGGACGATTCCTGTTTCAGCCCGTTCCCAAAACATCCTCCCCGTTAGAACCCGCTCCCAAAGCGCCCTTCTCATTTGAACCCGCATCGTTCCAACCCATTTGAATTTCTGAAAACGTGCGTTACCGTGTTCAAAACTGTTCCCCAAACTGTGCTTAGAAGCAACGGGTCATGCACTAAAAACTTGTATGCACGAAATTTTCCGGTATAGACCGATATTTCTGGCCGATAAAAGTTTCCGAATGCCTTAAGCCGATCTTCCCTCTTGACACAAAATTTGCAGCGGCGAACATGTACTAGAAGAATACCCAATATCATGAGTATTGCACGCATTGGATTTTTCTGCAGTTGGTGTTCGCACGTGCGGCTGAAATTTGTTTATCAGCCACGCTTATGCTCATAGTTTGGAGCGTAGCTTTGTCTTCGGGTTCGAGAGATCTAAAAATCAAAGATGTCCGTAAGGGAGACTTTAAAAAAGGCAAAACCATGTGCAGAAATCGGAGAATTAGCTACTAATGCCTTTCCTACGTGAGTAGTGGGAAGAATTTTTTATTTATTTACCGATACTTTACGGCATGGTCGGGCTCATGCAGGAGTGAACATAAAAATGCAACAGTATTGATTATCGTAGTTTAAAAACTCCCAACACAAATAAGTAAAAAACATAAATATGTAATAGACGCAAAGGGGTCCGAAGAAAAATATGCATTCGTAATGTATTCCAATTTTAAAACACTACAATTCAACCAGAACACATATTTCCAATACGTGGGGAAAATTCTTTCTTCTAACGACACCGAGTTCTCTGTTCGTTCAGTTAACTTATTCCAGTAAGAAATTGCACAAGAAAACGAAGAGAACTGCCGAATAGTAATTACGCTGATTGACTGCCTAATTATCTTACTATGATGTCTTCTCGCTGAACGTCTGAAAGGCCCTTGGAGGTAGTATTCCCGCGACAATTTTAAGTTTCTGTAGCAAAGAAAATATAGGCTAGAGACGACCCTGCGCTGCTTAAGTTTCTGAAGGTTTGTCCTATTATGCAAACTGCATACACTAGAGTGACGGGAATAAACACAATCAATAAAACGCCAAGCTAAGTTTATCATTTTCGCCGCTCCTCATGACTGCGATTTTTTATAGCCAGATGTTGCATATGTGACGAGGGACTGACAGCTCCTTTTGTAATGGAAACGCCTGGTTGACCAAGGCTGAAATTCCTTCGGTGCTGCGCTGAGCATATTTCGGCGCACGTCGTAGGCACAATACTTATAGAGGCCGCCCGAGGGTCGATGGCCAGCGCTCGGAGTTGCTATGGGTCGGTTGGTTTTTATAAGTTATTTACTCGTCCTTTGATCAATATCTTGAAGCTTGAGTTAAAGTTAGCTCTAGAGTGTGGATAAAATATATGTTTGTGTATAAACCTTCGGTTGATCGTGCGTGTTAGTAGCTCCTCCTTACACTCTTTCGGGACACGGCCTTGATAGCGTCGTTTTAATTCAATAAAACTTAAGTGCCTGGTGTTTTGGCGGTGGATCTAAAAAATCTAGAGACGAGAGTCAGTCGACCGAACAAGAACAAACGAGGGCAGACACAGGGCGACCCTGGCGACCTAAATACATTTAGTTAAGTGCAGTTAGGTATTTCGCTGTTTTTGTTTTCATAAGCGACGTGTCTGTAATTTATTAATTTGTTAAATGGTTTGTTAATTTAAAAGTTTTTTGTTAATTGTTAATTTTGTTTGTTAGGATTTGTTAATTAAAAAAATTAAAAGATTTGTTAATTGGTATGACTTCAATTGTAACCAACTGTCGTCGTCTGTAGATTCAAAAAGTGAAGCCCAGGTTTGAAAAGCAGTCAAGGACTCTGGATGTACTGAGCATGCTATCGCAGCGGCTGTGAACAATACGAAAATGTTTTTTATAACGTTTCATAAACTGGGTACGTCATTCCGAGAATGGGCTAAACGGGAAAATGCGAAACGGGAAGGTTCTTTCGCCACGGGTTGAAATGAGAAGGAACAAACGGGAAGGTTGAAATGGGAACGGGTTCAAACGGGAACGGGCCAAGTGGGAAAGGGCGAATCGGGAAGGTCGTTTTGCGCCGGATTGAAACGGGAGGGAACAAGCGGAAAGGATGAAATGGGAATGGGTTCAAACGGGAACCTCCCACTCCAAAACCAGCCTGATTATTTATCACAGTTAAAAAACGATGAAGCTGTTTTTTCAGTCCTCCAAACTTGCCTACATTCAATTCAGCTTTGATTTCCCAAAGTACGTGTAGATGTATGGGCCGTGCCAGCATCTTTAGAAGTTTGCAATTGTCCTACGTAGTGTATATCGTAACTGTACAACCATTCTTTTACAATTACCTGGCGGCTGAATCGAGGAACAGAGGCTAACACCGGAATTTTCCCGCTTAGGTATCCCTTTAAAGAACGCCATTTATAAACCAAAATTTACACAGATTCTACCTTTATCCTTCGCACGGGCTTCACTGCATACTCAACCGAACCAAATAGGACGCGGGTTCGATCACGGCTGTGGTTTCCGCTTTTCAAGTGGAGCGAAAAGCGGAAATGCCCACTTGTGGAGTTTTTTGGCACACGTTAAATATCCCTAGTCGGTCAAAATCAATCCGAAAAATCAATACAGCTATATTGAGTTGAATCCCACGACCGAACAAAAACGTGTATTTTTGCTTTTTTATGCAACAACAAATACCAAAAAGACACTCGTGCATTGTTTTCGACAAACCACAATTGCATACAGACTCGTCCAGTACACTAAAAGATTTACAACGCCAATGCTTGCCATTATATTCTTAGGAAGGCCGTGCAAAAGTTCCGGTACGGCAAAACACGATCTCATTGCTGTTTAAACTGAAATACAAGAGCCCTCAGATTACGTGTTTTGGGGATGCTGAAATACCTAATTTGTCCAGTTTCCCGCGTTCCCATAGCTCCAACGCGATATTTTGGGACAGCGTGCGGTGTTTTCAGCGACCACAGCATTCTCGTAGAAGCCCTAAATAGATTACAAACAGTTGCGTGGCGCAGGGTACAATCAAATACGTTCCCTCAGCCCGCGATGTATCACCGCAGCTATCCAGCTATGTACATGAAAAAACGCGTGGTGCAACATTGCAGCAGCCACACTATAACACATCATCATCATCATCATCACCACCAGCCTATCTACGCCCACTGCAGGGCAAAGGCTTCTCCCATTATTCTCCAATTACCTCGGTCCTGTGCCAACTGTGACCAATTTATCCCCGCAAACTTATTCATCTCACCTGCCCATCTAACTTTCTGCCACCCCATGCAACTCTTGCCTTCTCTAGGGATCCACTCTGTTCCCCTAATGACCAGCGGTTATCTTGCCTTCGCATTACATGCCCTGCCCACGTCCATTTCTTCTTCTTAATCTCTACTAATATGTCCTTAACACTTGTTTGTTCCCTGACCCACTCCGATCTCTTCTTGTTCCTTAATGTTACACCTATCATTTTCCGCTCCATTGCCCGCTGAGTCGTTCTCAATTTAAGTTGAACCCTCTTAGTGAGCCTCCAAGTTTCTGCCCCGTAGGTGAGTACCGGTAAGATGCAGCTGTCCTACACATTCTTCTTCAGCGACCATGGTAGGCTGCTATTCATAATCTGAGAATGCCTGCCATATGCACCCCACCTCATTCTGATCCTTCTAATTATCTCTGCCTCATGGTTGGGATCTGGGGTCACAACTTGGCCTAAGTAGATATATTTGTTTACCACTTCCATTGCCTCGCCACGTATCTCAAACTGCTGTGCTGTCCCGAGGTTGCTAATCATTACTTTAGTTTTCTGCATATTAATTTTCAGGCCCACGGTTCTACTCTGTTCGTCCAGTTCGGAAAGCATGATTTGTAATTCGTCCCAGCGATGGATGCAGCGATGGCGTAGAGGTAGAGCTTGCGCCTCGCGTGCAGAAGGACCGTGGTTCGAATCGCAGTGCCGGACAATTCCCACCGGAATAAAAAAATCCGCGTATTGATGGAAGTGCACAAAGGGGCTTGGGGTGCGGCCTGACCCCGGCGACCATTGCCGATAATGCACTCCCTCACCAGAGCAGAATTATCCACCCTGGTGTAGTAACGGCCACAACCTCACATAAATACGCCAATTAACCCGCTATAACACATGGTCTGCTAATGCCCCAATAAACCGCAGTCATTTCACCAAGGGATACATGTACGAATGACAGTGGCAGCCCGCATTCCCCAACTCTCTTCTCGAGGTACAAGCTGCGGTCACCAGCCTGGAAGCGCACGCCGCCAGATACCCTAGGTTAATGACCGCCGTCTGATGGGACGAAGACACCGGATACTCCCGCAGGGTTCATTCGTCTTTAATAGGGTGGCCATAAAGTCTGTACTCCTTCTTGGTCTCTCACTCGTAGAAGCACCTCTTCCACCCAAAGTTACTGCATGTGCTTTCCTTACCCAAAGAGACCACTAAAAAAGTAGTTGTGTCTCTCACGAATATCATTGGTGGCACGAACATCATTACCGTCATATGGATACGTACACAAGACGTCTTCTTCAAATTTAACGTCTTCAAAAAATACCACGCACCAAAAATTCCTGCGTTATTCGCCAGAAACCTCATTTTCGAAACTGACACCGGCGTCATTTCTTAAGAAAAAGCAAGAACCCGCAGAAAATCTTCCATTATCGATAATCCACACCCTGAACATATTATTAAACCATAATTATTTTTTATTACGCCCTCAGGGCCCGAAGGCATTACAGAGGGGAGTGGGTAATACGCAACACAGTTATAAAATTAGAGCCAATATAAAGCACAAAGCATTTCCTATTTATACAATGTTAGCTAGGTAACAAAGCAAATAAGTACAGTAAACAGTATTAGAGGCAGGTAAGTACAAAACATTATATACAACGATTGCTAAGGTGTTTTTTAACAATACTGGATTTTGTATACAGGCAATGGAGTCGGGAAGGTGGTTCCAGTCTGTGGCTGTCCGCGTGAAAAATGACTGCGAGACGGCGTTAGTCCGTGTATGGCGTATCCTGACTTTATTTGAGCACAAATGTAATGAGGCGCATGAAAAAATTCACTGCGTAGTTTGGGGTGATAGAATATTTGGTGGAAAAGACACAGACGAAGAACTGTACGACGAGACTCTAGAGATGCTAGTTTAAGGCTCAATTTATTGTGTGTGATACTGGCGGTACGGTTATAACTTGTTAGTATTTAACGGGCCGCGTTATTTTGAACTAATTCTACTTTTTGGGTCAGGTTGACTTCGCTTGAATCCCACAGTGATGCCGCATATTCAAAGTTCGGCCCAAACAGCGTCTTGTATAGTAGTTTTAGTGAAGAAGGTGCTCTTGAAAAATTACGTCGAAGGTATTCAGTGCCTGGCTAGCGTTATTGACGACATAATCCGTGGGAATGTTCTATGTAAGATAAGCTGATAGGTGAACACCTAGGCATTTATAACTTGTCACATTTTCTAGAAGGGATTTAATACTCGAGTATAAATGCAGCTGTTGAATAGATCGGGACACACGCATGTACTTGCACGTGTTAGTGTTTAGCTCCATGCACCAGATTTTACACCAAGATATTAGAGCGTTTAGATCGGCTTGTAATGTTGTGACGTCGTTGTTAGAGATGATTTGTCGGTATATTACACAATCATCGGCGGACAAATTGATGTGGGAAGAAACTTAAAACAGTGGATCGGTGATATAAATTAGGGAAAGAAGAGCACCCAATACCGCGCCCTGGTGAACACCTGAGTGAACGTCGCTTGGCTAGGAGTCGTAATTCTTAGCTGAAATGAACTCAGAGCGGTTAGTAAGGAAAACGTCTGGCCATGTTAGTAGCTTGTCTTTCAGGTTAAGCGAGCGCAGTTTATGTAGGAGCAATTTGTGATACACTTTATTGAAAGCTTCAGGAAAGAGTAACACAATGCAATCAGAAACGGAATAGTTGTCGAGACTGAGGTTAAGTTGATGTGTAACTGAAACTAGCTGTCTTTCACATGAATAGCTCTTTCGAAAGCCATGCGTCTATTTAGAGAAAAATGAATTTCACTCCAGGAATTTACTGAGATTCGAAAAGGGGATGTGCTCCAGGATTTTACGTGGAATGCTTATTACTGAAATGGGCCTCTAACTGAGCGGAGAATGTTTGTTATCGCACTTATTTAGGAGAACCACCTTCCCAATTTGCAATTGAGCACAAAGGATAGTTTAATCGAGTGTTTCCTGGAACATTTTCTTTAAGATAATGCAGGAGTAGGTACATGTGCTAGTAAAAATTGTGGACACATTTTGTCACAACCTCGAGCAGAGGAAAGTATCAGTGATTTTATAAGTTTTTCTACGCCACCCACATCGATAGGGATAAGTGCCATTAGGTAAGTAAATATTAGTGTTTTGGCAGAATTTCCTTGCGAATGCGGCATTACCCGCTGCTGCATATTTATGAGAAGGGATACCTGTTTCATCCGCGTCGATTAGTGTTAAATGATCGTTACTACTCGTATTGATGATACGCCAAACGTTTTCTATGTCCGTTGTTAGTCGGCATGCAAATGTGCTTTGTAGGAAGTTAATCGTCCAATTTTAGTGCTGCTATTTAAGCGTCTTCTGCAGCCTTATAGGAGGATCAGTCCGTAGGGGGTGAAGATTGCTTCGCTGATTTGTAGAGGCACTGTTTTGTTAGATAACCTTTTGAAATGAGCGTTGTACCACATGGCTGTCTTAGAAAATTGAATAGTGTAAGTAGGAATGAGTTTTCAGATACAAAACATCTCTTGCTCTCGGCTCTGTCGTCCGAAGTCCATCCGTCGTCAGGCATCCACCCGCACCTCTCTCCATCTCCCCACCAGCTGTGCGATAGCGCACGCGCTTCTCCTTTCCCTCTCTCTACGGCAGCTGTGCGATAGCGCGCGCGCTGCTCCTTCTCCCCCCTCTCCACGCCAGCTGTGCGATAGCGCGCGCGCAACTCATCACCACGGCTGCGCGATAAGCGCGCATACGCGTCTCATCTCTCATCTCCTCCTCTCCACTCCATCTGCTTTATATTGTAACGATCTCTTGCACATTGGCAATCCAGGTGTACAGTTATGGCCAACCTCTCCTCAGGGATATTCGCCACTGAAAAGTTGGTACACACCCTTGAGAGAGAGACGACGACGACGCTAGGAGCCTTGCGGACGTGCGCGCTGTTCCTTGAACATTGGAGCTGCTTTACCTACCGGCTTGTATTTGCCTGCAATAAATGTTATTACGAGCAGTGCCTTCATTGCCACATCACATCTTGTGGTAGTGGTGCAAGTTCCCTACCTCTGTCCGGCCAGTCTTGGCACAACACGGAGCTTCGGCGAGGACGTCACACCCATTGCGGGACGATGCCACCAACCCGTGAGCCTGCATCCACCAACCCGATAGTCATTGTCTCCCAACCCCGCTACCCCGGCTTTTTCTCTGTCGCTGACGGTGAGGACATTGATCAATGGCTCAGCATGTACGAGCGCATCAGTACCCACAACCAGTGGGATGACACTTTCATGTTGGCAAATCTACCCTTAAATCTGAAAAAACCGCTCTGGTGTGGTTCCAAACCAGCGAAGCCAAGCTGACCAGTTGGCATCAATGCAAGCAGGAACTGCGCGATTTTTTCGGTAACTCCGTGGTACGCCAGCTTGCCGCAAAGAAAAACCTCTCTTCTGGCGTCCAGTCATCTCCCGAGTCGTATGTTGCTTACATTCTGTACGTTTTGGCGCTCTGCTCAACAGTAGACCCAAGCATGCCTGAATCCGACAAGGTTGGGCACATCATTAAGGGCATTGCGAACGACGCTTTTAATTTGCTGATTTGCAAAGAGTGCACAACCGGTGAGTGCGTCTTGAAGGAATGCCGCCGGTTTGAAGAAGCAAAGTGTCGTCACGTAGCGCACTCGTTCGCACGTCTCCCTTCCACCGCGGAGACATCGTCGTGTGCGGATGCGGCAACGCCACCTCGCCCACCGCCGACCGATGACCTGGCGACTCATACCGACCCTCTGCCGACGATAGTGCGCCGCGAAATAGAGGCCATGGCTCCCGCTAACGCGCCTCAATACGGCCATGCCCGAAATGCCCTGACTGTAGCACTCATCAGGCAGTCGTGCGTCAAGAAGTTGCCAACCTGGGCATTCATCCTGTGTGTGCTCTGACGTGCTCGCACACACCCGCTAGCTCCTCCACTCCCTTTCCACGGAGCGGAATGCCCAGCGCTACGACGCCCCACCCCGTTGCATCCGCCGCAGCCCTACCCACTTGCGCACCGCTGACAACCGGCCCATCTGCTTCACTGGTTCTCGCGTTGGGCACGTGTCTCGCTACTGCCGTTACCGCTGGTCGTCGCCGCCGCCGCCAAGGTTTCCTGGTACAAGCTACTCCAGCGACAGGACCCACCAATTCATGCCTGGTTACCAGCAGCGTGACGTTTCCAGCAGTCCTCTAACACCCGTTTTGTCTGCTCCCCATCCCCACAACGTCACCACTGTCGTTCGCCCAACCCCCCCGCCCTTCCCCGTCTGCTTCTTACGCCGCTACCTCTACGGGAAACTAGCTCATGCAGCTCTCGGAGGTGATGCTGCATTTCCGAGCTTGCCCGAAAATCCTCTCTTCACGAATACGACGAAACAGAATCTTTTGGAAATTGGTATTCACGGTATTCGTGTGGACGCCCTAATCGACGCAGGTGTAAATATTTCGGTCATGAGCTCGCACCTTCCCCGCCGCCTGCACAAAGTTGTGACGCTTGCTCCTTCCAACGTTGTATGAGTCGCCGACGGCCGGACGCCCACCGTAGCAGGTCTTTGCACAGCTCAAGTTGGCATCGCAGGACACAAAATTTCAGTCCTATACACCATCCTGGACGCATGCCCTCATGACATTATTCTTGGTCTCGATTTTCTTACTGACTACGCCGCCCTTATAGACTGCGCATCCGGTATCCTTAGTCTGGGTCTGCCGGTCGGTCCTGTTGCCGACACTGAACCTTATCACCGTCTGTGCTCTGCCGAACACCTACGATTAGCTCCAAAAGCCATAACTTACGTACCTCGGTCCCCGTGCCCACCTTTCCCGCACGGCGAGTACATTGTTTCCCCTCTGACTGATGTTCCCCTTCGACGCGACGTAGCGCTTCCTCATACAGTCGTCACGGTTGCATAAAATCAAAAAGGCTTGCCGTTCTTGAATATTGGTCCTTCCTGCGAAGTGCTTCTGCTGGGAATGTCACTGGCCACTGTTTGTCCCTTCCATGGATGCCAGCTCTCTTCTGTGTCCACTGATGTCTCTTCAAGTGCGCCCGACGGTCCGAAAGATCATCCGCCGACCTCCGATGACTTAACAAAGATGATGTCGTCAGACCTTTGCACCTCACAATCTCACTAACTGCACGAGCTACTGGCATCCTACCAGGACATCTTTGATTTGGACCACCATCCGTTGGGCCAGATTTCGGAGGTAACGCATCGCATCAATACCGGCTATGCGGGCCCTATACACCGGCGACCATATCGGGTGTCTCATCGGGAACGAGCAATCACCCAAAACGAAGAAGAGAAAATGCTGAACAAGGACGCCATTGAACCTTCTTCAAGTGCGTGGGCGTCACCATTCGTCTGGGGGCAAAAGAAAGGTGGTTCGTGGCGCTTCCGCGTTGACTACCGTCATTTGATTAAAATCACTAAGAAGGACGTTTACCCGCTACCTCGTATAGATGATGCCCTCGATTTCCTTCACGGTGCGTCATACTTCTCGTCTATCGACCTACGATGTGGCTATTGGAAGATTGCTGTTGACGCCATGGACCGCGAAAAGACCGCTTTCGTGACGCCGGACGGCTTGTACCAATTTAAGGTCAGGCCGTTCCGTCTTTGTAATGCGCCTGCGACATTCGAAAGCATGATCGACTCCCTTTGGCGCGGTTTGAAGTGCACGACGTGCATCTGCTACTTGGATGACGTCATCGTGTTTGCCCTAACATTCGAGACACACCTCTAACGTCTTTCGGACATCCTTGCGGTCTTCCGCCAACCCGGCCTCCTGCTCCACGCGTCTAAATGCCACTTCGGCGGACAACAACTTCAAATCCCGGGACATGTAGTAGACGCTGATGGTGTGCGACCTGACCCTGACATGGTGCGCGCCGTCAAAGAGGTTCCTGTCCCTCGATCTGCGAAGGTTGTTCGCAGCTTTGTTGGCTTATCTTCTTACTTCCGCCGCTTTATCGAGCACTTTGTTGACATAGCCCGTCCGCTCACGGATCTTCTGAAGACCAATACCTCGTTCTCGTGGGGCTCCGCGCATGCCACGGCTTTTTCTTCTCTCATTGACCGTCTGACCCGTTTTCCGATTTTGGCCCATTTCGATGCTACGGCTTCGACAGAAGTTCGTACTGATGAGAGTGTACATGGCATAGGAGCTGTATTGGTCCAGCAACAGGCCGGTCGCACCAGAGTGATAGCGTATGCCAGCCGCCTTTGAGCCCTGCCGAACGAAACTATTCTATCACTGAGCGTGAATGCCTCGCACTTGTATGGGCTCTAAGCAAGTTCCGTCCGTACTTGTACGGCAAATCATTCGCCGTAGTTACGGATCACCATCCGTTATGCTGGCTTTCCACTCTAAAGAACACCACCGGACGACTCGGTCGTTTGGCATTACGGCTACAGGAATACGACCCCCGTGACCCTCGACACAATGACGACGACCCCGGCGTATTCACTCTGTCGGACTTGCTCAACATTGCTGACTCGGACTTACGACCGCGTGCGTCGGCGCGTTTCTGTAGTGGGGCAATCTGTATACCAGTTTATGTTGGGAAAATTAAAATAATTGAGCAAGAACATGGGGAGATTCGAATACCGGCTTCTAACAGAGTAAGTAACATCATTAAGCTCGTTAACAAAAGTAGTACTGGGCGATGGGGGCAGTAGCAGACAGCTAAGACTACTTTCTGATAACCTAGTTTGACGACTGCCCAGACAGTCTCTAATTCACTCTGGACATGTTTGTATGACTAGCAGTTGTACCTGGTGGTGCTCGGTTGGGTGATTATCCTAATGACACTAATGGGTATCACAGGCGTTCATTTATTTGATGGTCGTCATGTTTGGCTACTTCATCGTGAAGTGCTAAACACTCAGGAGCTCCTGCTTGTTGTCAGTACAGGAGCTCCAACCGCAGGCGCGTCGTTGAAATGTGAAACGATTGGCACTCGTGTTTTACTGCAACTCTCCCAAGACGAATTGCATTAAGATGGTGCGCTAGAGCGAGTGAATCAGGCAGAAAAAACGTTTTATTGAGCTGGTGAAGTGGGAGTGGTTCCATATTCCAAGAAGCCATGTGATAAGCGGGCACCCTTCACTCTGGAGGAAGAATTAGTCACCAGGTTCTCTCACAGCTCAAGCAATGGTGAGAAGAGTGGATGGAAGAACGCGGAGGTTGTTTTGCTTGCACTCTTAATATGATATGAGGAAGAGTGCCAGGTTGTAAACACAACTTCAATGCGGAAGAAGATTGCCTTGAGAACACACGATGGAGGCCGACTGGATGAGGGGTATTCTTTCTTATGGGAAGTGTTATCTCAACAGATATTAACGACGCACATCGTTTCAGTTTTATGATAAGTAACACGGGCTGCCTACCGGAGGCGCGATGTTGCAGAAAGTCCCAACAGATGGCAAGCGCTACCGTTTGCGTTTTATATCCGTCCGTCTTCACTATCAGATTTATGATGAATGACGCAGCTCTTACGGGAGGCGCGTGGTTGCATAACGTGCCAACAGATGGCGAGCGCTACGCAAACCCGGCAAAATCCAACTAAATTCTACGTCCAGAGAATTGAATTGAGAACCTCGCTTGCCTTCTTATCCGGATGTTAGGACAAAATTGTGAAATTAATATTTATGCACCTAAATCGGCAGCATTTTCGAGCAAAAACGAATGAGATGTATTAACTGGCTGTGTGGTTATTGACAAATGTGTAAAAACACAGTTTTCTGGAAATCCTTCTTGCTTCTATTGGGTGGATGTCATAGAATAATGTTGTAGAACAGTGTTTAGATACCCAAGTGCCTATCTTAACAAAACCCAGTTCAATACCTCAAACGACGTGCCATATAAGAAGCAACATCTAAAAACTATTTTACCACTCCTTACTCTCACAATGTAGAATTGTTGTTAATGTTCATCAATATTGACCTCCAACACCGCAAGCAAAATATGCTCATAGAAACTGAAGCTCTTTGAAACAGCAGTATGGCTAGACGTGGACATCACTTGTTACGCCTTTTTGACTCGAAAGCCGTGACATTTGTAAACAACAATTTGGCCCCCTTAGCGGCGTCGCAGGGCGAAATCCTTAAAAACCGTTCTCTGCATTTGTATGAGCAACATATGCTAGCAAAAAAAACTTGTATAAATGAATCGGTAAAAAATGTATGTGAGAACCTTCAGGAACATCCATTTTTTTCCGGAATGCGGAATCACCTGGGTAGTGTTGGTTAGGGCGAAATCCAAAAACTACTTTTTAGATACTCTTAAGAGCTACATGTACCGGCAAAAAGCACTTGAAAATCTGAACGGGGGAAGGAGGTAATCACGAATTTAAGGAAACACAATTTCCCCCTTTCCCTTGGTTAGTAGTAAAATTTCCAAAATTCCCCCTATAGTGAGCCTCTACGCCATATCACAAATGTACTCCCTAAATTTCAAGTCTCTAGATGTAGCAGTTTTCTCTGGGCGTTGATGAGTGAGTCAGTCAGTCAGTCACTCGGGCACTTCATTTTATAGGTATAGATAGATGACACCGCCTCCTACTGGAGGCGCGTAGTTGCCGAAGGTGCCAACAGATGGCCAGCGCTATGTGAACGAGGGAAAACTCAACTGAATTTTACGTCCACAGGGGTGTGAAAAGCAAACCCTCGCTTGCCTTTTTATCCGCATGTTAGGACAAAATCCCAATATTAATTTTTGGGCAAATCCATGAGCAGCATTCGCAAGCAAAAACGAATGGGATATATCAAGTGGCTAAGTGGTTATTGACGAATGTGTAAAAACACAGTGTTTTCCGGAAACCCTGCTCGCTTCTTTTGGGTGGGTGTCATAGCAAAGTGTTGTAGGACAGTGTTTAGATACCTGAGTACGCAACATATCTGAACAAAATCCAGTTCGATATCTCAAATCGCGTGCGATACGAAAAATTTATATGAAACACTATTTTACCACTTCTCACTCTCACCATGGTGGCCTTTTTAAACTTTTCACCAATATTGATCACCAACAACGTAAGTAAAACGTGCTCATGAAATGTGAAGCCACTTAAAAAAGCAGTATGGCTAGGCATGAACATCACCTGTTAGGGCTTTTTGGCTCGACAGCGATGTCATATGTAAAAAACAATTTTGCGCTTCCTAAGGGCGAAATCCTTAAAAATGGTTATCTGCATTTGTTTGATTAACATATGCTAGCAAAAATTTGTGGGATAAATGAAACGGGAAAACATTTATTTGAGAATCTTCAGCAAAACCAATTTTTTTCCGGAATGCGGAATCACCTGGGTAGTGTTGGTTAGGGCGAAATCCACAAACTACTTCTCAGATATCCTGAAGGGCTACGTGTATAAGCAAAAAGGGCTTGAAAATGCGAACGGGTCGAGGACGTAATCAAAATTTTAATAAAACACAATTTCTCCCTTTCCCTCTGTTGGGAGTACAATTTCGAACATTCTCCCTTAATGAGCCTTCACGCCATGTCGCAAATGTACTTCCGAAATTTCAAGTCTCTAGATATACCAGTTTTCGCTGGGCGTTGATGAGTCCGTCGGTCGGTCTGTCGGTCGGTCGGTCGGTGGGACGCTTCATTTTATAGGTATAGATGATGGTAAGTTGTTGGAAATGGCGAGAGAACATCTCCGCCTTGACCTTTTGTGCGGTCACATTTGTAGACCGAGAACTGATCAGCCGAAAAAAATGTTTCATTGTCGGACATTTGCGATGTCATCGAAGTTTCAGTTAATACTAAGATGTCGGGGCTACAGGTGTCAATGGCAGATGCAAATGATCCTTGTTTATTGCAGATACTACGGATGTTACAAAAGAGAACAGATATGTTGGATAGGTTATGTCCACTACCCCTCGCGTCCCGCTAGGATGGCTGTAGTGGAGAAGGGTCCACGTATTGTGTAGCAAGACGGAGGGTTTGCTGAGTAACGGTTACGTTGTTTGTGGCTGGGCTATACGTGAACTCTTCTTTGTTGCACTAGGGTTTTGTAGTGTAGTTAAAATGCGGTCTCACCCGATTGGTTTTTTGTGTAGGTGACAAGCATCTTACGGACCTGACGTGTGGCGAAACAAACATCTTCGGAAACAGATACGTCCATCTCTTTCAGCTTTTTACGGGCCCCGAGTATTTTATCTTTTGTTTTTAGGGTAGACAACTTGACAATACTGGTGCAGCATTTGTTATTCGAAAACGGGCCAAGTCGTCGGGATATTTCTATTGCACAACTGGACAACGGATCAAGCGCACCTGTCAATGCTTTTACTACTTTCGCCTCACATTCGTCCCAAATTTCACGCTCACCGGGAATGCCGTAAAATAAAAGATTATTGCGTCGCGACCTCTCTTCTAGCTCGTTTATACGGAGCTGCAGGGAGTCAACCTGAGCTGTTAGTGTTTTACTGATTCCTGGGTGGCAGTGTTGCCAAGATCTGCCGCTTTAGTTTTTACTTCTAAGGCATCCAGCCGTTTCTGTACTTCGCGAAAGTTATCCTCTATGTTTTTTGACCAGCTTTGATTCCCTTCATGTCAGCTGCAAGATCGATTGATTAATTGATTGATTGTAGGGTTTAACGCATGGACGCAAAGCCGGCGACGAGACGCGCCGTAGGGGAGGGCTCCGGTCTAATTTTGACCACCTGGGGATCTTTAACGTGCGCCGAAATTTCGTACACACGGGCGTTTTTGTTTTTCGCCCCAGCCGCAAGATCGGCTTGACTATTCGCAGACTGCACCGAACAGGCCTGTACATCTTTACGTATAGTAAATATAGCTGTCATTTGCTCGGATGGGTCGTCTGGAAGTGATTCAACTTCTAGCTGGCCTCCGGTATGAGTATTATATGGCCCTGGATTCCATTCTACGTCCCCAGAGCATATCAAGAGTAGTATCATAGAAATACAGTCACAAATACTTTCACAAAGCAATTAGGGGGCGGCAGAACAAGGAAGCAACGGTTGTCGCTTTTCTTATAATATAATAGGTATTGCTTACGCACCTGCGAAATACAAAAGCGTGGAGCGTCAAACACGTCGCCGTAACTGCTCCCGTTCCCACTAAAGAGACTGTCAGCCGGCCGTCCCTCTAAATCAGGTGGCGCCGTAGGTGTCGACGTTGATGACGCTGGCCCGCAGACGAACGTACGCACCAGGCTGAGAGACCCGATGGAGAGGTCGCAAAACGGTGGTTGTTAGAAATCTTAGTTCGGTGATAGCAGCTGCGTCAGGGCCCATATCTTGCAGATGATCCCGGCGAATAGAGCAGTAATATCTGAATGATGAAGGCCTGCCAAATGCAAAAGCGCAGAGCGCCAAACATGCTGCCGCAACTGCTCCTGTGCAGATATAATATAAGGTGTACGTAGGCTTCTCACCCTTACTAATCATTCATTGCTTTTGAAGCACGTTTAATTATTTTTGTCCCTAGTAGCCACCTAAGGTATCACTGCTTACACAAAAAACCTGTGTACATATTTGAAAGAAATGGTTATCTATTTTGATCAAGGTGAGAATAGTTCAGTGCTCTCCTAATTGAAAACGCACGGTTTACTCAAGTACCGCACTGGACACGTTCCTTCGTGACATAGACGAGCAGTTGAGCATGCGCAAGATGCTTCTTAATAAAATAAATAAATCACGTTCGAAGTTAAAACTGTTTAATGTGATTCTAAGACATATCTTGACACTATGACGGGGACAGCGGCAGCGCCTTATCTTTTATGTACACTTTAGCCTGTTTTTGATGCTATTAGCCTCCAGTAATTTGCGGATTTGAGGGATAGCATTTTCCCAAAATGCTAATGTCACTAAGACGAGCCACACGATTGCAAAGCCTGAAGGGCGGTGGAAAATGCAGAGTCCTAATCATTGTGGACAATTCGCGAGTTCCATCACTATCATCATGTTTTATTTTTCCCCTAGAAGCTTCTGCGAGGTGCCACATATGTTGATAGAGATTAACGTTTATTGTGATAACATGTACATGACTAACTGACTATACAGTTTTCGAAGGCAATGGTCAAAAACGCTACAAAAAAAAAGCCGGACAAGGTGACGTCCTCCTCTGTCTCCCACCTATTTTGGCACGACTCTGCGGGAAATGGCACGTCCTTTATGACTGTACAAAATACCAGAAGAATGTACGCATTTATACGCGCATAAAATCAGCTTTCATTTTTCAGAAAGGAACAATCATTACAATAAGAACTTCACAAAAAACATAGGCTCTCATATTTCAAAAAAGAATAATTAGAATTCAAGATTTCATAGCAATAAAGAAAAAAGAAACAGTTCTGAGTTTTTAGATAAAAAAATTAAGTAACGAGGATTAAGGTGAGGGACGAGTGGAAAAATTGACGAGAGGCGATGATGGATTATAGTGGCAGTGGCAGATTGTCACAGGAGAGGGGACACGGAATATAGTGAATAATTAACTCCTGACCACAATACTTATCTTTATTGCCTTTGAAAACGGTTTTAGCCCCAACAATCAGACATCTGTATTGGCTACTGCTGTGCTTCTAGTCTATGTATTATCCTTTTTTAAGTTTGCCTGACTAATTATTATATGCTCCTGATGACGACAAAATGTTCCATAAAGGTTTGAAATAAGCAGACGACTTCCCTTAATTTTTATTTCCAGTGAACCAACGACGCTTGGGCGAGCGGTGAACATTGTTTTATCGATCTTATTTTCATCTGTGCGAGAGACTGGGTCAGAAGTGATTTAATTTCAAGAACCGGAGGTTCATTTCATGTCCTTCTATTATTCCTTTATTGCAATCAACCGCTATTTAAACGCTCACTTCTGCTCCTTATTCGCCAAGCGCAAACTCACCTTGCCATATCCTAGTGGCTTCAGTTGAGTTTGCAACAGCCGTCTTAAGGCCAGCCGTTCTTGCATTTTGTTCTATGACAATGCCTTCCTCTGAGCAATGAATGAAGGGCATCACTGGGCCAACCTGTTTTTCATTATTGTCGTCTACTGTTTCTTCAGGACACCGCTTCGCTCTGGGCTTTTAGTAAGACGGCTCCATGAAAAACTTTACTATTCATTGTCATGACAGAGCGGCATTCCTTAGTAGTATTTGTGTTTGCAGCGACATATGCTTTCACACGGGTAGGAGATTCTGGCCTCTACCATCCACACGTGTTTCACCGAGAACAACTGCACTGGGTCCTGGTATGTCCCAGTCGCGAATTTTACACACTCGACAGTCTGTGTAACCCAAGTTAACCTCTTTTTGCGTCTTAGTAGATTGATCTAATAAACGTGTTACCAGGTTAAAGACAACGTAAAACTACCAAACTATTCTTATTTACCAGAGGAACGCGTGGAACTAGACTAATAGAACACGTTGAAGCACAAAGAAATTGTCTTAAGAAAACAATAGCATCCCTGCGACTCGAACCCAGGCTCTTACGGTGAAACCCACAACTCTGTCCCTCTGCCATTGATGTCGAACAGCGAAGCCTGTTTATCAGTTCCTCAAGAGAACGGAAAGACTGTTCGAAGAGAACGAACGAATGGCGCTAGTGACGTTGCATCTGGATTGGTAGCTTGGTCAAGCACGCTTCCCGGGCACTGGCACAGCAAACC
This sequence comes from Haemaphysalis longicornis, assembly GCA_013339765.2. NCBI lineage: Eukaryota > Metazoa > Arthropoda > Arachnida > Ixodida > Ixodidae > Haemaphysalis > Haemaphysalis longicornis. The sequence goes on along the minus strand of CM023449.1, from coordinate 17,913 downwards.
GCGCGGAGTTACTATTACGAGCATTACTATTACCCAGTTACCCACTTTCTATAACAAGAGTGACATGTCCGGCAGTACGTAGGCGATAGGGATAGTCGTGAGGCGTAGCACCTACCAAAATTTCGCTACATTGAGAGGAACCACAGCGGGCCAGTGCACTCTCCAAAGCTAGAGTTCGCTTTTGCGGTCAACAATATGAGCTACGACGATCATTGTGCAAAATTTCTAGATTTCGGTCGTCGTTCGCAAGAAATGAATAAAGCAGGAAGTTATGAAGCATTTTCTGGGCGCGCAAACGCTTCGCACACCCATCGCCTGTGCCGTCCACTGTGGCGTACGGACCAGCTCGAACCGGCGCAGGCGGCGGCAGCGACAGCTTGTCGCCGCCCTGATCGCGAAACCACACTGATCGCGAAAAAGGGGCACCGCATACAAGAAAGGGGGTGTTAGTGTGGTAAAAAATTGTGGGAAATATTGTGAGCCTCGGAGATTTTCAAGGCGGCCATAAAATACGTACCGCGATGCGAAGGCTACAGTCTTCTTAGCCAACCGGCCTCGGAGGCTGCTCTGCTACTCGGAACCGCTGGCACACAGTATCGGCTTGTTCATGTACGGTACGAGGAGCGACAGAAGGATGGAGCTACCTGCGCGCAAATATCGACAAAGGCCGTGGCAGGTATCTTTATCGCTGATCGCTACAATGGCTATGACCCCGAAAATGAAGTTTCACGTGCGATAAACGGATTGATAGTGTGGTGAAAAATTGTGTTATGGATTGTCATTGACAATTGTAGCCATAACGGCGATCAAATATGCTCCGCGATGCTATTCCTAAAGTATCCGTTATTGGAGGAACCCAAGCCGGCTGCGAGCTACGGGTAACACCCTCTTTTAATGTGGAACCGCATGGAGTGTTTTCTGCAAATGAAAACGCGTCGCGAACGCAACAGGCGCACTGACGCCACCGCGGCACCGCACGCACGGTGCGCGGGATGTGGCATGCCGCGGAACATGGCAGTAGCACGGGTTGCGAGGTATGTAGGTCAACGTAGTGGGTGGGTTCACATGCCAATCAAACCGCTTGATTGGCATGCCAACCGCTCGTTCGCATGCCAATCAATGCACAAACGAAGTGCTTGTTCTAGAAAAGAGCTGCAATGGAGCTGAACACGGCACTGTAAAGCACCATCCGCGCCGCCAGGTCAAGCACCCACCATATATCTGCAGCCGTGGTAAGTCTAGAGACCTCCGGGGGGGGCCAGGTGGTTGTCCCGGATGCTTCAATACTGCTGCCATGAGACGCGCACATCCCATTGGTGCAAGTCGTCAGGCTTCCCCAACTGGCGCGGGCGTCGCGCGTCATTTTCTAGCCGGGCCAGAAGCTGCCGCCCGCGCTGAATCGTTAATGTAAGCGCGAAAAAAAAGCACGCCCAACGCCGACAGAAACGAATCTTGTGCATAAACGCGCCACGCGGTTGACGTTTAAAACCTTCAGCGTGCGAGAGTGTTTAGTTTGTCTTTCCCCTACTTCTTCAACGCCCCTACGCTCGGTTCGCCTCTTCTATGTCAGCCAACTACGCCAATTCATTACACACCGGCGTGTTTCGTCTAGAACCTAGGCTCCTACTCTGTCTGCAGACATGAGTTCTCGAACTGTTGCCCGATGAACTTTGCGATGCTAGAGAAAGGCAGGTTCACCATAAGCAGACAAGAAAATAAAATCCGGCATGGTAAATATAAAAAAAAGGCTACGAACGCGCCTGATATCCTTGATTCTATCAAACTACGTCAAGAACCTGCCCCGAAAGCGTTGAAAACGCGCGTTCGTGCATTGCGTACAAGGCATCACAAAAATAAACACATTATTACTACATCGTACTGCAGTGATCCTTATTTAAATAAAGGCGTAACTATAGAAAGCACTGGAGGAGTAATAGGCGCTTTATAAGGCAAACTGCATATCCTACCAGTACCGACCAAACACGCGGTCGCATAAGCACAAGCAATGTGTCCTGGCAGAAGACAACATAACTCGACCTAAGTACGTTTCTCGTAGGTTGCGGCGCGACATGCCCTCCAGGCCAATATCGAGTTACAAGGAACACTGCAAATACCACTTACCTATTGATGTTTTGCTTCCAATATGCTTAAATTTTCTTTTTTCTGAACAATGTTGCAAGTTGGGCTGCAATGTTGCATTTTCAGATTTAACAGTCTCGAAAAGCTTTAGCTATATAAACCTCTTGTTCAAATGGTTTTTTACGTGTTGACCAGAAGGCTGATCCAAGAGGCAGAAATACAAACATAACGAGAGAGGCTGACCAAAATGTTTAGTTGTAAGTAGCCCATGATGGACTATCGTCTTGAAAAAATGGCCCCGTACTGCTCACTTTGCTGCAAATGTTTTCTAGAGAAGAGGCCTTCTGGCGCTTCTGCCACGTAAATGCCTGTCTTCTCTCCCGTGCAGCTCTCATTTTCTTCCCCCCTTTCCGATCCTCCCACGATAAGGACGGGGGCGTTTGCAAAGGTCAGTTCAATTTCCTCGATTTCAAGTGCTGGTGCTATCATCTCAAACATGTCGTTAGCGTTGAACTTGGAGCACTGCGATGAAGTGCATGTTCGCGCGAGATTTTTTTGTACTTTTGGGTCGAATCATGCACCCCGCAGGAAAAAACCTCCGTGGCAACTTGCAAGGTTGTGTCTGCTCAGTCGTGGACACTGAAAAAGGGCTATTCTCTCAAGTACAATCACGAGCTGCTCCGGGACGTTATGTTGAGAGATTTCGCCACAAACCTGCTGTTGTACTTTCATCTGTAATCCCTACCCCCATGTGCATATCCATGGCAGCTGGCACACTCGCTTGTCCTTGAGTCACGTTGCACATGGAGCGAACGCTTCTGACGAAGGCGGGTAGCAGAACAATCGCCTCTGAAAACAAGGGACTGGCAGCGAAATACTTTTTCTGTACAGCTAGTTTTTCGATGAAAAAATAAGTAAAAACCTGTTTTAAACACTGGAGGAACTCGATATGACGAAATTGGGGCTTCTGTACAAGATAATAATTTTTTTCTAACTCGTTATTGTGCACAGTACAGCACTGCTGCAGTGCCTCTGTAACACGAAGGTGTCTGTAGTTTAAGTTAGCTGCAGCAACCGCATTCACGCATATATTGTTCGGATTGCGCATCGGGCATTTGTCCCCCGTCACTTAAACGAGCCATGAAGAGAAAATACAACTTTTTTAATTTGAAAGAACTAGGATTCAGTATCCCACTCAGCTACATTGCAGCCACAAAAGATGTTTTTTGAAGGGAAAAAAGCAAGAAGTATTTAAAAACTTTCAAATTTTGCGCCACAGTGACGTGTTATGAGCAAGAATGACGTCACACGGGCCACCAATAAAACATAATTTTCAGTGCGTTAACTGCACGTGTTAGCATTCAAGTGATGCGGTCAAATGGAACTTGAGGCACAATTACCGACGTCCAGTCATGTGTCGTCACGAAGGGTCAGTTAGGCGGCGGCCAATCACACAAACAAGGTTCCGTGACGTCATAGAAAAGTTGCGGGAAATTGGCTAGGGGGTCGCGACTGCTTCCCACGCTTTCTTTAATATCTCCGTATTTGTTCGAGATTGCGGTGATATTGGTATCATTGTTATCGGGACTAAGCAGTCTTTATAATAAGCCAACTTGTATTTTGTCTTCATGGCTCCTTTAAGTGTATCCGAGTGTTCTTACGTGCCCAACTAAAGTGTCGTTGAGAAAGTAACTTTCCAAATATAGCTGAGGTCACATTGGCCGAATAATACAATGTCTTGAAATTTATCACTTCTTTCAATCCTACGTTGAATTCCGAATTTTTTCAAGGGCACCCAGATAAAATCAGACTGCAATAACAACTTTTCACAAGCTTGCTTGCTACAGGTTTGGGGTGGATGACCTTGTAGCCAGAAATAATGCCTGATTTTCCAAATTATGTTGGCAGCACGTCAAGCCGGCTACTCAGCGCGGCGAATTTTCCGTCCTATGACGCATGAAGCATAAATTGTGATGTGCATGACAGCAGCTTACGCGTCCACAATGTGAAAGCATTATGACATCATCTGGCGATACTTTACTGCTGCATTCCTTGTGCGTGTTCTGGTACAATAAAGGTACAATGGTACGATGCCATTTGGGGTAGCCCTAGTGGCGGTGTTGGTAGCTTTGGTTGTAGTGTGAGGCTGCCTCATCGCTGGCCGTGAGCCATTCATTTGCCCCCTGACTCTGTTTGAGAGACATCCTTCCTGGCCATCCACGTTTAGTGGGGGCGCAGACGTATCCTCCACAGACCTCATCTTACAGGTATGCAAATTGAGACGAGGGGAATCAGTGAGCTCATTTGATGGAGGTAGAAATTTTGATGATTCAACCACACAGGAATCTGCAAGCCGGACGCGACCATCTGACGCCATTTCGCGTTATCACTGGCAAATCTCCTTGAACGGGTATGTGGTAATCATCGGCGGTTAGGTTGACGTATCATCCAATGCGATTTTTGGTGCCTTGGTAAGCGTTCCGGGCGTTGCATATTTTCTGAAGGGGCTTGAAATGCTTTCGCGAGAAAATTTGCTTTATGGCTACAAGGGTTTTAGCTTGCATAGTTCTTCAGTAGTTAAATTTTAAATGCAGAGCATTTCTTTAACTCACGATGTCACCCGGCGTTCTCGGCGTGCCTCTGCGTCCGCAACAGCCATTCCAGGTGCGCCCTCTCCCGCACTCCTCCTCTGCAGCGTCACACTACCCTCCTCGCTCTAAACAACAGGTCCGCACCCCTCCCCCTACACTATATAAAAAAATAATACTTACCGGCGCCTTGTTTCCATCCCATGACCCTGCGGGTGGAACGCAAGGTACATGGTGCTCTCCCCACTGCGCCACAAAGCCGACACAGAATGGAAGGCTACGAACGCGCCTTATATCCTTGATTCTATCAAACTACGTCAAGAAGCTGGTGATACAACGCATTCACTACCTGGGGGCGGAACGCGAGGTGCATGATGCTCTTCCCACTGCGCCACAATACCGACACAGAATGAAATGCTACGAACTCGCCTTATATCCTTGACTCATTCAAACTACGTCAAGAACCAGCTGATACAACGCATTCACTACCACCAACTCCCCAAACACTAAACGTTAACGCAATAACCCACCCCCTATGCGACGCATTTACTCGAGTCCCCCTCGCGGGGAGATGGGCCCTTTTGTTGATTTTTATTCTAGGGTGTTCTGTTTGTCTGCATAATTCTTGCAGTACACAAGGTTATCTAAGTAAAATTATGTATGCTAGGCTAGTGCTGCAGTTTGCATCGGCCCCGCACGGGGCACCTTGAGTATTCATGGTGACGGTGTTGGCGACACCGCGGATTCCGAGCCCCCAACATAAACTGTAACCTACCGTGGTGATGTGTTTAAAGGTGAAGGGTAGAAGCCTCAAACGGTGGCCGTCGGAGCCCAGGTCAAGCTCCGGCGGATGGGCTCCCTGTCTGTTTACCAGGCAGGGAGCTCCGGGACCTCTCAGGCTATCAGGGTAAGGTTTGAGAAGAAAGTACCCCCCTCCCCTGCTTCTATACTATGATGTATGGCATTTTCTAAACCCCCCCCCCCAAACGCGATCGGTCCCTGAAAAGGGGCCGCACCGAAGTATCTTTTCCTTCATTGCCATCTTTGACATTTCCTGAACCAGATAATTTTTCTCGATTTCTTGTCATGGAATCCGTCAATCCAACCCACCCTCTTGCATCTCAGTCAGTCTTCTTGATTGCCAAGTATCTTGAAGCCATAATAGGAAAATCATATAAGTGCAAAAAACAAAGGGCTGGTGAACTACTAATCGAGGTAAATGACAAGCAGCAGTCCACGAAGCTTCTAGCTCAGACTAGACTGGCTGATCTCGACATCAGGGTCACACCCCATCGGAGCCTCAACAGCTCGCAAGGTGTGATATCCGAGACGGATCTCTTGAACGAAACAGATGTGGATCTCCTTGCCGGCTTGAAGGATCAGGGCGTCACTGCCGTGAGACGCATCACTATCCGCAGAGACGACAAGGAGATTCCCACCAAGCACATTATCTTGACGTTTGACCGCGCAGTTCTTCCACAACACATCAATGCAGGTTTTATCCGTTGCTCCATCCGTCCCTATATCCCGAACCCGCGGCGCTGTTTTAAGTACCAGCGGTTCGGGCACGGGACAAACTCTTGCCGTGGCCGAACGACGTGTGCAAAATGCGCGGCGCACGATCATCCGACTGACAACTGTCCATCCGACACCCTCTGTTGTGTGAACTGCGGCAGTCCGCATGCAGCGTACTCCCGCAAGTGTGAAAAATTCCAACTGCAAAAAAAGATAATCAACATAAAGGTAACTGAGAACATCACCTTCCCAGAGGCGCGAAACAGGTTCGCCTCTTTCCCCCTGGGAGGTACGCCGACGCAGCTCGCCGGGGGGCGGAGCGGCGTCTCGTTTTCACAGGGACCCAGTTCAGCGAGTCTGACCTGGTCCCTCCCCCGCCCCCCCCCCCCTGGGTTGCCTCTGGCAGCCCAACCCGCCATCACGCCGCTTGCTGAGGCAGCAGCGGTTGTGGTGGCAACCTCTTCCGTCGGGACGGTGCCGCTCCCGCCTCTGTCTCCCCATCCTCCAGTGCGTTGGAGGGTACCGAGGTGATGGACATCACGGGCCCCGCACCGGTTCCCACCGCCACCGCACCGCCCGTGCCACCTCTGGCGCCCCGGACGCCCTCGGCGGTGGCGGCTCAAACGAAGGGCTCCCGAGGGGGGCCAAGTCCGGGGGCCCGGTCCGTCGGGCACCCCTCGGACATCCGACGACGACATGGATGTCGGGCCCTTCCTGCTTGCAACGGAGCGCAAGGAACGCGTCCCGACGCCAAAGCCTCCCGACAAGCCAAAAAAGGCGAGAGCCACAGCCCCGAAAGACGACACACAAACAAACACACACACTCCAGTAGCTCTCACACTTAATAATGGGAAGAGAAAACATAATTCAATGGAACTGTAGAGGCCTTCTTAAAAATCTTGACGATGTATACGAAATACTGCATGCTAATCAGCCAAGTGTAATGTGTGTTCAGAAACACATTTGAATTCCAAGCACACAAATTTCTTGAATAGTTACATGGTCTTCAGAAAGGACAGGGATGGCTGCACACACTCTTCTGGCGGTGTGACCATAATTGCCCGGAAATCCTTAGCCTGCCACCCTGTCACTCTGAACACTATCCTTGAGGCTGTAGCAATACGCTTGATAATATTTAATAGGTTGATAACGGTATGCTCCATATACATTCCTCCTGATGTTTCACTTTTAAGCTCTGACTTCGAGGCGCTGGTTGACCAGCTGCCCGAACCATACATCCTGACAGGCGACCTTAATGCTCACAACACTCTTTGGGGCTCTTCTCGCACGGATGCCCGAGGTCGCCTTATACAGAAATTCCTTACATCTTCAGGAGCATGCCTTTTCAACAATAAACAGCCTACATACCATAACATAGGACACAACACATACTCATGTCTTGACTTGGCGATTGGCTCCGCAGTTCTCTTTCCTCTCCTCGAGTGGGCTGTGGGCACTGACCCATACGGTAGTGACCACTTCCCCACCTCACTCACATACATAGGTAAAGGCCCATGCAGTCCATCTTCCCATAATAGGTTCAATGAAGCACGAGCTAACTGGAATACATTTACAGAGACATCCAAACTACACCGCACACCCATAGAACACCTACACGTCGAAGAAGCTACCCAACTCCTCACGGCGCACATCCTCGACGCCGCCAAAAAGTCTATTCCCCACGCCTCTGGTGCCCCGCGCAACCAGAGGAGGCCGTGGTGGAATGAGGACTGTAGGCGGGCGCGAGAGGCCCAGAACAAGGCGTGGGGTGTCCTTCGCCGGTACCCCACGTCACATAACCTCATTTCTTTTAAACGGGCAAAGGCTTTTGGCAAGCGAGTGCGTCGTGAGGCGAAAAGGGAGAGTTGGCGCACCTTCCTCACTTCCATCAACTCATACACTCACACACACAAAGTCTGGACACGAATACGAAAACTAAAAGGACAACAGACACACAGCCTGCCCCTGGTTAGTACAACAGGGGACACACTGGAAGACCAGGCTAACACACTTGCACAACACTTCGAACACGTGTCCAGTTCAGCACACTACACCAACACTTTCATTAAACACAAAGCATCATGTGAGAAGAAGTCCTTGCGACACACTAGTAAGTCGAACTCATCCTATAACACCCCCTTTTCACTTCATGAGCTGAAGGTCGCACTGGTACTTGTAAACCTTCAGCCCCTAGGTGCAGACAGGATTTCATACACAATGATACAACACTTACATGCAGACACACTTGAAACACTTCTTCACCTCTACAATAAAATATTTCTTTCGGGGCACTTCCCACGCTCTTGGAGGGAGGCCATAGTAGTGGCTTTCCTAAAGGAAGGGAAGGACCCTTCCTCTCCCGCCAGTTATCGCCCCATTGCCCTGACAAGCTGCCTGTGTAAGCTCTTCGAGAAGATGATAAACAGGAGACTCGTGTACTTCTTAGAGTACAACGGTCTTCTCGAGAGCTGTCAGGCAGGCTTTAGGGCGGGGCGATCTACGAACGATCAACTCGTTGCGTTAGAGTCATATATTAAAGATGCTTTCCTCCATAAGCAGTACTGTATGACAGTATTCTTTGATCTTGAAAAGGCGTACGACACTGCTTGGCGGTACGGCATCCTCAGCGATTTGAAGTCCTTTGGTATGTCGGGTAACATGTGGAACACGCTTGCCAGTTACCTCTCTGAAAGAACGTTTCGCGTGCGAGTTGGAACTGCACTCTCTAGAGTTCATGTGCAGGAAAACGGTGTTCCGCAAGGTGGAGTTTTGAGTTGCACGTTGTTTATTGTAAAAATGAACTCTCTTCGGAAGGCTCTGCCACCAACCATTTCCTGCTCAATCTATGTAGACGACGTGCAATTATCCTTTAAGTCTTGTAACCTGTCTATCTGCGAGCGCCAAGTCCAGCTTGGTGTTAACAAGCTAGCTGGCTGGGCAGATAGCAACGGTTTTAAATTTAATCCAGTGAAGTGTACTTGTGTTTTGTTTTCGAAAAGGCGTGGCATTCGGCCGGATCCAGACATCAAACTCAATGGTGTCCCAATTCCAGTCAGAAATGAACACAAGTTTTTAGGTGTAGTCCTTGACGAAAAGCTCTCGTTCATTCCACACATAAAACAACTTAAACATAAATGCTTAAAGGCCATGAATATACTCAAGGTTCTCTCCCACTCTTCATATGGGGCTGACAAACAACTTCTTTTACGTGTTTTTACCAGCCTGATAGGTTCACGATTAGACTATGGAAGCGTTGTTTATGGGTCAGCAAGTAAGACATCCCTCAAAATGCTGGACCCGGGTGCTTCATCTGGGGCTCCGGTTGGCATGTGGCGCCTTCCGGACTAGCCCGGTCGAAAGCCTCTATGTGGAGTGTAATAAGGGGAAACCCTTACAACGTCAGCGAGCATACACAGATCTTCTTTTTGCTTTTAAAATCTTTATCTATGCCACACCATCCTTTTAAATCGGCTTTTTATGATACGTCTCAGACTGCACTACTCCTAAACCGACCATCGTTCTCTGCGCCCTTCTCTTACAGAGTTAGAGAGGAAGCGTCAGAGCTTTTTTGTCTCCTTTTTAGACACCATACAAAGTTCTCAAACAGATTTTATAGCACCATGGCATCTCCGCCCTGTATCATGCGACACATCCTTCACACATGTAGATAAAAACCGAGCTCCCACATGTGCAATTCTGCAGCACTTCTTGTATCTGCAGCAGAAGTATCAATTTTCTGAATTTTATACGGACGCCTCTAAAACTGCCACCTCTGTGTCCTGCGCGGCGCATGGGCCCGGCCTTAATGTCACTAGAACTCTTAACAGTAATACCAGTATCTTTACGGCAGAGGCTTATGGTGTACTTCTTGTTGTTAATCATATCCTTCAAAGTCACATCCCACAATCCATTATCTATACATACTCCGCCAGTGTCGTGCGGGCGTTGTTGTCAACAAAGTCTTCAAAAAATCACGTTGTAAATCTAATAGTCAAGGGTATTATGTCATGTATGTACGCAAATTTGAACTGGTTCTTTGCTGGGTCCCTGGCCACAGTGGTATAGCCGGGAACGAAGCAGCGGACCGAATGGCTGCTGCTGCTACACTCTCGAATACAGTAGACATAACCACATTACCCTACACCGACGTGAAACCACACATCAGACAACAACTTCGCAAAACATGGCAAACACACTGGAGTGAACAAACAGACAACAAGTTACACGTAATAAAACCACACTTGGGACCATACACCACTGACACACGCAATAGATACACTGAAGTCGCCTTGGCTAGATTACGGATAGAGCACACTCATGCAACGCACTCGCACCTTCTCACGGGGTCTCCAAGACCTCTGTGCAGCAGGCGCGGAGAGGCCCTATCCGTGATCCACATCGTCATACAATGTAAGGCACTCGACATTACACGACGAAAACACTTCCCACAACTACACACGCGACATATTCCACCACACCCGTCATACTTCTTAGGAGATGAAGCCATGTTCTCTGTTCAGCGAACCTTAAGGTTCCTATCTGAAGTTCATTTCTTACAACTCATCTCTTATCACCCATAGTTTTACCCCTGGTCCGATACACCAGCCACCGTATTTATCTTTTAACCACTCACGTTCTTCACCCTGGCCCTTTACACCAGACGTGCTCATAGTATTTCACTGACTTTATCCGATTTCCCTCCTTATCAAATAACTTTGTATTTGGCGCTCTTTTCCCATGTCGGCCTTGCGCCATTAAACTTAAACCAGCATCATCATCAGTTTGCATCGGAAATGATACACTTTATTGTTAAGATATAATAATTATTTATAGATCTATTACATCTGTAATTTGTTTATTAAATCGACATTTTGTAAGTGATACTTGATACATGATGTTGGGCTTTATATTACGTAAATATTACACACAGGAAAATGTTTATAAGTAACATCTACGTGATCCTTACTTTACACTACATATCGCGAAAAACCCACTGTGGCCCGGCACCGCGGTGACAAGATTTCTAGGTTTCTACTGTTACTTTATATTCGCAGGAGTTCTTTTTCTTATTTTGCGAGCCGCAATGCCCCATTCATTTCAAATTAGTAATTTACAATAAGGTTCTCTGCAGGAATTTCTGTATACATATTATTTTAAAGTTTTGAATATAGCCCATGAACAGTGAACCACGCATTTTTACAGGGAATGTTCAAAGTGAACATTGTGCCCGCAGAAAAAGGTTGGCTGCTAGAGGGCTTTTCTTGCAAGTGCAAATGTAGAGCGGATTCTCACAGGAAAGCAACGGTTATGTGTCAAAACATCCTGGAAAACAGTCGTGCAAAAAATAAGTACCATGTACCCTGACAGGCGGCTTAGTTCCTGAAGCGTTGCGCTGCTGAGCGCGAAGTCGCGTGTTCAATTCCCGGTGGCGGCGACCGCAGTTCTGAAGCAGCCGAAAAGCAAAAACGTCCGTGTGCACCAGATTTCGGGGCACGTTAAAGGTAGCAGGTTGTCAAAATTAATCCCTGCACTACGGGGTGCTTCATCGCTTGCGCTGCGTCGTAGTGTTAAACCCTACAATCAATCAATAAAGAGCCCTTCTCTGTGTCCAGGAGGATGACCTGCCTAGCTGAGAAGCACAGCTGAAACAACGTACTCTATGCAATTCTTGATTTCACCAGCCAAAGGGACGGACAGTGGCTATTTCCAGTTTTATTTGATGTTTAATATTTTGCTTGTGAGTTGTTTTGGCTATAGCGCTACCTACAGAATGAACGGGCGGTAAGCGGCAGTGCGGTGAAAATGTGAAGCGTGCCTAGACGACGCACATGTGGTGAGTGACTAGGGCCCGTCGCAGCAATGAGACGCGCGAGCTACGACACACAAGGGCTGTATGGTGGGTGTGCGCAATAGCTGCGACGGCAGCACCGACGGCGCACAGGTGGGGAATGGAAAGTGTACGCCGTACGTGCTGTTAGCTCTAAAGACGGTACGATGTGTTCTGGTTAACGATTTCCGTGTGCGAACGAATTGACCTCCTGGAAACTAGGGTACACAACTCCGCTGTGGAATTGCAACAGAAAGGGAATACACGAATACTGCAAGTTTTATTCGTACGTCATAAGTACTACACGACGAAGTCAATCCTTACAGAATTCCACTCTGCTGTCAATACAGAGGAATGTAAAGGTGGTAGAGGGCATAACGTATGTTTGTCTGCGATTGTCCAACTCTGGTACTTCCAAGTTTAAGTAGTCAGAATAGAATTGTCAATACCGTACCAAATGATAAAACGTACGTGTGAAATCCGAAAGGTTTGTGTTTTGTATTTACGCAGCTTGACTGGTCAACCACTTAACACTGAGAAAGAGGTGTTGATTTTCCGACACTCCAATTACGCCTTTCATTACAATTATCATTACACTTCAGAAACAGTGCTCAGTACGTCAGATGCTGCGTTTTTTTTCACTATGATAGTGAGCACCACCTAGATTGCTTGATATGTTTTAGCAAGTAAATGAGCAGGCCAAAGAGCTCTTTATGCCACCACAGACTTGTTCTTCCTTTTTATTGGCGTCTCAACATCAACATAAACAGACAATTTTTTATTGTGACAGTAATTCGAATTCTGTTTCTGAGCGCTAATATACAGAAATTGTCATTGTGTTCATCTGTCGTTTCAGAATGCTGTATTCCGCCATTGTAAAGGTTTGCTTGGCAACTCTTTTCGAGTTGGTTGTCGCCAATGTTGGAACTATACGCCCTGATGAAGACGCTTGGAAGGTACATTATTTTATATTATTTGCACTCCCGCAATGGTGGTGGTGGCATCGTCCGCTGACGGGGCCGCTTGTATCAAGTTGCGAATTTGCGCGGCAAAGCGCTCCAGTTCTATCGGTGTGCCCGACGTGCCGTCCCGTGGCTACTGTAGTACTTCGGGTGGAATTAACAGTGCTGGTGGCGTTGCTTCCGAGCCATCGATGTCATTTATTGTGGCCGGCGACCGGACGAGCCCCCCACTTGTTGTGAAATGGTTTATTGTTCAGCCCGCGATTCAGCTAGCACTTCACAGTCCAAACACCCAGTTTGCGCATCACAGTTCCCGCAGCACCACACTTCCAACAACCCAGTCCCGTCGACGCCGCACTCACAGCACCCGCCCGCACCACTATCTCCTTTCCGGCGTCTCTCCTTGATGTCGATGCCTCTCCGATCTCCGGTGGGCTCCCTCCGCTTGATCGCGATGCCATTGCCGATCCGCCGATGAGCTGCCTACCCCCTCACACGTTTTTTTCATTTCGTCAGCATTTCAACTTGCCGACCCCTTGGTGATATTGGCACGCTGAGCCGTTCACCATGTGCGTCTGAAAGAAGTTTAATTGAGCCATGAAGAAAAAATACAAGTTTGTTTTATTCAAAAGATTTCGTGTGTTATAGTGCCCCCCGCCCTTTACCTACGCCAGCTAGGCCTCTCAGCCACTCTGGCCAAGACTCTCTGAACCTCAAAGGTGCTCCCATCGCACTCCCTAGATTCGTTGGTCACGAGGACGGACTGTCGCCAAGAGAATTCCCTGAGCGCTACAAATAATACTGCAACGTGTGCGGCATCACCACGGAGAGCCGGGTGCAGCTGCTGCCAGCGGCGTTGGACGGCAGGGCCAAACAATGGTGGCGCTTTGTCGGGGGATTCTCGGAATGGAGCGCGTTCACGTCGGCGTTCGAGGCCGAGTTCGCGGGTGTGGACTAGAAGTCGAAACTAAAGGCTGAGCTCGACCAGCGAACGCAGCACCCCGCCGAAAATTTAAAGCGTTTCATCCACGTGATCGCGGAATACTATGACCGCATCGGCGAATTCGTTCCTGAAGCGGACAAGGTGGAGAGGGTCCGCCGACAAATGCAGGATTTGACAGCGGGGATTACTTTCGCTAACCTGAAGGACATGGCTGCGGCACAAGGACCCATCATGAAACGGGCGTGGCATCGTCTCCGGTATGCACCGCCGCGGCCAAGAAGCACGAAGGCAGCCGCTGACCTCGCGTTTTCTGGCTGTGCGCCCTGCACTAACATGGCGGTCATGCCAAATGTCTCGACGCCGTACACGTGGTCGCTCCAGCCGGCTGCAGTGATAGCCTCTGGTCAGACGCCGGAGCCGCATCTTACGCTGCCAACAGCCAGCGGACTGCAAAGCCTCCCACCACAGCAGGCGCCGGGAGGAATACCGCGTCGCCTCCCCCCCCCCCCCCCCCGGGGCCACAGGGTTACTACCACGGCGGCACACCTCCTAGGCAACCAGTACCTCCACCCCGAGGCAACCCAGGAGCAGGCGAGGTGAAATGCCACCGGTGTGGCAGATGGGGCCACATGGCCCGGGCCTGTGGGACTTGTTCGCGGTGCTTCAGCTGCAACCGCCCAGGCCACAGGAAAGCGGATTGCCCGGGAAACGGGCAGGCGTAGCTGCCCCTCCAGCAAGCAGCTACGCATCGTCCCTCCAAGTACTGGCGACAGCTGAGGGCAGAGAACCGTTGCTGGAGATCCCGATTGGGCACACTGCCTTTTATGCGCTGGTAGATACAGGGGCTGGTGTCAGCCTGATGAATGCGCGGGCCTTAAGTGCTGCCAAGCTATCGGGGGCTACGTTTAGGGAGGAAAAGCGCACGCTTCGCCTGGTAAAAGGATGGTCGGAGACGGCTCAAGCAGTGCGGTGCCGAATTAAGTGGGAAGGCGATTCGAGGAAACAGCATTTTCGGTTCATGCCAGAGTTATGCCTCGACGTTGTGCTCAGACGCGACTTTCTAGCAGTTGCCAACATTTTCTTGCACATGGGCGTAGGGGGCTGTAAAGTTGTAAAGTTTGACAAACCACCACAGGCCCGACAAATTGCTACAGAACCCATGCCCGTGGTCACTTCGCTGGGCCGCATCAGTGAAATAGATCGTGAAGACGACCTAGACGTGACAGAACCATTCCGGCGATTGTTTACCACACAGCAAGAGAAGGCCGAACCGCAAGAGTCACACATTGCAGCTGATGGTGATGTGGCAGATGAGGCACAACTGCAGAAGCTCCTAGATGATTTTGGCCATGTGTTCACTGCACAACCAGGGTGTACGCCACTATTGGTGCACAACATTGACACTGGGTCACATTCCCCTGTACGCTGCAAGCTACGCCCTGCCAATGGCCGCAAAAGAGAGATTCTTGATCAGGGCGTGGATGAATTGTTGAGCCAAGATCTCATCGAACCATTCAAGGGGCCGTAGGCTAGCGCGCCTGTTATGGTAGGCAAGGAAACGGGTGGCTACAGGGTGGCTGTTGACTACGGGGCACTAAATGCAAGAACCAAAGTGCCCGTGCACCCTATGCCCCGTACTGACTAGGTGCTCGCACAGCTAGGTCAAGCCAAGTGGTTTACGAGCCTGGACCTGTCCCAGGGATTCTTTCAGGTTCCCATTGCTCTTGAAGATCGGCCTAAGACTGCTTTTATATGCCACAAGGGCATGTTCCAGTTTAAAAAGATGCCTTTTGCCGTTGAAGGCAGTCCAGCAACATCTTAGGCCTTAATGGACAAGGTCTTGGAGGGCATTAAGCACCACTATTGTATGGCATTCCTGGATGATGTACTCGTCTACTCCAGCACATTTGCAGAGCACCTCGAGCACATCTCATAGGTGCTTCGCAGGATTGAAGCAGCAAATCTTACGATCAATCCAGCTAAGGTGTCTCCCTGTAACCAGTGACTGAAGTTTCCGGGTCACGGTATTTCTCCTGGGAACTGCCGTCCAGATCTAGACAAAGTGCAGGCTGTTTCAGACTTCCCACAGCCCAAAACAGTCCAGGAACTCCTGAGGTTCCTTGGACTAATGGGTTATTACAGGAACTTCATACCCCAATTCTCAGACAAGCAAGGCCTCTCACAACGCTCCTCAAAAAAGGTACGCGCTGGAACTGGGGGCATTCACAAGTGCAGTTCTTTCAGGAATTGAAGGAAACCGTGGCCACTGATGTTGTTGTAGCCCTGCGACGTCTGAACGGCCTTTCATCATTGAGACTGATGCCAGCGGCACAGGAATCGCAGCAGTTTTGGTGCAGGAGGTGAATGGCCAAGTCAGACCAGTGTCCTTCATTAGCAGGACTCTCATCACGGCGAAGAGGAACTGCACTGTTCAGGAGTGGCAATGTTTGGGCGTGGTGTGGGCAGTTGATAAGTTCCGGTCTTACATAGAGTTCTCCTCCCTTGAGGTTCACTGTGACCATGCATCCTTGGCATGGATGCTCAGCACGGAGCAACATCATGCAGAGTACGGAGGTGCGTCCTGAGACTACAGGGTCTTAATTGCGTGATCCGGCACCATAGAGGCCTTTCCCGAACATACCGGCCGACGCGCTGAGCCGGGTTTAGACCGGCTTTCTTGACCCAACGCCGCCTGGCATAGCCGAGGACTGGTTCGCCATTGAAACACCAGAGCCACCGCCGACCATCATCTTGGAAGAGGCTGCCCTGGTAAGCTCCACTGACACCTCTGTGCTTCCCTTGCCGGACAAACTTGTGGCTGAAAAGCATAAAGACCCATTGCTCCAGTGCTTGCTAGTGTATCTTCATACGGGGTGCTTGCCCGATGACACGAAGCAGGCGAAACGCATCCGAGATTTAGCTAAGGACAGCTCTCTATCACCCGAGGGACTTCTCTTACTACACAGCAGGTCTGAAGCGGGTTGTCTGGCTGCCACAGCACTTCAGGGCCCTAGTTCTCCAAATGAAACATGACCACCCACTTAGCGCCCATCCAGGGTTGTTCAAAACCCTGATGCGGATCCGGAGCCGTTTTATGTGGTTAGGCCTCCGCTCAGACGCATCTCGCTATGTCAGAGCCTGCCAGCAGTGTCAGAGGTTCAAGCCGGACCGACAGAAGCCAAAGGGCCTCATGGACCGCACTTGGGCGACACAACCCAGGCAGCAACTCAGCGTGGACCTTACTGGGCCACTACCTTCAACGCCTCGGCAGCGCAAGTACATCTTGGTTGTGCTCGACACATTCACAAAATTTGTCGAGCTATTCCCTCTCCGAGCACCAACCTCGAAGGCTATCATTCACAAAATGGTCGAAGTTTTCTGTCGTCACGGCACACCCACTGCCATCTCCAGGACAACCGCAAGCCATTTGTCAGCAAACTCTGGAAATGAGTACTAAAGCATTGGGGCATTGACGAGAGACACACTGTGCCTTACAAACCAGCAGGCCAGCCAGTGGAGTGGCACATGCCACGGTCAAGCAATCCATCGTCAACTACTGTGCATCTCACCGAAACTGGGACAAGAGACTGCTCGAAGTAGCTTTTGCTATGCGCACCACAGAGAGCGTGGTCACAGGCTTCACTCCTGCATTCCTCTGCTATGGAGGGGAGCTGCGAACACCTTGGGCTGAGCGCCAGGAGCTGAGCAGTGAGCACACCTCGCCATCCGCTACTTATGCACTGGCAGCGGAGCTGGAGATCTACGTACAAGATGCTCTTGGAATGGCCAAACAGCATCAAGACCACGCTAGGGAGCTCTAGCAGCGACAGTACAACAGGACACGTAGGCCGTTTGCCTTCAGGGCAGAAGACCTCGTGCTCTGCACTGCTGACCCTTTGAGCAATGCACGGACAGGCTTCACCGCAAAGCGTGCACCCAGACGGCTAGACCCCTTCGTGGTGACTGCCCGTGTAGGGCAAAAACACGGATGCCCTCAAA